>OX344727.1:29726064-30326064 GCA_947034835.1 Ballota nigra
TAGAACTATGACATACTATTATGCGAACTAACATGATTGTCCATAATATAGAACAATTGACTGTTCTAAATTTTAGATAATGACTTTAATTTTTTTATATATTTAGTTGAAATAATTTTTACTTATCAAAATTGATATATATCTGTCATAGACAGAAAACTAACCAATGAATTGTATTGGAATATTCAAGAAAATAATTATTTCTTGATATAGATATGAGTTATTGTCTAATGAAAAGGGGTTAGATCGGACACAATAAGTGAGATTGGTGACTTTGATAAAAATGATAAGAAAGGAACAATTTACCTTGTTTTATTGGTTTCTTTAAAACTCAATTTTAACTCCCACTGCCTAATCGACATTTTTGTACAAAATGTTAATATTTTTAACCGATATATTAAAGAGATAGAGAAGTGGATATGTTTGATGGTTTAAATAATTTAAATATTTATTTAACCAAGGATTAAAATTAATAATTTAAATATTTGATTTTTAATAAAAAATAATACAAAAAAATATTTATTTTTAAACAATTATATAATAATAAATTCATTTTTATTTTCAAACTTTTTAGAAAAATAACTTTATATTAATAAAGGAACAAACACATAAACAAAATAAAAAAAATCAAATGACTTAAGTAAGATATAACAAAAATAAGTACCTCTAATCATAACAAAATCACTAAATGCAAACCACTATAACTCGAAAGTCAACTGTCTTTGAACCTTAAAATCCACATAAAATAATAATTTTTGATACTTTAAAAATAAATACTCCCTCCTATTCATTTTTTATTATCCGTTTTACCATAAAAGGAAGATTTTTTTTTTTCACTTACCCAAAATAGCAAAAAACAAACACTACCCATTTTAACTTACCTCTTAAAAACATCATTTATTTACACTCATGATACTACTTTATCAATTTTATACCCACATATATTAATAAACAACTCTTACCCCTTTTAAAAATTTACTTTATATCCACAAATACTAATAAACAACTCTTTTTATTAAAACTCGTGCTATTTTCTAATTGACAATCAAAATCGAATTGGAGGGAATATTATTTTGTTGTTAAAATATTACAATACAAATAAAAATAACCAACAAATGAACTCAATTAAAAATCAACATAAAGTATTCAACATTGCTTCATAAACAATGAAAATCAATCTTGCTCCAACATCAATACCATTATATATCTTCAAAACAGTTTTATCATCCTTACACAATCCAACATTTCTAATAAATTTATATCAAGCTTTAGCTAGACAAATAATTTGATAATTCATGTTACTAATAAACCTGAATTTATAATAAACTAGGAACAAATCTCCAGTTCATAATAACCCAAGTTCATTTAACTTTTAATCCGACACTTGTATGTGTTATAAAAATATGAAAAATATATATATATATATATTAAACTTACAATTCCAGTTAGAATTTTTTTTAAAAATACAAACAAATAAATGTAAATTTCACCAAACAATTCTTAAATACAACATTATTGCATTTACATAAAACTCAATTACTTCACAAATCTTCATTGGTTCTAATTTTCCTTCAAAAAAATATCTTCAATATAATCATTTAACTTTATGTTGATAGATTTGGAGAAATACTTAAACTGCCTATAAATGACCCAATAACATTCTTCTCTAATCAAATAAATTTGTACAGTAAGGTTAATCATGTTTTCCACCTCTATTTTAAAGAGGTGTGGAGTCGATATGTTTGATGGTATTAAAATTGAATGAGATTGATTTCAGCAAAAATATTTCGAGAAAAACTTAAATTGCCTATAGATGATCCAATTGAATTTTTCATCACTGTTCAAACAGAAAATAATAAAATAAATAATTTAATACAAAGAATAAAAATTCATTACGTTAAAAGTAAAAATATATTACATATCAACAAATTATCTTGTTTTATTGATTTCTTTCATACCAAATTCTCAATTCCTTCGCCTAGGCATCACTATGCAAGATGCTAATAATTTATTTCCCTGCTGTAGTAGAAAGTTGAGGGAGTAAGTATATTTGGTAGTTGTATTAAAATTAAAGAAGATTGGCGAGTGAATATCTTTAGAGATGTAGGTGCAAGTATTATATGTTGGATAAAATTATAATTTTAAAGTGGTATATTTAGTAAAAAAAAAAAGGTGAGTGAGTTAAGAAGTTGGTGAACTTATAAAAGAGAGTGTAAGATAACTACCTTGAGGATTGGGCAATAGACATTAACTTTTCGAGGTGTTATTTAGTTGGGGGAAGGGGTAAATTAAGGACAAAAACTCTTCGGACTGGAAAAATAAGGACCGTAACTCTTCGAGATGACAATTTTGGGACATTAATTTTTAAAAGAAATGAATTTTGGGGTTAATTACAGCTAATTGTGCTTAAATTCATAACTCTTAAAAAATTACAGTCCTTAAATTGTCAACCCTAAAGTTACGGTCTGTAATACCCCGTCCCGTTCTGTACCATTTTTCTTAATTAGAAACCTTATTTTATTTTCTTGTCTTGGTTTCTTTTAATTTTATTATTTTGTGTGTTATTTGTGTATTTTAAATATACATACCCTTTTTATAAATTCCTAAATTCGAAGAAAGAAATCGAATTCTTTCAAACGAATAAAGGACTACGAGAAATTAAATATTCAAATTAAATTAAGGATTTCGAACCGTTTAATTTTTTGAGAAAAATCAAAATACATTAAAATATTAATTGAGTTTTAAAACTGTATTAATTTCTGAATCGGGGTTACACTCGTGAACTAAACGATCCTAAACCGTGTAATACCCCGTCCCATTTTATACTTTTTATTTTACTAGAAACCTTATTTTATTTTATTATCTTCGTTTCTTTTAATTTTATTATTTTTGGTGTGCTATAGTGTAATTTAAATTTATACCCTATTTATAAATTCCTAAATTCGAAGAAAGGAATCAAATCTTTCAAATGAATAAGGGACTACGAGTAATTAAATATTCAAGTTTAAATTAAGAATTTCGATCCGTATAATTTATTGATAAAAATATACAAAAATAATTCAAATGCGATAAAATAATAACTGTGTTTCAAAAACTTTATTAAATTTCAATTTGGTGAACCAAACAACCTCTAATTGATATATCAGAATAAAAACAAAAATATCAGTCTTGAAATTGATTCACATCCACAAATAAATCTTTCCATTTTAGTTTTAATTTTAAACTAATTAATTAATCTGGGATATTTTCTTTATAGATAACCATGTCCCTATCTCTCATTCTCAGTTCCAAAATTACACGTCTCTCTCTAATAATTTCCAGAAACCCCCAATTTCACTTTCTCTCTCAGTTTCAAATGCCAAGCCTCCTCCCTCCTCCCTCCTCTCCGATCGACACCATCACCTCCCCTGCTCTGAGTCGCGAAGCGCCGTCACCGTCGCACCATCCAAGCGCCGCCGCCTCATCTGCATCGCAGCGCCGCCGATCGACTGCCTCCTCCAGTAGCAGCCAGCGCCGCCTCCTCTTTCCAGCAACAACCGTTGCTCCTCTTCTTTTCCGGCGAGCGGCGCAGCTTCTCTCTTCGGCTGCCGTCGAACCGCCGTCACTTCCAGCAAGCACTGCACATCTTCGACCTCTACCGTGCATCGCCGCTCGCTCCACCAGCCAGCGCCGTCGCTCCCAGCGCATCGGCGCCATCCGTCCTCTATTTGTTTTATTTTAAGTGAGTCTCGTTTGCCTTTTCGTTTAAATATCATATTCTTCAATTTATTCCGATCAACTAATTCGAAGACTCACGATCTTTCATCATCTTCGCTTTTCTGATTTTCCGGTGAAGCCCCGACGAACCGCTGCTCGAATTATCCTACGAGTCACCAAACTATGCCCGATTTGGGACTCGTAAGAATTGCTAACTTTTCTGTAATTCTCATAGTAGTTGGGATAAGTTTTATTTCTTGTTGTTGAGACTTTGCGAGTTTAGAATAATTGTTTTTGGATGGAGCCTAGATGGATTTTGGTATGAATTTTCCTACTGTGATTGTTGGACGAACTATTAGTATTCTTGAATTTATTGTTTAGTATTGGTTGGTTTAGCTGTTAAGTATTATTGATTAGTTGATTGGTATTATTAGAATGATGAATTAGTTTGGTTGGGTTCCCCTGCCCACGGTTCGAATTAAGGGCAAATGAGAAAGTTTATTCCCTTTAATTTTAAGTCCCAGTTTATTTGGGAAAAAGACTAATGCTATTGAATTTTAAAACTAGTACTAATGGAAAAGATAAATTTTGGGAAATAGTATTATTCTTTTGTTTTAAATGTATCACTAATCAATTTTAAAAGTATTACTAATTATAAGGAAAAATATATATTATATTATTTTTAGTATTTATCATATAAAGTTCTTTAAGCAAAATAATTAATAATAAAGAGAGTTTTATATATATCATATAATTTTTATCCAAGAAATCTTTTAAAATAAAATAGAATTTTTAAGAAAGAAAATATTAAATTTGAGACTTTTATTATATTAATATATTACTTAAATAAATTCTTTTCTTTTAATTATTTTCAAGAAAAATAATTATGGATATACTTTTAAAATTATAAAAGGCTTTTATAAGAGGACAAAGGAAATTAAAAGATTGTTTTTTTATAGAAATCGAAATAGCATTACAACAACAAAATTAGTAAGTACACTTCCCCAATACACCAACCTTTTAGAAGTGGTGTATTTACCAAGATAGGATGTGTTTTTAAGTAGGTCTATTTCAATAAGTCTATAAGATAACAATCTCCTCGCTTCTTGTAACACAAACTCTCAAGTTTTCCAAATATTTCAAGGATCAACTTTTAATTAAATGATTTCATATTAGGACTCAGTACTAGTTGGAATCCGTACGAAGGATCCGACCATCTGTTTGAACATCGTTCACGGGACCCGGAGCAAACAGGTGGGTGATGATCTGTTGATCGATCTACTTATAATACGTTGTGCTGGTATACTCTGAACTCGACCAAATAAATCTAAAACAACTAATCCAACATAAATGTATCCCTATTATATAACTGTTTGAATTATGTGATATAATTATATATGATACGAAATACCTGTTGTTTTATTCAAATCAATCACTGTTGCATGATTAAGGGCGTATGTGAGCATGAATCAATTTGATTGCAAATCGAGGATTTTTCCTCCACGTTTTCAATTGTCAGTTTTATAAAAGAATGGAAAGTCAGTAAGTACGGAGTTGTGGTACGGGTATTAAATCCAACCTCCGGGGAGCTGTCGAGGACGCCCCCAGAATCAAGGTTGTTGATTCAAACAGATCTGGTCCCCGGGTCAGACGCCTACGTTGCGCACTGGGAATAAGGCCATTGATGGTTTGCGTTATTCTATTTTGTCAGTGGTTGGAAGGAGTAAGGTTTTTGGAAGTGGAACAAGTCGAGTATGGTCGTACGAAAATGGTTTGGAAGAGATTTACAATATGTGGAAAGTGATTTTGGCAGATTGGGCCGATACGTGAAAATGGTTTTGGGCTCTGCCCCCTTAATGTGAATCAACTTGTGATATATCAATTATGTGAATGTGAAACCTGTTATGCCCAATTAATTATTACGTGAGCTTGTTAGTTCTGTGATATATGTTATTCATATTTATATATCAACTGCTTAAATAAATTATATATTTTCTCAATGAGTATACTTTAACATATTTCGGATTTACCAATCCCATGACGTTGCAAATCACCCATACGTGAGAATTCAAATCTCACACCCTCCTCTTTTTACAACCCTTGCAGATTATGATTTCGTAGAGACGACACGGAGTTCCCCACTTAAATAAAATGTTACTGTTAAATACTAAGCTTTATATTCATATATATATATATATATATATATATATATATATATTATATAAATATATATATATGTCTGAGATACTTATTTAAATATCTCACTCATTTCTTCCGCTGCATAAAACTCATCTCTCATTTTATTATCCCTCTTTTTATATTAAAAATTTTATTGTTTGAATTTTAGTTACAAGTGGCACCTCGAATCTGAGATATTTATGTGTTTTGGATTCGGGGCGTTACAGGTGGTATCAGAGCTTACGTTCAAACTTTCGGACCAAAACCCAAATCATTGTTTTCATCAAACCAAAATTCTTTTTCTTTAATTAAATTTATCTTATTATTTAAGTTTAAAGCATTAATTAAATCACTTGAGGGGAAATGTGTCTCCTATTACCGTCAGAAGCTCCTCGAATGTATGTTCTTATTTTATTTTTAAAAGTGCCTAAAAGCTTATGACATTGTGACGAGTTGACTTTCATAACAAAACTCTAATCAAAAGATTGAGAACTAAAAAACAACACCTACGAGGTGTAGAAAGAACCATAAATATTGTTTATATTACTATTGAAATATGGATAATTAGTGAATGTTAGAAATAAATATATTTGTGTAAGTTTATAAATTTCATAAATGATGTTATATGACTATTTGAACTATGTGCTTTAATTGTTTGAATTATATGCTTTAATTGTTTAAATTTTGTGCTTTAATTGTTAAAATTATGTTTGTTCATAACTAAAATTTTGACTAGGATTTTCCTATCCATATAAGAATCCACATAAGATAGTAATATCCCGATAACTAGAAACCACTTAGATAACCTTAGAATCTATCAGTGTGTTTATAACCTAGTTCACGAGACTGCATTCAAAAGCAAGATGCACTCCTATACCCAATGACGAAGACAGATTTGACAGCCGTGATTTGTTTTACCAGAAGGGTTACCGAGTTATTCTCCGTCCTATCACTGTAAGACTACTCAAACGGATGAGAATAGAAGACCCAGTTCAAGGGCACCACATCCACTTGGAGACATGCCTGGTAGAAGTCGGCGACGGAGATTTCCGTATGATAGTACCGATCATTCAGAATGATCAAAACCTTTTAAACAATTATCCTTTTAATGTAGACACAAATACATACAACATAGATGTGCCACCCTTTCCTGACATATAGTAGTAGTCAGATGTATGATTGTTTTACTTGGGACATAGCAACATAATCTTAACCCCGACTCCTTTTGTTGCTCGCGATCCGTAATAAAGAGAAGATGTGATGCGTTAACATTACATCTGGAAGCCTTAGTTTCTTTTGGGATAAGAAGTAAGAAGACTAACCTCATAGGACCCGAGACCTTTATATATATATATGTTGTGAAATTGCTTCTTGGCAATGTGTGCTACTTGCTCTATATTAACTGTTATATTTTATCTAATTACTGTTTTGGACATGTCACTAGTTTCTATTATACGGTGCGAATGTGATCACTGTACCATTGACGGCCGCAGTGTGTTGCGGTGAACTACATACTCACGTGTATTTCAGTACTAGCGTTGTGTTAATTACGTAATTCGATTATGTTTTTGTAATTTTCTCATACGTATATGAACTTAGCAATATTATTCTTTTATATTCAGAACCACCACTAGGATAGCACCGTACCGTAGACGTGGACAACCTCGTGCTAACCCTATCCCAATAACTAATGGATCCTATAGGACAGGACTCTCAGACTGAACCTGAGCCATCTCAGCAGGAGAGGAAGATGACAAGTTGCGCATCAAGGTGCCAATCATGGATGAATATCTTGACGTGCTTCCCAAGGAATTAATCAGGTTACCACCGGATCGTCAGATAGAGTTCTCCATCGACTTGATACCTGGGTCAGCACCAGTATCTAAGGCACCCTATCGAATGGCGCCAAAGGAATTAGAAGAACTGAAGGAACAATTGCAAGACCTACTTGAAAGGAAGTTTATCAGGCCTAGTGCATCACCATGGGGAGCACCCGTGTTGTTCGTGAAGAAGAAAAATGAGACTTTCTGTATGTGCATAGACTACCGAGGTCTCAATCAACTGACCATCAAGAACAAATATCCTCTTCCAAGGATAGAAGACTTGTTCGACCAGTTGAAGAATGCTACCATATTCTCAAAGATCGATCTGAGGTCTGGTTACCACCAGCTAAAGGTCAAGAGCGAGGATATCCCAAAAACAACTTTCCGAACTCGGTATGGACATTACGAATTCAGCGTGATGCCTTTTGGATTAATGAACGCTCCGACAATTTTCATAGATCTGATGAATAGAGTGTTTCATCCGTACCTGGACCAATTTGTCATCATCTTCATCGACGACATACTTGTGTACTCTAAGAACAAAGAGCAACACGAAGAACATCTCAAGCCAGTCTTAGAAACAATGAGACGAGAGAAGTTGTATGCCAAATTCAGCAAGTACGAATTTTGGATCTACCGAGTTATGTTCTTAGAGCATTTAATCTCCGCAAAAGGGACTGAAGTGGACCCAGCAAAGGTAGAAGCCATCATGAACTGGAAGGCGCCTACTAATGTCAATGAAATTTGAAGCTTTCTTGAGTTAACAGGATACTACCGAAGGTTCATACAAGACTTTTCCAGCATTGCGAAAGCACTGACGAAACTGACCAAGAAGACTGAGAAGTTTTTTCAGGATTCGACTTATGAGGAAAGCTTCCAAGAGCTAAAGAAGAGACTAACCACGTCGCCTGTGTTAACCATCCCAGACGGATCAGAAGGATTCGTCAGTTACACAGACACTTCTTTGTTAGGCTTGGGTTGTGTTCTAATGCAAAATAAGAAAGTTGTGCCTTATGCATCCCGACAACTTAAGGACCCCGAACAGAACTACCCAACACACGACTTAGAACTGACTGCAGTGGTTCACACATTGAAGATTTGGAGACACTACTTGTATAGGGGAAAGTGTGAGATCTACACTGACCATAAGAGCCTAAAATACTTCTTCACGCAGAAGGAATTGAACATGCGTCAGAGAAGATGGCTCGAATTGTTAAAATATTACGATTTCACTATCCACTATCACCCTGGAAAGGCAAACGTAGTGACAGACGCTTTGAGTAGAAAGGAAGCTACGAGACTAAGCGTCGTTCCGACCACACAGTTACCACTAATAGGAGAAATTCTCTCGATTAAACCTAGAATTTTCCACACAGTGTTGTGCAGATTCCATGGTTTACGTGTTCACTACAACCGACCTTACGAGAAAGGATCCTAGGAGCGCAAAAGAACGATAAATTCTTGAGAGGAATACGTAAGCGCGCTGAAGAATGAACCATTCAGAGGTTCGTATTGAGCACTGATGGAGCTCTAATGTTCGATAACAAAATCTGTGTGCCTAAGGATGAAGGAATGAGGAACGAAATCCTGAAAGAGGTACATAACACTCCTTACACCGTTCACCCCGGAGAGACGAAAATGTATTGGGGACTGAAAAAGAACTTTTGGTGGAGGGGTATGAAGAGGACAATAGCTCAATTCGTCAAAAGACGTTTAACCTGCCAATGGGTTAAAACAGATCATCAACGACCTTCAGGGTTGTTACACCCTCTGGAGATGCTAGAGTGGAAATGGGAGAGCATCACTATGGATTTTGT
Source organism: Ballota nigra (assembly GCA_947034835.1). Classification (NCBI taxonomy): domain Eukaryota; kingdom Viridiplantae; phylum Streptophyta; class Magnoliopsida; order Lamiales; family Lamiaceae; genus Ballota; species Ballota nigra. The sequence continues at coordinate 29,735,579 of OX344727.1, forward strand.
CACCGGATTTCTGAAATCGGTGAAGGATCACAATGTCATCTGGGTTATCGTAGATAGACTTACGAAGACTGCTCACTTTATCCCTATTAGAATGACGTATACGTTGGACAAGCTCGCCCAACTATACATAGTAGAGATAGTCAGACTGCACGGTGTACCAGTCTCGATAGTATCCGATAGAGACCCCCTTTTTACCTCCAAGTTCTGGGGGAGTTTGCAATGAACCTTGGGGACTGAATTGAAATTCAGCACTGTATACCACCCACAGACTGACGGATAATCGGAAAGAACTATCCAGACACTCGAAGATATGATGAGAGCTTGCGCTTTAGATCTTGAAGGAAGTTGGGAAAGCCACCTACCATTGGTAGAGTTCGCTTATAACAACAGTTATCAGGCGACAATACAAATGACACCGTACGAAACACTCTACGGGAAGAGGTGTAGATCACCAGTTTGTTGGGATGAAGTCGGGATTCGAAAGATTCTCGGACCCGAATTAGTCGAAAGATCAGCTGAGATAGTCGCGAAGATTACATAGAGAATCAAGGCAGCCCAGGACAGTCAGAAGTCTTATGCAGACACTCGGAGAAGAGATTTACAATTCGACATTGACAAGAAAGTATTTCTCAGAGTTGCACCAATGAAAGGCCTAATTCGTTTTGGGAAAAGCGGTAAACTAAAGCCGCGATAAATCGGGCCACTTGGCATCCTGAATAGAGTCGGGGATGTGGCTTATCGCTTAGCACTACCACCAGAGTTGTCACGAGTACATAATGTGTTCCACATATCTACACTCAGGATATACAAGAGCGATCCAAACCATGTTATCAGTCATATAGAATTGGGTCTAAGCAGTGACCTGACTTATGAAGAAGTTCCAATGGCTATCATGGGAAAGAGAAGATGAAGTCCCAACCAAGTACCATTAATACCTAAGAAATACCTAAAAGCTGAATTTCGGGGACGAAATTCCTGTTAAGGGGGTGAGGATGTAATACCCCGTCCCGTTTTATACTTTTTATTTTACTAGAAACCTTATTTTATTTTATTATCTTCGTTTCTTTTAATTTTATTATTTTTGGTGTGCTATTGTGTAATTTAAATTTATACCCTATTTATAAATTCCTAAATTCGAAGAAAGGAATCAAATCTTTCAAATGAATAAGGGACTACGAGTAATTAAATATTCAAGTTTAAATTAAGAATTTCGATCCGTATAATTTATTGATAAAAATATACAAAAATAATTCAAATGCGATAAAATAATAATTGTGTTTCAAAAACTTTATTAAATTTCAATTTGGTGAACCAAACAACCTCTAATTGATATATCAGAATAAAAACGAAAATATCAGTCTTGAAATTGATTCACATCCACAAATAAATCTTTCCATTTTAGTTTTAATTTTAAACTAATTAATTAATCTGGGATATTTTCTTTATAGATAACCATGTCCCTATCTCTCATTCTCAGTTCCAAAATCACACGTCTCTCTCTAATAATTTCCAGAAACCCCCAATTTCACTTTCTCTCTCAGTTTCAAATGCCAAGCCTCCTCCCTCCTCTCCGATCGACACCATCACCTCCCCTGCTCTGAGTCGCGAAGCGCCGTCACCGTCGCACCATCCAAGCGCTGCCGCCTCATCTGCATCGCAGCGTCGCCGATCGACTGCCTCTTCCAGTAGCAGCCAGCGCCGCCTCCTCTTTCCAGCAACAACCGTTACTCCTCTTCTTTTCCGGCGAGCGGCGCAGCTTCTCTCTTCGGATGCCGTCGAACCGCCGTCACTTCCAGCAAGCACTGCACATCTTCGACCTCTACCGTGCATCGCCGCTCGCTCCACCAGCCAGCGCCGTCACTCCCAGCGCATCGGCGCCATCCGTCCTCTGTTTGTTTTATTTTAAGTGAGTCTCGTTTGCCTTTTCGTTTAAATATCATATTCTTCAATTCATTCCGATCAACTAATTCGAAGACTCACGATCTTTCATCATCTTCGCTTTTCTGATTTTCCGGTGAATCCCCGACGAACCGCTGCTCGAATTATCCTACGAGTCACCAAACTATGCCCGATTTGGGACTCGTAAGAATTGCTAACTTTTCTGTAATTCTCATAGTAGTTGGGATAAGTTTTATTTCTTGTTGTTGAGACTTTGCGAGTTTAGAATAATTGTTTTTGGATGGAGCCTAGATGGATTTTGGTATGAATTTTCCTACTGTGATTGTTGGACGAACTATTAGTATTCTTGAATTTATTGTTTAGTATTGGTTGGTTTAGCTGTTAAGTATTATTGATTAGTTGATTGGTATTATTAGAATGATGAATTAGTTTGGTTGGGTTCCCCTGCCCACGGTTCGAATTAAGGGCAAATGAGAAAGTTTATTCCCTTTAATTTTAAGTCCCAGTTTATTTGGGAAAAAGACTAATGCTATTGAATTTTAAAACTAGTACTAATGGAAAAGATAAATTTTGGGAAATAGTATTATTCTTTTGTTTTAAATGTATCACTAATCAATTTTAAAAGTATTACTAATTATAAGGAAAAATATATATTATATTATTTTTAGTATTTATCATATAAAGTTCTTTAAGCAAAATAATTAATAATAAAGAGAGTTTTATATATATCATATAATTTTTATCCAATAAATCTTTTAAAATAAAATAGAATTTTTAAGAAAGAAAATATTAAATTTGAGACTTTTATTATATTAATATATTACTTAAATAAATTCTTTTCTTTTAATTATTTTCAAGAAAAATAATTATGGATATACTTTTAAAATTATAAAAGGCTTTTATAAGAGGACAAAGGAAATTAAAAGATTGTTTTTTTTATAGAAATCGAAATAGCATTACAACAACAAAATTAGTAAGTACACTTCCCCAATACACCAACCTTTTAGAAGTGGTGTATTTACCAAGATAGGATGTGTTTTTAAGTAGGTCTATTTCAATAAGTCTATAAGATAACAATCTCCTCGCTTCTTGTAACACAAACTCTCAAGTTTTCCAAATATTTCAAGGATCAACTTTTAATTAAATGATTTCATATTAGGACTCAGTACTAGTTGGAATCCGTACGAAGGATCCGACCATCTGTTTGAACATCGTTCACGGGACCCGGAGCAAACAGGTGGGTGATGATCTGTTGATCGATCTACTTATAATACGTTGTGCTGGTATACTCTGAACTCGACCAAATAAATCTAAAACAACTAATCCAACATAAATGTATCCCTATTATATAACTGTTTGAATTATGTGATATAATTATATATGATACGAAATACCTGTTGTTTTATTCAAATCAATCACTGTTGCATGATTAAGGGCGTATGTGAGCATGAATCAATTTGATTGCAAATCGAGGATTTTTCCTCCACGTTTTCAAATGTCAGTTTTATAAAAGAATGGAAAGTCAGTAAGTACGGAGTTGTGGTACGGGTATTAAATCCAACCTCCGGGGAGCTGTCGAGGACGCCCCCAGAATCAAGGTTGTTGATTCAAACAGATCTGGTCCCCGGGTCAGACGCCTACGTTGCGCACTGGGAATAAGGCCATTGATGGTTTGCGTTATTCTATTTTGTCAGTGGTTGGAAGGAGTAAGGTTTTTGGAAGTGGAACAAGTCGAGTATGGTCGTACGAAAATGGTTTGGAAGAGATTTACAATATGTGGAAAGTGATTTTGGCAGATTGGGCCGATACGTGAAAATGGTTTTGGGCTCTGCCCCCTTAATGTGAATCAACTTGTGATATATCAATTATGTGAATGTGAAACCTGGTATGCCCAATTAATTATTACGTGAGCTTGTTAGTTCTGTGATATATGTTATTCATATTTATATATCAACTGCTTAAATAAATTATATATTTTCTCAATGAGTATACTTTAACATATTTCGGATTTACCAATCCCATGACGTTGCAAATCACCCATACGTGAGAATTCAAATCTCACACCCTCCTCTTTTTACAACCCTTGCAGATTATGATTTCGTAGAGACGACACGGAGTTCCCCACTTAAATAAAATGTTACTGTTAAATACTAAGCTTTATATTCATATATATATATATATATATATATATATATATTATATAAATATATATATATATGTCTGAGATACTTATTTAAATATCTCACTCATTTCTTCCGCTGCATAAAACTCATCTCTCATTTTATTATCCCTCTTTTTATATTAAAAATTTTATAGTTCGAATTTTAGTTACAAGTGGCACCTCGAATCTGAGATATTTATGTGTTTTGGATTCGGGGCGTTACAAACCGTATCAGTTGGGAACGAAAATATCGACTTTTGGATAAGAATTGGAGGGAATAGATAAGTGTTGGAAATGAATGAGTATAAAAAGAAGAATCTCACTCTCTCTCCTCATTTTCCTTCATTCACGCATCACTCTCAGTCCTTTCTCTCTCAAAATTTTTTCTCTCAAATTTTCTCCTCCACCTTCGGCTTTCCGGCGACGTCCTCCGCCGTCGCCCCTCACGCCTCCCTCTTCCAGACCACCGCGAAGCCTCACGCCCCATCGCTCCGCCCACCTCCTCCGTGACGGCCGCCGAGCACCACCGAGCTCTCTCCGCCGCTCCTCTTTCTCCTCTCTCGCCGCCGCTCCCGTGCCGCCGTGGCCCCAGGCGCGATGCCACCGTCGAAGGAGCAGCACCGTCGCGATGCGACCCCAGCGCCGTCTCCCCTGTCTCTCTCTCTCTCTCTCTCTGTTCGAAGCTACGTCGCCACCGTGCTAAGCCACCCAGCGCCGCCGTCGCACTCCTTCCAGCCCCAGCCGTCGCCGCCTCTTTATTTCCTCCCTTCAGGTAAATTGATTTTAAAAGTCCCTCTTTCAATTTCGATTTTTTCCACCGAATTCAGTTTCTAACCAAAAACCCCTCTTTCCATTCGATTATTTTCCGTTCAATTTTGACGCCGTTGAACCGGTTGCTGTTGCCGAATTTCTGGAAATTCCGATCGACGCCGTTAGGCTGTTCGATTCATTTTTCCGAATTCCCGAACGACGCCGTTAGGCCGCCCGTTAAACATCTAGAACCGAAGCTCGTAAGGTCTCCACCTTCACTCTTTCGTTTCATAAATTTCAGATTATAAGTCGGGTTTTGTTTGAAACCGCGAAACAAGGAAACGGGAAGGAAAATGTACTGTTGGAAATGGTTTAGTGTATTAGTGACACTATTTGGCTTGTTCAGTGTTGCTGATTAGATTATTTTGTATCACTCCTCTTAGAAGTAGGAAAAACGAACAGTTGTTTTGCTATATTTCTTTCTTCTGTTGAATTCCTCATTCTTCACTTCGAAAAAGACGGTTGTTTAAGAATTTATCCTTTTGGACTTTGATTTAGTGTTTTAGTAACAATGGTTAAATATTTGAGTAATGTTGTTTTAGATGTATGGTATTAATGACTTAGTGGACTAGTATTATTCTTGCGAATGTTTAGTGTCATTGTTTTAGTATTATGATGATATTAGCAAAATCCTTTAGTATCCTTGTTTTGATGAGTTGGTATTATTATTTGGATGATGATTTTCAAGAGTAAAACACTTTTGTTTTGAATCCATAGACAAAGGGAAACTCGTCTTCACCTCGTACCCCTGTTAGAATTTTAGAAACGCAAAATAAAGCCTTTTTAATATAATCCGTTGTTTTAGAAGTATTACAAACCAACTTTAGAAGTATCACTAATATTAGAAAAGAAGAATACCTTTTTATAAACTATTTTAGTTTATAATATAATTTTCTTAGAAAAGTCCAAGTCTTTTAATAAGTTTAGAAGAGAGAAGTTTTCTTTAATATAATATTCAAGAATTCTTTTAAAAATGAGAAATAGAATTCTTAAGAAAGAAAAAACATTTTCTTTAATTTTATTAATTTTTTTCCTAAGTAATTCCAAGTTTAATAATTATATTATTTTTACCTTAAAAGGCCTTTACTAAGGACAACACTGGAATTAGTAAATACACCCCCTAATACACCTCCTCTTAAAAAGGGGTGTACTTATCAATTAGAAATCAACCTTTGAAAACTTTAGTTTTCAATAGTTTTCTAAAGACAACAATCTACTCAATCCTCGAGTTTTACACGCTTAAACTTTTCAAATTCAAAAGTCGATCTTTTAATCAAAATACTCCTTATTAAGATTCTGTACTTTTCGGGACACGCACGGAGGACTCGACCGTCTGCATATACAATTTTCCTAGAACTCAGAACAATCAGGTGGGTGATGATCTGTTGTTTGATCTGCTAATAATAACGTCGTGCCGGTATTTTCTGAACTCGACTAAATCAAATCAAAAATATCTAATCCAACATAAATGTAACACCTATCTATATAACTGTTTGGATTATGTGATATTACTATATATGTTATATATTAGCCTGTTGTTTTGAGAATCGATCACCATTGCATGAGTAAACACCTTACGTGAGCATGAATCAGTTCGGTTATCAGTCAAGTATTATTCTCTGTAAAGTTTATTGAGTCAGTTTTGTGGAAAGTCAGTATGTACGGAGTCGGGATCGAGTTTTAAATCCGACCTCCGGGGCCGCTGTCGGGGACGCCCTCGGAATCAAGGTTGTTGATCAAGTAGATCTGGTCCCCGGTCAGCTGTCGTTAAACGCACTGGGAATAAGGCCATTGATACTTGCTTATTTTGAGGGATGTTATGGTTGGATGATGTGAGTTTGTGTGGTTGGATGAAGTAAGTTTTAGTTGGAGTTGAAAAGAGTAACTTTGTTGGAAGTGGAATAATTGTACGTTTATGGTTTGACAGTTGTGATAATATGTGCTATGACTTTGGGCTTTGCCTTAATGTGAACCAACTTGTGCTATTTCAATTATATTATGCGAAATATGCATAAATGCCGTTTAAACTTTATAATCTTATATATGTCAACTGATTAATTAAAATAAACACTTTATTAATGAGTATAACTTAATGTATTTAGGATTTACCAATCCCATGATGTTGCAATCACCCATATGTGAGAATTCAATTCTCACGCCCCCTTTTCCTAACCCCTTGCAGATTACAATTACGGGGAGCAAGGACAGTGACACAGAAGACACAAAGTTTCCCATTTGCTTAAAATATTATTAATAATACAATGATGTCTATTATTTCTATTTCCCAAATAAATGTTATCGCTACTGCCATGCAAGACTATACTCTTACGTGTGTTTCAATTATCCAAACTCAGTGTGTATTATTCTGAAGATACATAACCCTCTATCCATCTTTATATATATACAAATACACTTACGTTATAATATTTCTTCCCACTTATCCGCTGCATGAAACTTCTCTCTCAATTCAGTTATATTCCCTTCAAAAATTTTATAGTTCGGACTTTTGATCACAATAATACTTCGAATCCGGTATATTTAATATATTCTGGGTTCGGGGCGTTACACGGTCCTTAAAAAATTATTTTAAAAATATTAACTTTCACCATGAGGATAGAGTGATAGATATTAATTCTTTGAGGTGTTATTTAGTTAGGGGAAGGGGTAAAATAAGGACAAAAACCCTTCGGTTGAAAAAATGAGGATCATAACTCTCCGAACTGATAATTTAAGGACATTAACTTTTAAAATTAGTGAAATTTTTGGGTTTATTAGTCTGGCTTGCTTTGATTCAGGCTGATTTGACCTCAAATCTAGACTTTTAAAAGTTAATGTCCTTAAATTGTCTAGCCAAAGATTTAAATTCCTAATTTTCCTACCACCCTTATATGTGGTCCTTACGAAATCATTCTTGATATGACACTAAATACTATTATACTTCTTTAAAAAAAATTAAAAATTAAAAAAATTTTATTTGACATTTTTATGGGGAAAAATTAACATTTAGGGCCATTTTTCAAACCCAAAATTATCGATGAAGACAAAATAGAATCACGAAATTAAGTTAGGGAAAATGACAGAATAACGAATAAATTTATATACAGAATAACGAACAAATTCCTAATTTTGCTATCGTCCCTAAGTTACATATCTTAAAAAAAATTATTCATTGTAAACGAAAATCAATCTTGCTCCAACATCAACACCATTATACTTTTAAAAAACTATTAATCATTTTCACACAATCCAATAACCATCAAATTTAAATCAATTTTTTGGGAGATGAAGTATGCGACGATCCGTGTCACAAATAAACTTGTATTCACAATAAATTGGGGAGAATTCTTCAATTCTGAAATATTTCAATACAGTATAGTATGACTCTTCTCTAAAAAGATTTACACTTGACACTCGTATATATAAAAAAACCAAAAAAAGATGAAAAAATATATTAAATCTAGAGTTTCAATAAATTTAAAAAAAAAAAAAAAACAAAGATATGAATCCAATGAAATATAAATCTCAACAAATGACGTATAATTTCAGAATTACTGCATTTCACCTAAAACTCAATGATTTCACCAACATTCACTATTTTTAATTTTAATTAAACATAATGAGATTAGATTTTTGTACATCCCATAACTTGGCACCAAATTGATTTTAGTCCCAATCAATTATCTATTGTGATTTTGATCTTATAAGTTTGAAAATATTCTGTTGATTCATTTACCGGCATTAGTAGGTGGTTACCTTTTCAGTCACCCCATATGAATTTTTTTTCCTAATATGTGATAGTCTATTTTAGTTTTTCTTTTTTATTTCTAAAAAAAAACTGGTCGGATCAGGTTATTTTTCCACAATTATTGTTCATCTTCTTACATATCCCCTACCCTGATTATTGTTCACCTTCTTAATCTTGAAGGGCAATGTGAGAGTCATACAATAATCATAATTCTGGGAAAAAATTAGGATTATAGTTCATCTTGATGAAAAAATCAACGAACGAAGACACTCAATATTTCATCAACTTGCAGAGACATTGAACCCTAACTGTGAAGACACAAGTTTTCCAGCAAGACTAAGGCAATGAAAATGCTCTGCGGCGGAGATCTATATTTTCAACTTTCAGATTAATTTTTTTACATAAACAAAACGTAATTTATTTGCAACGCATTTGTATATTCACCAAAATAAAAACACAATTTTACTAATTTGAGAAGTTAGGTTAAGGATCACAAATCTAATTTTATTCCCTCTCTCAGTTTGAAGGATGATTTATTGAACCTCCAATTCTAGCATCCACATATGATTCAGACCCGACTTAAGCATTTCACACGAGAGGCGTGTGCACATTAACCCACATTTTTCAACTTTGGCTAAATTTGGCCTATACCACCACTACTTAAAAGATAGTTTCCTAAATTTAAAAGCCCGATTAAAAATTGTCCTAAAATTATCACACCCCCAAAGATAGTGTCATAAAAAAGTTAAATCCAATTTCTTTCACACCCAATTTCAAGTCCTTCCATCTAATGGACAATATTGTGCAAAGATGTGTATCAATTTGTTTTACCATTGGGGCAGAGAGACAGAGGAGTGAGTATGTTTGGTGAATGAAGTGAAATTGAATAAGATTGATGGGTAAATTTTTTTTCACGGATCTGGATATAGGTAATATATGATGGATAAAATTATAATTTTAAAGTGAGTATATTTAGTAAAAATTATAAATGAGGTGTGTAAAATTAGCAAATTTTTTTAATAAATAAACTCACTTTAAAATTATAAATGAGGCGTGTGAAATTAGCGAAGTAGTGTGTTCACATAATTGTGCCCTATAATATACTCCATTCGACCAAAAGGAATTTGCACAATTTCGACGCCCCACATCAATTTGCACACTGTCTAAAAATAAAACATTGATTTGTTTCCACACTCACAAAAATATACATATATTTACTCACAAAATTATACTCCCCAGGGACGGAGGGAGTATATTTTTATGAATTAGTATCTAGCCCAAGGATCGACTAATATGGTGGACCAAAGTTACGCCCTATAATATATCTATGTATAAACAATATCATATTTAATTTGATTAAAAATAATAATATCAATATTTATTTTTAATAAAAAAAAACGTAAACAAACTGGTTTATTTTTTAAATGACAAAAATTTGTGTGAGACCGTCTCATAATATAACACCGACCAAATTAAAAAAAAATGATAGAATTCTAATAAAATGTGACAATGTTTTTTCAAGAAAAGTGATAAGTCACTTTAAAAAAAATATTATCACTTTTTGTTAAATTTTTATCACTTTCTAACTGCAGTGACAACTTTTTAGTTAATAAGTCACACATTTTAAGTTAAAAGTGGATCATTCTATGAGACAGTCTCACTCAAAACTTACTCTTTTAAAATAGTTACATAGTAATAACGTCAATGTTATGTTTAAACTTTTCAAAAAATCACATTTTTTTATTAACAATGGTATTAAAAATTCAAACAAAATTAAATAAAAAATGTTTAAGACAAATATAACAAAAATAAATATCTTAGATCTTAATAAAAATCATAATTTTTTTATATTATAAATAATTTCGTATTTAATTTGATTAAAAATTAATAATTTCCACATAGGATGTTTAATTAAAAAATAAACTTTTTTTATTTTTAAAACAATTATATAAAATAAAGTGAATGCTATTTTTAAAATTTTCAAATGATCAACTTGGAAAAGTATTATATGAAAATAGTTCATGATAAGTTTTTCATGAAATAGTTTTAAAGTATCAAATATGTAATCAGGAGTATCGTTAATCTGGGTCAGTAATATTATATTGCAATTGTTATAAATGTTCTTTCATAATTCAATCTAAAGCTAAAGAATATAGAAGTTTTTTTTTCTCATTTTGAAAAGAGAGATTATAAATGAACATATGGAATGATGGGAATTTTTTTTTTTTTTTTATAAAAATGAAATGGTATTTGTTTAGTAATGCATATTAATTTTTAAATTTTGTTGGGGTATGTTTAGCAAATAGAGTGGGTTTAGAGTGTTTTGGAGTAAGAGCAGTAGTACTCTTAACAAAACAATATATATATATATATATATATATATATATATATACACACACACACACACACATACATACATATACAATTTATGTAAAAAAAAAAAATTTGAAACGATCAAATTTAATTACAAATTAAGTGAAAAAAATCTTATAATCGGAAAATGCCATGTTTTATTGTTAAATATGGTGGGAATTAATTGTGTACTATGTCCAAATTAAATCAGTCATAAATTATCACTTTGACAATTTTACACTTTTCTTCTTCATTGTTTGAGAATTTACAATATATATGTATTTGAGATTGTCTCGCAAATTGCATATGGCGAGAAGGAACTACATTTATTCAGATTATTATAAATAGAAATTTCGTCGACTTAGTGATATTTTCATCTATTAATAAAGAATCTCGCTCTTTAGCCGAAAGTTAAAAAGTGATATTGTCTTTACTTAATTAAGTTAAATTGTTATAACTTTCTGAAAAATGTATATTAAACAATTTTTTTAAAATTAACATGATTAGTTTTGGGCTAAAACAAACTCCTGAATTGTATAAAATCTCTTTTATGTATGAAATTGTCTCATATAAATTTTTATTAATAAATAAATATTAGTTCTAGTATGCAAATTAAGTGCATAACATGCATTTGGATTTTGAAAAGAAAATACCCAAAGTAGGAATCAGTAATACCCCAAGAAGTATTCAATAATACTCCAAGATGTAATAAGTAATACCCCAATTGAAAAAAAAATCGGTGTGATAGTGTGTGTTTAAAAAAATTATAATTAAAATCAAAGTTGAGCTTAAAATCCAAGTGCATGCCATGCACTCGAGTGCATGCTAAAATTTGTGACGGATTAAATATTTAGACGAAAAAATGATTCTAATTAATAGGATTGTTATGCTAGAGAAGTTTGACCAAATATAAAGCACAAAATTAATTATGCAATTATTTGCTTAATTAAAATTAAAGCTATAGCATTTAAGAAATGACCTATTTTTGTAATGTGAATGAGGTAAATCAAGCCATCAAATTGAAAATGTTTAGTTTTCTTTTAAAAGAATTAAACATAATTTCTATGAAATCTCCATTCACTGCAACGTTCCACATGAATCGCGCTAAATTAGTGGCATCTTTTTCACTTTCAGTTTATCACATCCCATAAATTTAGTTAGTCCATAGCATATGTATAAGTGAGTTATGTGGAGTTAAATTACAAATAAATTTATTTGATAAACAATGTATATAACTTGAAATTTTTTATTTAATTTAATAAATCTAAATTTTAACTTCATGAATTACATAGGACGGAACACCAACCCAGGTTTTAGAGTTAGGGATTATGAATGTCGTTATAGAGTTTAGAATTGAACACTTAAAATATAAGTTGGATATAATGCTAAAATTTCAGTCCTATTAAATTTTAAACAAAAATTAGAAGAAAATCTCCTAAAGAATAAGAGATCGTGCGAAATATTAATATATGTTCTAATTGTCCTCATCAAAATCATCACACAATTTTTTTCTAAATATCAAAATCATCATAAAAAAAATAAAAGTTAAATCTAAAATGTAGAAAATTACATCACTAAATAGGTGAAAAAAACTTAAATCTGTTAAAAAAGTATTTACCTTCTCATAAAATATAAATGAATATTAATTAAAAATGAGTGTAAATACAATTTCATATCTACTCTAATCACCTTAATCAACATGGTCATCTAAAAATCCATCGACGTCTCAAAAGAAAATAAATAAACAGTTGAGGGTTTAGAAAAAAAAATGATTCTTATAACAATAACTCATTGTTTAGAAAATAAAATTAACTTATATAAAATAATCTAAAAATCAAGGAATTAGGATAAGGGTTTTCCTTTAGACATTTCATGGTATTAGGGCGACACAACTAAAATTATATTTAATTTATATATAATAAATTAAAATTTTACTCATAGATAAAAATTAGAATTTGATTCATATATTGAATTTGTCATCAACAACAATACAGAGGAAAGTACATTAAATAGTTAAATTACATAAAAATTCCATATCTAATCTAAATTCCTCCCTATGTGAAGAAAACGTCTAATCTAATTTCTACCGATGTGTAGAAAATGGTTCTCAATATCAAAAGATGAGTAGAAAATCAACATGGTCATCCAAAAATCACCCGATGTGTAGAATATAAATTGAATATGTTGAAGATCATCTTCAATCTCTTGTTACGACCAACAAAGAAGTTAAATCTCTTTCAATTATACACTACGACGAAGAATTAATCTCTATTACAATATAAAAGAATTTAAATTACAACCTACAAAAGAAACTAAATCTATAGCAACATATAAAAAGAACCTAAACTACACAACACATCCTTAGAAAAACAATGAATACTGAACAATGAAGAAAATAATGATCAATGAATCTTCAAAATAACAATAACAAAGAGTATAAATAGAGAAAAAAAGTAACGGTTACAGAAAATTAAATGTTGGGAAAATGTATAAGACTTATGTTTTGATTAGATGCCAAAATGTTCCTCCTAAGTTGTCTTGTAAGTAAATTATTCAGTAGAGTTAGTACTTAGTCAATCAGTTCAACTATTAAGGAACTGAAGTACAGTTAGTAATTGTTAGAGTGTATTTAAGAATGAAGTCTGCTGAAGTGAAGTCCACTGAAGACAAGTGATCTGAGAAGAAGTCTAAGTCTTGAATGTTTTCTAAGTACATTCTCACTAAGACTAAAACTATCAGGAGAGGACTAAGGTCCACTGATGGTAACTAATAATGCACATTCAATGCTAAACATATTAAAAACTGTTAGTTAATCTGGTTGGAACAAGGCAAAACGAATTACATTGAAGCTTACAATAAATGAAGGAATAAGAAGGTTCTCTCAGAGGAGTTCCACCTTAAAACAAGACAAGAATCTGGGCATGCAGACTAAAGGTCCAATGAGAAGATGACACGTCAGTGTACTTTACTGACAACCGACCTGCCCCAGCCTGACAAGTACCAAAAGTCTTTCCCTAGCAATCTACAGAAAGTTGGTGAACAGGCATGGTCTTTCAGCCGTTTCTTGACAAGACTTAAAGCTTCAAATAGAGCCGTTTGAGCCAATCAGATTCAAGAAGACTTACTTGAGAAGATTCAAATCCAACGGGAAGATTTTCAAGGAAGCCTATAAATACAGAAGGACGTGCTCATTTCTATACACGGGAAACTCACAAGATCAAAGCTATCTCTACATTCATAACAACTAGAAACACTCGAAATTACCTTTGTTTCCCAAGTGTTTCACATTTGTAGAGAGCCTAACAAACCTTCTGTAACCAAGCTCAAAAGCTATATCCAAATCTTAGAAAGAGATAATCCAATCCTAAGCCTTGAGCTAAACTTGTAAGGATTATCTCAAAATAGTTGGAACCAAAACCCTACTCAAAACCCTACTCAGTGTTTGGGTTGAGAGCTAGTGTTAAGTGGTGTTAGTAAGCTGATTGTTGTATCAGTCTGAAAGCTGGTTTGTTTTGGGAACTAGGACCTGGAATTTCCTAGTGATCAATCATCCTAAGAGAGGATTAGTTGATCAGTGCACCTTGGCACTATAACACAAGGAATTCCAAGTGAAAGGAATTCTCCTGTTTGATCAGGACAATGGACGTAGGAGATTCATCTCTGAACCACTTTATACCTTGTGTTCTTATTATCTGCTTTCCTAAGTGTGTGTTAATCTCAAAGTTTATCAAAGTAAAACGAGTTTTCTAAAGGGCTCACTAATCCGCATCTGAAAGCTAATTAGACAGTAGTTCAACTGAAAGTCTTGAGCTTTCAGTGGAGGTATTATCTCAGTAAGCTTTCACAAAGTAACTCTCAGCAGACCTCAAGTCCACTGACGAGCTACTGTCTTAAGTAACCTGATAAGTTTTATAAGAAGTTTTAATTTGTAAAAAACAGGTGTATTCCTCCCCATACACCTGTTTACTCGTTTCGGGACCAACAATTGGTATCAGAGCAGTGGTTCAAAAGACCATTGTTCTAAGTATACCTTGTGCTTAAATGTATTTTCAAGGTCACCTGAATTGATCTTTTGATAAACTTATTTTTATACTATAGCTGACAATGCAGCTAGGGTAGCACCACCAGCAGAGAACAACATGGGAGTTAATCCCTTGAACCATATGTCTCATCACAAGCTCCACAATTCTCAGTGGAAAACTATGACTTTTGGAATATCAAAATGAGAGCTCATCTTGCCTGTGTGCATGATGAAATGTTGAGGGTTATTACTAAAGGTCCATTTGTTTTTATGACACCTAACCCTAGAACTACAGCTGAAACTATTGCAGATCCTAGAGAAGAATGGCCCAAGGATGAAGATAACTTCACTGCAGATGAGAGGAGGAGAAACAACCTCAACTTCATAGCCATGAATATTCTCTACACCACCATTCCAGATTCTGTAATGGGAAGAGTGATCCACTGCAAGACTGCAAAGGAACTATGGGACACTCTTGCTCTCATGTGTGAAGGAACTGACAAGATAAAGGAGAACAAGCTTTCAGTAGCTGTTCAAAAGTATGAGCAGTTCACCATGGAGCCCACTAAGACCATTGACCAGCTTGATGGGAGGTTCACTAACATCATGAATGAGATAAATTCTCTGGGAAAAGTCTATACCAAAAGGGAGGTTGCCTTAAAGATCCTGAGAGGTCTAACCTCAAGATGGGATGTGTACTCTGTGATGATGCAGAATACCAAGGATCTATCCAGCATGTCTATGCAACAGGTATTCTCTGAACTCAAGGCTTATGAGTTTGATCTGAACAGGAAAAGGGCTCCTGATGAGACCTCAGCTGAGAAGGGAGTAGCCTTCAAAGCCAAGGAGTCTGAGCCAAAATCCCCAAAGCCTCAGAAGAGCACAAAGGCAAGCAAGTCTCAAAGCAAGGCTGAGATGCAGGAGGAACTCAGCCTGATGGCTAGAAGGTTTGAACAACTTAACAGCCGCTTTGGCAAGTATAAAAGATTTTACAGGGATAACAGGGAAGGTAGAAGTTATCCACAAAACACCACCAGAGAAGGAGAGAAAAGCTCATCTGAGCTGGAAAAGAAGAAGGAATACAAGAATTACACCAAGGCTGAAGGATCATCATCAAAGACCAGAGAGTCCACTGAGGAAAAGAATGATGATGCCAACAGGTGTTTTCAGTGCAAGAAGATTGGGCACTTTCAATATGATTGTCCTCAACTGAGCACAAAAGAGAGAAAGGAAAGGCAAGCCAAAAGAGACAGAAGATATGGAGAAAGGAAAGCCATGGTGGCTGAGGATGTGGATGAAAATCTGGAGTTATCTGATGGACTGTTCTCTGACAGCAGCGATGATGACATGTGCCTCATGGCAAGAGAAGAACCAGAGGTACAATCTAAACCATCCGTTTCTCTAGAACACACACCTGAGCTAAGCTCAGAGTCAACTGAGGAACTCAATCTTCAGTCCGCTTTGGAACAATTAATGATTGATTTCTCAAGGTTGCAAGAAGCAAGTTTCTATCTTCAAGATGAAAACAAACAACTCTTGAGTGAAAACTCCAAGTTAATCGAGTCTGGGAATCAAGCAGATCTGAACTCAGCCAAATATACCATTGAACTGACAAAAGAGGTGGAAACCTTCAGGAGTCAAGGAAATGGTAGAGATCAACTGATAAAAGATCTCAATGAATCTAAGACAAAGTTAACTGAATAGAATTTAAAATTGGTAAGCCAAATAAAGGAATCTCTCCTGAAAATTGATGTCTTACAAAAATCTGAAGAGACCTTGTTAAAAAGGATTGATGCTCTTAACAAACCCACTCTTGCCATAGAGGAGATTCAAAATTTTCAAATCAATCCTAATAACAAGTGTGGGATAGGATTTATTCCAAAACCTTCAGAAGGTCCTCTGAGCGTTGCTTCTTCAAGTGGCACAAAGAGAGTTTTTGTTAAGTCTGTGACATTTTAACCACAGACTGTGGATAAAGGAAAAAGACCAGCTGAGATCACTCAAAATAAAAGTCAATCTAAGCCAAAACCAAATGGAAAGGCTCAGGTGACTTATCAAACTAGATCTCAGCAGAGGTACTATCAGCCGAGGTCTTCACAGATGAAACAACCTCAGCTGAGAGCACCCAGTCATGAGCAGTCCTCAAGGAATGACTCATATGGAAGACCTATTCCTTTTGTGCCTAAAGGAAAAGGTCCTTCATACCTTTATCAACAAAAACCAAGACCAGGTGCACCCAAGCCGAAGAGAAAGAATGTAAAGAAGGTTCCTGTTCCTTCAAAGGCTGACACCCATAGAAAGTTTACTCCCAAGGCACCTAGGGAGATAACAATCTATGTAGATGTTTATGGAAGACAAATTAGCCAATCTAAAGTGATTAGAACTGTGAGGCAAATTTGGATTCCGAAAGGTACAGCTAACCTGGTAGGACCCAACACCAAATGGGTACCTAAAGCTTGATTTGTGATTGCAAGGCTCAGTGGACCTCAACAAAGGAGATGCTCTTAAATCTTCAGTCTGGTACTTGGACAGTGGATGTTCTAGGCACATGACTGGCAACAAAGATCTCCTGACAGAATTTATTGAGAAAGAAGGTCCACAAGTCACCTTTGGTGACAACTCACTGGGAGCCACTAAAGGTTATGGTACTTTAATCATTGGCTCAGTAAGGGTAAGCAATGTATCCTTTGTCAGTGGACTTAAGCATAATCTTCTGTCCATAAGTCAATTCTGTGATAAAGGATACAGTGTTGAGTTTTCATGTAACCTGTGTTTTGTCAAGAATATATCTTCACAACAGGTACTACTAACTGGGTCAAGAAAGGGAAATATCTATCTTGCAGATTGGAAGTCTTGCACACCAAATACATGTCTTATTGCTAAGAGCTCAACTGACACTAAATGGTTATGGCACAAAAGGCTAAGTCATCTGAACTTCAAGATGATGAACAGGATAGCAAGACATGGACTGGTAGAAGGAATGCCAAATGAAGTATACAACAAAGAACATATCTGCAAAGCCTGTCAGGAGGGAAAGCAAGTAAAGGCATCTTTCAAGAGCAAAGTAGCAACCTCTACTGACAGAGTACTTCAACTGTTACATATGGATCTCTTTGGTCCAGTAACCCCTGTAAGTATCAATGGGAGAAAATATACACTTGTTGTTGTTGATGATTTCTCCAGGTACACATGGGTGATATTCCTAGCAAGCAAAAAGGAGATTCAACTGAGGCTGCCAGAGCTCCTGAAAAAAGTTAGCAATGAAAAGAGCCTGAACATTGTAAAGATAAGATCAGATAAGGGCACTGATTTCATTAATTCTATTATATCTGATTATTGCAAAGAATTAGGTATTTCACATGAGACATCAGCTGCAAGAACTCCACAACAAAATGGAGTAGCTGAAAGAAGAAATAAAACTCTCAAGGAGGCAGCAAGGACAATGCTTGAAGAAGCTCAAGTTCCTAAAAGATTTTGGGCTGAAGCTATCAACACTGCCTGCCACACTCAAAATAGATCCATGGTAACCAAACATCAAGGAAAAACTCCATATGAATTATGGAATGGCAGAAAGCCACATGTATCCTATTTTCATATTTTTGGTTGCAAGTGTTTCATTCACAACAATGGGAAAACTCAACTGAAAGCTTTTGATAGCAAAGCTGATGAAGGAATTTTCTTAGGATATTTCCAAATCAGTAGAGCTTTCAGAGTTTACAACTGTAGAACTCTTGTTGTGGAAGAAACACCTCATGTGGTCTTTGATGAATCTACTTTTGAGTCTAGGAGTAAGGAGAATGAGGAGGTAATTAGCAAAAGACTAACCAGACTGAGTATCAAGTCTAAAGGCTATCCTGAGAATTGTGTTGATACATACATCCCAACATGGGACAATTTAGAAGATCAACAATTCAAGGAGGTCACCCAAAGTCAAACCACCCCTCAAAGCTCACCTGAGAGCTCTCCTGAACAAGCAACTGAACTGATGAACACTATCCCAGTTCAAGAGGTAAGTGATGTCAATGAAGATGTGGTCACAACTGAGACATCCACTGAACCCATCATTCAAGGGGGAACCAATGAGATTACCATTGAGAATGAGAATACCTTGAATGATGACTCAGGACTTCAACCCCCTGTTTTATTTCCTGAATTTAATTTTATTCCTATATCTAGTGACTCAACTTCAGAAGAGTTAAACTCTACTGAAGGGCATCAACCTAGGAGAACTTGGCTCTCAGATCACCCTGTTGAGCAAATCCTAGGTGATCCTTCCTCAGGAGTCAAAACTAGAAGTTTTCATGGAGAAAGTGCTTTGTTTTGTTGTTTCTTATCAAACCAGGAACCAAGTTCCATAGCAGAAGCACTTCAAGATTCCAACTGGATCATTGCCATGCAAGAAGAGCTCAACCAGTTCACAAGGAATCAAGTTTGGGAGTTGGTGGACAGACCATATCACTGCAATGTGATAGGAACTAAGTGGGTATTCAAGAACAAGAAGGATGAGAATGATATCATAGTCAGAAACAAAGCCAGGCTTGTTGCAAAGGGCTATTCTCAAGTTGAAGGATTTGACTATGATGAAACATTTGCCCCAGTAGCCAGATTGGAGGCAATAAGGTTATTTCTTGCATATGCTGCTCACAAGAAATTCAAAGTGTACCAGATGGATGTTAAAAGTGTCTTCTTGAATGGAGTACTCAATGAAGAAGTCTATGTGGAGCAACCCCCAGGTTTTGAAGAAAGTCACAAAGTATATAGACTGAGAAAAGCTCTATATGGACTGAAACAGGCTCCAAGAGCTTGGTATGATACTTTGTCACAATTCCTTTTGGACCATGGTTTCATCAAAGGGAGAGTTGATAGAACTCTATTCAGGATCACAAAAGGAGAGGACACTTTGCTTGTACAAATCTATGTGGATGATATCATTTTTTGTTGTCCCAACCAAGTCCTCTGTGAAAAGTTTTCTTAACTGATGAAGGGAAAATTTGAGATGTCTATGATGGGAGAAATGAATTTCTTCCTAGGACTTCAAGTTAAGCAGTCCCCTGAAGGAATCTTCATCAATCAAGCCAAATATACAAGGGAGCTGATCAACAAGTTTGGATGCCAGACCAGCAAAGTAGCAAGAGTTCCACTCAACACCAACACCAAAATGGAACCAGATGAAGATGGTGAATCAGTAGACTAGACTCATTACAGAGTTATCATTGGATCTCTACTGTATCTCACAGCAAGCCGGCCTGATATCACATTTGCAGTTGGGATTTGTGCAAGATATCAAGCCAACCCCAAGAAAAGTCATCTGGAAGCTGCTAAGAGGATTCTCAAATATCTTAAGGGTACTGTGAATATGGGATTATGGTATCTCTCAGATGACAATCTGGAACTAACAGGATACTCAGATGCTGACTATGGAGGATGTAGAATTGACAGGAAATCAACCTCAGGCACTTGTCAATTCTTGGGAAGCAAGCTGATTTCTTGGTTCTCCAAGAAACAAAATTCAGTAGCCACAAGCACTACTGAAGCTGAGTATATGGCAGCTGGAAGTTGTTGTGCTCAAATTCTTTGGCTAAGACAACAACTAAGAGATTACAATATCTTTGCCAATGAAGTCCCTATTTTCTGTGACAACAATAGTGCAATAGCTATTTCAGAAAATCCAGTCCTCCACACAAGATGCAAACATGTGGATATAAGGCATCATTTCATAAGAGATCATGTGGAGAAGAAGGACATTAAAATGCTCAAAATCCACACTGACAAGCAGAAGGCAGATATCTTCACTAAACCCTTGGCTGAAGCAAGGTTTCAAGAGTTGTCAGTGGAGCTTGGACTCCTAGATCCAGGAGAGTAAAGAAAGGATTTAATCTCAGAAGAGTTACCTTCAACTCAGTGGAGGTTCATATTCAGAAGAGGATCCTTCTCAGAAGAAGCTCCTCATCACAGAAGAGGTCTGAATATCAGACGAGGTCGAACCTCAGTGGAGGTCAAAAGTTTATACTTAGTATTTTTCAAATCTAAAGCCTCTTAGTTTTTAAAATATATATTTTGATTCAATAGAATTACTAATGAGTGCTTTCTGAGAAATAAATCTTTCTTACACTTTTTCGAAGAGATTTTGGTATGGCAAGCATTTAATGTGCATTGTACAAGTCAGGTTTACTTTTACAGTTACCTATCTCACGCGCCTTAAAACCCGGACGATGTGACCTTCCGGGCTACCAACCCTTTCAATCCATACCATTCATTTTTTGCGGTTCTTTTCTAACCGTCAAGATATCTTAAAAACTCCCCACTAAACTCTTAGACTATCCACGATCTCAAACCAGATCAATCTCAGACGTTGATTTTTCCGATCAATCTAACCGCTCATTTCTCATATAAAAGCCCCAAATTTCAGCCTAAGAACCTTTTCGAACACACCTTCAAGCAAACACTTTCTATCTATCCTATACACTCTGCAAATTTTCTCTCAAACCCCTTTTGTTCAAATGGCAAAACTAAATCTTAGTTTCCTTACCAATAAGGAAAACTTCTGGTATGAACCCATTGTGGTTTTTGATAATCCTGAGATAGAATCCAAACCAGAATTTGCCCATATCAAAGAAGCCCTAGAGTTGCTTAAATCTGCTGGGTTAGAGAAGTTTCTGTCTGTTCATCCTAAGAACTGCTTTGATAGGCAGGTTCTTGAGTTTTTCAATAATATATCCAATTCTGATTCGAGGATCAGGTCTCATCTAATACTCCAGAGAAAGAAGAAGGTGATGAGGGACGATATGGAAATAGTTGAACACCAGAAGATAAAGAAGGAGATCCGTGTCAGTGGTGATGATTTGAAGGAGTTGTTTGATCTTCCCTCTG
The DNA here is from genome assembly GCA_947034835.1 of Ballota nigra. NCBI lineage: Eukaryota > Viridiplantae > Streptophyta > Magnoliopsida > Lamiales > Lamiaceae > Ballota > Ballota nigra. Next base: position 29,757,437 of record OX344727.1, read on the forward strand.
AAGGTCTGAATCCAGATACCTGCATCGTGGATGAAGAGGAAGAATGGGTCAATACCATTATGCAGAGGAAGGTGAAATACAGTCCAACAATGAACAGAAATGTACTTTTACCAGTATATAATGTTCTCTGTGAAGTTGTTGGAAAATGTATACTGGGAAACCAAGGAAGCACAGAGCAAGTGAGCAAGCCCAAGCTCAGGCTGATGAAGGCGATTGTGGAAAGCAAGGAGAAGTCATACAACTGGCAACAATTCTTTTTTAGGGCATTGAACAAAGAACACTCAAAACTCCAACCTGACAAAACTCCCCAACTATCTAGTAAGCTCAATTTTGCAACAAAAATCTCCTATCTGATAGAGAATGTAGATCTGGGAGTGGACTGGATTCCAGATAGGAAGTGGAGTAATCTCAAAGCCTTGTTCAAATCTGGAAAGGCTCTGGAGACAAGGATGATCAAGCCTGCTGAGGAGAGCCCAGAGGCAGTTGAGGAAGAGAAAGCTAACCCTACTGAAGGGAAGAAAACCAAGCTGAAGAGGAGGCTGGTTAAGTTGAGTGACAAGATGGCGCAGCACAAAGAAGCAGAGGCAGAGAAAGCTTCTAAAAAGGAGAAGAAGAGGTCTACTGAGGCAGAGAAGGACAGTGCCTCCAAGAAAGTCAGAGTCTGACTCAGATGTCCCTGCACCCACCCCCATCAAACCCAAAACAACTAAACCACGCACTCCTGCCAAAACCAAATGCATCTCCACAATAACCAAAACCCCCACTGATGGCTCTCAACAGCCAGAAAGTGGATCCCAAACAACCCCTACTGAAACCATTCCATCAACCCCTACTGAACCCATCCCCTCAACCCCCTCTGAACCTACATCCTCAACCCCCACTGAACAAAACCCAACATCCACTGATACTCAAAACCAAACCTCCACTGAACCAAACGTTCCTGATTCCCACTCAACTCACCTGGAGTCTATCCCGGAAGAGCCAACTAAAAGCAGATCCCCTACCCCTTCCCTTCCTTCAGACGATGAAGAAGAGTACTTATTCCTAGACACTCTCAAGGATGAGGTAGCTTACTCTTTGGAGTCTAAATACCCTGAACTTGACAACTTTCCCACACTCAAAGCCATGTTCTTGAGACTGAGACTCATTGTCCAGCTCAAAGATAGAAGACTTGGTGAAATCCTTCTGGCTGTCAGAGGCAGCAATGCAGAGGAATGGAAAAATGAGAAGGTAGAAGTACTGCAGTTTGCTGGGATGCACAAGACCAGACTTCTCTGTGATGAGAAGATCTTTGAAAGTCTGGTTTTGGAGAAGATAGCTGAGGCCATGAAGGATGTAGAGGTGGAAAAGGTTGCTGAAGGTGAGAAAGAGAATCCAGATGAGTCTATAGCTGAAGGAGGAGCTGACATTGAGCAAAATATTGAGGCAGCTGAGAAGAAGAAGGAGGAGGAGAAAGAGAAGAGTGAGGAGGAGAAGGTAGAAGAAACTGTACAAGGAGGAGGTGCTTCACCAAAGCAAGGTAATGGTGAAGCAGCCAAGGATGTATCCATGGCAAGGGATACTGAGGCACAAAATTTGCCACAGGAGAGCTCAGTAGAGGTGTCTACTGAAGCTCTCCCACAACAACCCTCAGTGGTGGCTAAGGAGTCAACTGAGGTGTCTAGTTCTGGTGTAGTTGAAAAATCAAATGAGAAAGAAAATGAGGTGGAGATTACTGCTGTAAAAAGTGGAGAGATAAGAGCAATCATCCCTGTAAAGGGTGAATTGGCTGAGAAAAATGCAGTTGAAAAAGAGAGTGAGGAAGAGAAAAGAAAGAAGAGTGAGGAGGAGGGAGTCCCTATGGAGATAGAGGCATCAGGAGACCTAGGTGGTGAGGCTGAGGGAGTTAGAGCTAACACTATTTGCCATGCAGGTACTCAAACTCTTGAAATTCCCCCAGCTGTGGTCAACCTAACTCCTCTGAGTGATGTTGTTCACTCACTCAAAGAAGAAAGCCTTCCATCTCTTCAAGCACAGCTAAGGGATGTCCAGGAGATTGTTCAAGAAGAAGTGGATGAGATGGTTATCCTCTCAGACCACGTTGATGAACTCATGGAATCCACAACAACATCACTTCAGAATCTCACTCTAAAAGTTGAAGACTCTCAGCAGATGGTGATTAATGTCGTTGAAGGACAAAGTGTGCTGGTCATAGATGCCCTGAAGAAGCTGGAGAAGACTGAAGAAGAGGCCAGAACTAAGTTTCTCAAAGACTCAGTGGAGAACGTATCCATCAACCTAAAGTCCTCAGTAGAGGCTTTCTCAGCGGACCTACTTGGGAAGGTTGAAGGGTTATGGAATTCTAAGCTGACTGAATTCGAGGCCAAACATGCTGAGTTAGGAGCTAAACTGGGAGAAGTACTGAAGAAGGCAGCTGAAGACTTCCCAACTCAAGAGAAAACAAATGTGCTGATCGATGAGAAGCTGGCACAATTTGTTCAATTTGGGCAGACAGCTGGAGCGACCCTGGAGAGGCTTGAAGATGAGGTAGATCATTGTTCAACTGAGCTGAAAGCATTAGCCCATGACCAACTGAAGCTCAACATCACTGTAGCTGAATGCATGATTAATGCCGGAAAGGGGGAAAAGAGGGTAAGTGCTAAGGACATGAAGCTTGATCCAAAGAACAAGATGAATATTATCCTTGAAACCCCTGACTTCGAGAAAGGCCAACAGGTGAAGAGCACTTTGAAGAAGGTTGATGCTGAAGCACAGAAGATTGCAGAAGCCAAGAAGGGCAAGGAAACCTCCTCAGTTGACCTATCAAAGTTCAAAGAAGAGCATATGAAGGAGAAGGAGGAAAGAGCTGCAAAGAAGGGGGAAACCACAAAGAGAAAGGCATCTGATGCCCTCTCAGCAGAGGTTGCCAAAAGATAAGAACCTCAGGGAGGTTGGCAGCTAAGTCCACAACCTCTACTGATGAAGTTCAGGTACTCCCCGTTCTCAATCCTGAACCTTTGTCTTCTGAACCTCCTAAGTCGGCACCCACAAGAGTCACAGAGCTCACTGAGCTAATCAAAGAGGCTGGAGGAATGAATGAAAGAACAAGGAAGCTAACAGCTCAGCAGCAGGACAGGAGAGATAAGGTGGTTGGGAAGATAAAGACAATTGCTGAGCTAGCTGAGAGGAAAAGGAAGGAGAGGCTAGCCACATTTGATAAAACTACTTCAAAGAAGTTCAAGAGTGGTTATCAAAGGTGGGCTGCTAAGCTGAAGAGAGACAAAATCACTCCATCTCAGAACAGATTTCCTCATCATGATGCCTGGGTTCCTAAGAAGCTCAATGATGCTTGGGAGACTGCTAAAAGGGAATTTGTGTATTCCTTTTATGTCAGTGGAGAGTTAGGAAGAGACAATGCTCAAGAAGTTTTCAACTCATGGTTGTTTGATGCCTATCCTAAACTCTATCCTGAGATCAGTGATGCTTGGAATGATGCCTTCCCTGATCAAGCCCTGAAGGCCCCTGAGCAAATCACCTACTGGCCTCCTCAAGATGTAACTGGTGCTGTTGATAGAGAAAGGATCAGTGAAGAGTGGACATCCTTGTGTGAGCATCTTGGACTCAGAGGACATTCAAAGGAGATGATGGAGAGGAAGAACGAGCTAAAGATAAGAGTATTCAAGCAGTATGGACTTGAACCCATTTTCGAATCCATCTGAGAAGTTAGTATCTTTGCTGGGTATTTGTTTATAAGTCCCAGGTGTCTTTAAGTTTGAAACTTTTGATAGTAGACTTCATGTAATATGTACTTCACCATTTATTAATGAAATGAACTCTACTGATGTTTTGCCCAAGATAATATCTCATTATCATTTAGGCTTATGTACTTGAATGTTTTTACTTACAAAATCTGTGAACTTTATATGTCATCTGAAGAACCTCTCTGAAAGAAGATATGTAATAAGATAGGTTCCGGCATAATCAAAAAGGGGGAAATTGTTGGGAAAATGTATAAGACTTATGTTTTGATTAGATGCCAAAATGCTCCTCCTAAGTTGTCTTGTAAGTAAATTATTCAGTAGAGTTAGTACTTAGTCAATCAGTTCAACTGTTAAGGAACTGAAGTACAGTTAGTAATTGTTAGAGTGTATTGAAGAATGAAGTCTGCTGAAGTGAAGTCCACTGAAGAAAAGTGATCTGAGAAGAAGTCTAAGTCTTGAATGTTTTCTAAGTACATTCTCACTAAGACTAAAACTATCAGGAGAGGACCAAGGTCCACTGATGGTAACTAACAATTCACATTCAATGCTAAACATATTAAAAGCTGTTAGTTAATCTGGTTGGAACAAGGCAAAACGAATTACATTGAAGCTTACAATAAATGAAGGAATAAGAAAGTTCTCTCAGAGGAGTTCCACCTTAAAATAAGACAAGAATCTGGGCATGCAGACTAAAGGTCCAATGAGAAGATGACACGTCAGTGTACTTTACTGACAGCCGACCTGCCCCAGCCTGACAAGTACCAAAAGTCTTTCCCTAGCAATCTACAGAAAGTTGGTGAACAGGCATGGTCTTTCAGCCGTTTCTTGACAAGACTTAAAGCTTCAAATAGAGCCGTTTGAGCCAATCAGATTCAAGAAGACTTACTTGAGAAGATTCAAATCCAACGGGAAGATTTTCAAGGAAGCCTATAAATACAGAAGGACGTGCTCATTTCTATACACGGGAAACTCACAAGATCAAAGCTATCTCTACATTCATAACAACTAGAAACACTCGAAATTACCTTTGTTTCCCAAGTGTTTCACATTTGTAGAGAGCCTAACAAACCTTCTGTAACCAAGCTCAAAAGCTATATCCAAATCTTAGAAAGAGATAATCCAATCCTAAGCCTTGAGCTAAACTTGTAAGGATTATCTCAAAATAGTTGGAACCAAAACCCTACTCAAAACCCTACTCAGTGTTTGGGTTGAGAGCTAGTGTTAAGTGGTGTTAGTAAGCTGATTGTTGTATCAGTCTGAAAGCTGGTTTGTTTTGGGAACTAGGACCTGGAATTTCCTAGTGATCAATCATCCTAAGAGAGGATTAGTTGATCAGTGCACCTTGGCACTATAACACAAGGAATTCCAAGTGAAAGGAATTCTCCTGTTTGATCAGGACAGTGGACGTAGGAGATTCATCTCTGAACCACTTTATACCTTGTGTTCTTATTATCTGCTTTCCTAAGTGTGTGTTAATCTCAAAGTTTATCAAAGTAAATCGAGTTTTCTAAAGGGCTCACTAATCCGCATCTGAAAGCTAATTAGATAGTAGTTCAACTGAAAGTCTTGAGCTTTCAGTGGAGGTATTATCTCAGTAAGCTTTCACAAAGTAACTCTCAGCAGACCTCAAGTCCACTGACGAGCTACTGTCTTAAGTAACCTGATAAGTTTTATAAGAAGTTTTAATTTGTAAAAAACAGGTGTATTCCCCCCCCCCATACACCTGTTTACTCGTTTCGGGACCAACATTAAATGATCATCCAACGACTTAAATCAAATCAACAAAATGAAGGGTCCAAAAAAAGCACAATAATAGGACACATTAATGGACATATGACCAAATAAATTACCAAAAATAACCCAAGGACAAAATGAACGATGAAGATTAGATGACTAAATTTCGATCGACGATCAAGAAATTATCCCGCCAAAACCTAAAAATGGAAGAATAGGGTGTATTATATATTATTATACAGATATATAGATATAGAATTAATTATTTCTATTTATATATATATATATATATATATAATTAATGTCATAATTATACTAAGCATTTGAGGGTTTTAGTTTGATTCTTATAATTATATTTTATGTTCATTAATTTATTTATTTATTTAGATTAAATGTTACATGAACATATATTTATATACTAGAAATGATTTAAATATGAAATTGTGAGAATGTCACATAATTAACTTACTTAAGTGCTCTCCATATTAAAATCGTTTACAATGGGTTACTTATAAAATCAAATAATAACTTAATATTAGACACATGATCATACTTATATAATTAATTATTATAATTAGTTTAAGGTAGCATTTAACAAATTCATGTATTATCCTAATAAACGAGTACAAAATACAGATAATTACAAAAGATATTAAAGTATAAATATGTATAAATGAAGATTTTTTTTAATAATTTTATACTAATATATTCCCAACTTCTAGAAAAAGAAAATCAATCTAAAGTACATTTCATAAATATATTTTTATTATCATTTATCATGCTCTCAAAGTGAAAATAAATTTCATCTATTTTTAAGGGATATATATGTATCCATCGCCCTCTTTTATTTTAAGGTTTAATGATTATCCTATTATTTAGTGATGTTGATATTGTTGGTGTCACTTTTTTATTTAATATTTCTTCATAATCTTCTAATACAAATCTTTTTATCTATTTGTATGTGTATCTGTCTAATTCGATTGTGTTGTTTAGCCATCAATTAATTGCGCGGTAATGGGACATATATCATATATAACTGTGGTACATATATCATATAAAGTTATAAACCCTAAACCTTACAATTTTTTAGTTGAATTATTCCATTTATTTAAGTTTAAATTTTAAAGAATTACTTTTAGCATTCATTCATCATTATTTCACCTTTAAAAATATTATTAATGAGTTTTCACTTAAAAAAAATCGTCCATAAATTGAAAATTTATACAATCATAATAAATGCACCAATTTTTAAATTATGAAATTTTATTTATATTTATGTAAATAATAAATAACGTGAAGGAATAAAAGTCATCTACATTAATTTTCTATAATAAATATATAATTATGTTTGTCTATAGAAATATGATACAAGCTCATTGTTGATGACCTTTTCTAATCGATGGTGATTAGTGGCTGTTTTTCCTCATTAAGATCATCAAACAAGATCTAAGATCATGGAATTTGGTTAAGTAATGCTCAAGAAATAAATTTGCAAGAACTTGGACTATTTTTTGAATTATGGAACCTTTTTCTATTTCATGCAAATTAGGGAGTATTTATAGACATACAAAGTGGCCATGTGTCATCATTCTAGCCAACCTACCATTAGATTTTTGCCAAGTGTTAGGACACTTGTATTACATCTAAGCTATTGACTGTTGGAGTTCCCCATGTTGTACTTGACCATTAGAGCGACTCAGTTGCTTTCCGCGGTGACCAGTTGTTCGCCTGTATGTCTTCGTTGGGTATTTGAACCTTTACTCTCTCAGTTGTCTGCTCCATGTTGGTGACTTTTGCATAGTTGCTCGCTTGGATGGTTATCATCTTGACCAGCTGCTAGTATAGGCTTCTTGCTCGGTTGCTAGTCTTGATTCTTTGCGCAGCTGCTAGCCTCGACTCCTCGCACAGCTGCTCGCCTTGACCAGCTGTTAGCCTAGGCTTCTTGCACAACTGCTCATCTAGACCAGTTACTTGCTTAGTTGTTCGCCAATGAGTTTGACGTCTTGATTATCTTTCGTTGGCTCTTTGCTTAGCTGCTCGCCTACCAACAATTGCCCCCTAGCTTGATCTCACGTTGGGATATGAATTGATCAACTGAGACCAAGCTACGATCAAAAGCCTTTTTCGAGATGGGCGAGCAGTCGAGCAGCTGAGATTTTATTTCCTTCACATCGCGGATTTTGGGCGGGCAGACGGGTGTGCCCCTTCGGATGGCGACGATTAGTTTCCCGAGGCGCGGAACGCGAGGCATCGCGTCAGTCATGCGCGTCCCTATATTTATGCATAGGGGCCCGCATATTTTGTAAAAATTATTTTTTCGACCCCATCTTCTTCCCTATAAATAGTTCATTTCATACTCTTGTTTTTCTCTTTCGAAAATACTGCTGATATCCGCCATTGAAGAGCTCTTCAAGCTTTTCCCTTTGCGATTTCTGTACTCGAATTTCTCCTTGTGTCTATAGATTCTTGTTCTCAAGGTAATACATCCTTTGTTCTTCTTAATTCTTAGTTTTCTTCTTCAATTTCGCAAATTTTTCTTTGTTTCCCATTTTCTGTAATTACCGTCGCGATTCTAACCATGAACCGCCGTTGCTTCGCCAGATTCTTATCGCGTCGCCGCCGTGCCGCTGCCATTTTATCTCTCGGATTTAAAGATCGAAATCCCCCCCATTGGTGTATTTTAAATGGATTCTCCCTCGTCGAGTATTTCTTTGTCCGGACCCGGGCGAAACCCGGAAAAGAGACCCATGGAGAATCTAGTCGTGCCTCTCCACAGATCTGTTCGCCAAGCCTTAGCGAGCAACCCGCATTCATTATTGGTAGATGAAGAGACAGATTCGGATGCGAGCTCTGTTGTTCGCTCGGTTGAAGGTTACGCCACCGATAACTCGGGCGAGCCAGAGGGCGATTACCCTTCTGTTCGCCCTCGTTAAGGAGGGGATACTTCATCAGATCTTGGATAAGATTCAGAGGAAGTAGCTGCCGAGATAGAGGGATCGATTGATCAAGAAGGCGAGCAGCCCCTCGTCATGGGCGAGCAGCAGGGCCCTGGTATTACTTGGGAGTTCCTCAAAGAGATTAACTTTCCGATCTCTAAGACTACGCCAGAATCTCAAGTTCCCGAAGGTGTTGCCCGCGATAATGAGTGGGAGAACTACGCTGCTCACTTTTCGAAAACCTTCACCGTTCCATCAAGGGTGATTATGAAAGCTCGCGAGAGTGTATTCGCGGTGAGCAAGATTGCCAGTGTCATCACTGAGGATGACCTGGCGAGCATCCGTACGACATACAAAATCCCCTTCGATATTTTCATGTATGCACCTAAAGAAGGAGAAACAACTGATCGCCCCCCACCTGGTTGCACAACGATCAACCTGGACGTACTCAACATGGGCTTCCCGTTACCCGTGCATCCCTTGATTGGTCGTTTCTTGGCCGATGTGAATTTGGCGATCACCCAGATCACTCCAAACGGTTGGAGTAATCTATTAGCCTTCATGACCCTCTTTGGTCTTGAAGGTTATAAAAACAAAATAAGCACAGTGGAGCTTCATTATGCTCTATCTATTTCGGCCCAAAACGAGGATGGTGTACGGTGGTACTACGTTAAGGCGAGGAACAGAGTGAAGCTAATCGAGGGGGTCCCAAACAAAGTTAGGGGTTGGCACAATCAATTCTTTTTCATTGGCGGAGACTGGCGAGCAACTGAGGGCTTCGCGGGTGGTCAGGCGCGCATCATGTCGCCTAAAGGCTTTGGAAACATTAAACATAGGCTTAGTTTTGTCTTACTGTACTACAAGTAGGACTAATTTTAATTTCTTCTCTTTGTTGTTTTGCAGGTCCAAGAATTTTGAAGTGGGGACATCCTGATCTTAGCGACGAGTATCTCTTCACCCTCGCTGTCATCTCACTTCGTGATGTTACTAATCGCGACTTAGCCCATCTATCCAAGGCTCATTGCCGCAAGCTCGCGGGTTTAGTTACAAGTCCTCATCACCTTGAGGCGCAAGCTGCCGTTCCTGAAGGTAGATTTTTCTAACTTTTGTTTGCCTCTACTTTGTTGTTCGCGTATCTTTACTGCTCGCCTGTCTTCGTTCTTTGCCAGAGCAACAAGTCACCGTTGATGTTCCCCTTGTTCCTGAATCGTACTATTTGCTCGCTGAAAGAGTCAAGCAGATGGCTGATACTTCACGGAAGAAGATGGACCCTCCCCTCGCTATCCTTCGTCTCCGAGCAGGGGATGACCCTACTATTCGCTCCCGTGATAGAGCTGCTCGCGGCAAGCAAGGAGCTAAGGTTCCCTCTTCTCCCAGAGATGTAAGGAGGGGGAAGGAAAAAGAGAAGGGGAAAGAGCGAGAACGGGACAGGAAGAAAGCTCCACGAGGAGACGGTGGTCGCGGCGGCCGTGACGATGACCGCGCCTCGAAACACTCCAAAACAGGCGGGGAGGCGAGCAGTGAGGCACCGAGGTCTCCTGCCTCCAAGTTCACATCCTTGGAGGTTGTAGATGAGCAGGAAATGGTCGCCAGCTTGGTGGCGACCAAGAGGGGGGACTACTCTAAAGATACCTCCTATCTGGGCTGGGACCCAATTAAGATTAAAGAGCGAGTCTCTTAACTTTATTTTCCTGTTTGCTTCTCTTACGTTGTTGTTCGTCTGCTGACTTTTCTTGTCCTCTCTCGTTGTTTAGGTAAAACCTGGCGCTTTACCCTGGCCGAGGGACGACACTTTACCATTTCTCAGCTGTGAAGAATGCCCCCTCCTCGCTCCATGACATTCCCGATGCTCATGTGCGTCGTGCTGCTGAGATGGTTCTAAGGGCCTGGACTAAGTCGGCCAACACTCTCGTCGCTGGCCAAATTGCGAGTGACAATGCTCGCCTGATGGCATACAATGCTAGCCATCAGCTGGTCCAGTCCCAAATGTTGCTCGACCAGGTCATGGAGCTCGAGCGAACAAATCGCGACTTGTGTCGTCGCATAGAGAGAATGGATGACGAGAAAGCCACCACCATCAAAGAGTGCAAAACTGAGCATGCCAAGGAAATAACTCTGATGGAGAAAAAGATGGATGTCACTCTGGCAAGTGAGAAGAGCGCCCTTGATCGTTCAGAGAAAATGCTGCTCGAGGTGAAGACTACCGATCTTCGAGCGGAGAGAGCTGAGAAAGAGCGAGCAGACTTGGCTGCTCGCTTGCTGGTCGCCGAGGAGCAGATCTAAAGGCTGGAGGAGGAGCGAAAGGACATGATTGACTATGAAGTCCACGAGAAGGAGGTGTTGGATAAAACCAACTTCGGATACATTTGTGCCTTCGCTGAGTGCTTGAGGTCCGTTCACTTTGCCCATGATCATAACCAAGATATGTGTGGTGCGGTAAAGGCGGACTTCATTGAGTACGTTAAGAATTACCCCTCCTGCTCCCGGCTCAACTCTGTTTGTATCCGACTTGGCTGCCTTGGGCTTCCCCTTGGAGGTTTTTGGCGAGGAGGTTGACATCGCTCCTCCTACTTATGGCGGCCAGCCAGAACCCGCACCATCGGCGACCAACGTGGCGACCACCGATGAGGTTTTTGAAGGTCTAGCCTCGCTCCCCCTGACACCAATAGATGGGTCTGGTACTTCAAACGTCCAGGGCGAGTAGCCTGGTGTCCTAGCGACCAGTATTGCGGATGCTCCTCCTCCCGCTTAAAGACAAGTCTTTTTATTTACAATAGGCCATGCTTTTCTTTTTGTCGCTTTACCACTCCTATTGTAAACATTTTGACTCAATGAAATGAAAGTTTTTTGTTAAATTATAAACTTGTGCTTTTGCTTCTGCCTTACTCAGTTGCTCGCTTACTGCTTTTGCATATGACTATTAGGTTTTAAGTGTTCCTTTTTTCTCAAGGTAAACCCTTAGTGAAATTTTTAAATTGGTCACTTGGTTCTCATGGAACTTGACCTTTAATTGTTTAGGCCTTTTTGGTCGCTTATGGACTTGGCCTTATTTTTGGCATTTATTCTGCCCGATTGTTCGTCTTATGACAGACTCGTGCTTTGCAATTTTATGGGCGAGCAACTGAGCAATTTGGGGCTTTAGGTTAGTAGCCGCTAACCCGCAAATTTGCACCAATACACACTACTGCTCGCCTAGTAGATATAAATAATACTCAATAATCTACACAATTGTTCGCCCCAACATGACTGCTCGCTTATATATATAAATACTTTTCCAAATTTACAACAATTTACATGGAGTTCATGAAAAATTTGCATTCGTAAAACTCACAGGACTTCATTGATAGTACTTCTTGAGCAAAGTTGCATTCCAGGAGTATTGGGACAATTTGCCTTCCATGTCTTCAAGGTCATATGTGCCGTTGTGCCATTTATTTGTCACCTTGTATGGGCCCTCCCAAGTCGGGCCAAATATTCCTGGTGGTGGTGCCAAAACTTTTCGAAGTACCAAATCTCCAATTTCAAACTCCCTCGCTTTCACTTGAGAATTGTAGTACTTCGCTGCTCTCTTCTTATAGATTGCATTTTTTATTTCTGCTGTTATTCTCTTTTCTTCAAGCAAGTCCAACTCTGTTGCTAGTGCAGAGTTGTTCGCTTCTTCATTGAACGCAATTGTTCGTTCTGTTGGGACTTTAAGCTCAACCGGTATCACAGCTTCTACCCCGAATGCTATTGTGAATAGTGTTTCACCCGTGCTTGTTTTGTGGGACACTTGATATGCCCATAACACCTCCGGTAATTCTTCAGACCATTTCCCTTGTTTGTCGGCTAAGCGGATTTTCAAAATATGTTTAATTATTTTGTTCACTGCTTCTACTTGGCCGTTCGACTGGGGTTGGTACGGTGTTGAAAAATGCTTCTTCATTCCCCACTTTTCATAAAAATCTCTTATCTTTTTTCCTTCGAACTGTTTTCCGTTATCCGTCACGATCGCTTGAGGCACCCCGAAACGACAAACAATATTTTTCCATATGAAGTTAATTATTTTCTCCTGTGTGATTCGCACAAGCGCTTCTGCCTCAGCCCACTTCGTGAAATAGTCTACTGCTACCACTGTGAATCGAACATTTCCTTTTCCCGGTGGAAAAGGCCCGATGAGGTCAATTCTCCATTTTGCAAATGGCCACGGGCTATTGACTGAAATCAGTTCGTGCGGGGGCTTGTGGATGTTTGGGGCGAACAATTGACACCTGTGACAAGCTCGGGCAACTTTGATTGCATCCCGGAGGAGGGTCGGCCAATAATATCCTTGTCTTGTGGTCTTGTACGCTAATGCCCGTCCTTCAGCGTGATTTCCGCATACGCCTTCGTGTATTTCTTTTAACACCGCTTGCCCCTGCCCCCTAGCCAAGCATTTCAGGAGTGGGAGCGAAAATCCTCTTTTGTACAACTGTCTATCCATCATGGTGTATCTTACTGCTCTCCTAACCAACCTGCTAGCCTCCAACGAGTTATATGGTTTTTCATTATTCTGTAGATATTTGATGATCGGTGTTCTTCAGTCACTCTCCTCCAACTCTTCGTCAACTTGATAGATTTTGTAATCCTCAATTGATGGGTTGAATATTCTCGTCAATGTAACCTCGGATAGCACCACTGGTCCGGAGCTAGTTGCTAGCCAAGCGAGCGCGTCTGCTTGTGCATTGTTATCTCTTGGTATCTGTTCGATGTATATTTGTTCGAACATGGAGGCCATGTGAGAAACAATTTTCTGATACAAAGCCATGTTTTCGTCCTTCGCCTTGCACTCTCCCCAAACTTGGTTAACAATCAGCTGTGAATCTCCAAAAATCTGTAATCTTCTTACCCCAACTGCTAATGCTAACTGCAATCCGGCGATCAATGCTTCATATTCTGCTTCGTTGTTCGTCGCCATGAACTCAAAACGAACAGCTGAAGTGAAAACTTGCCTATCTGGACTTATCAAAACTATTCCTGCCCCCGACACTGTGTTGGTAGATGATCCATCAACATATATGTGCCAGGGATGATTATGTCCTCTCGTCGGATCTTGGGGGAAAGTTAGCTCGACTATGAAGTCGGCTAAGGCTTGCCCATTGATCGTTGTTCGAGGAGCATATGAAATTCCAAACTGGCTAATTTCTAAGGACCACTTCAGGAGGTGACCAGCTGTGTCGGGTCTGTGCAGTATCTGTTTGAGCGGGAATGTTGTCAATACCTCCACCTGGTGGTCGAAAAAATATGGACGGAGTTTTCTGACACTCATCACTAGTGCGTACACCATCTTTTCTGTTGGAGAATATCTGAGCTCTGCTTCATGTAAAGCCTGACTTACGTACTAGATGGGCAGGTGGAACTTTCCTTCTGCTCGAACGAGTACTAAGCTGATTGCAACTTCTGAAGCCGCCAGGGACAAGTATAACTTCTCCTCTGGGATCGGCTTGGCAAGAATTTTTGTATCGCTGAGGTATTCTTTCAGCTGTTCGAACGCTCATTGACAAGCGTTTGTCCATTGAAACTTTCCCTTCTTAATTGCCTCGAAGAATGGCCTACACTTATCTCTGGATCTTGAGACGAACCTGTTCAAAGCTGCTAGGCACCCGATTAGCTGTTGGACTTCTTTTACTGATCTGGGTGGCTGCATTTCCATGATCGCTTTCACCTTCACTGGATTTGCTTCGATTCCTCGCTGACTGACTAGGTGTACCAAGAATTTTTCGGAATGGACTCCAAAACTGCTCTTCTTGGGGTTTAATTTCATGTTGTAGGCCCGGAGTATCTCGAATGTTTGGGCCAGGTGCTGTAAGTGATCTTCCTTCTTTGGACTTTTAACAACAATATCATCCACATACACTTCCATCGTCTTTCCGATGTGGTCATCGAACATCTTGTTGACCAACCTCTGGTACGTGGCTCCGGCATTAATCAGCCCAAATGGCATCCTTTTCCAGCATAACAAATTTTTGTTGGTATAAAATGTTGTGTGCTCTTGATCGTCCGGATGCATTGCGATCTGGTGATACCCTGCAAATGCGCCCATAAATGTGAGGAGCTCATGGACAGCTGTGCTATCGACCAATTGGTCGATATGTGGCAACGGGAAGTTGTCTTTTGGGCAAGCGGCATTTAAGTCGGTAAAATCAATGCACAGTCTCCATGCCCCGCTTGCTTTTTTGACCAACACTGAGTTTGCCACCCATTGTGGACACAAGGCCTGTCTGATCATATTATTGTCCAATAGCGTCTTGACTTCCACATCGAGCGCTTCATATTTGTCGGGCCCAAATTTTCTCCTCTTTTGATGGATCGGCTTTTTCCTCGGGTCGATGTTGAGTCTGTGACAGGCATGCTCAGGGCTGATACCCACCATATCTGTATGTGACCATGCGAACACGTCGAGATTTGCTTTAAGAAACTCAGTCATTTTGGACCTGTATGGCTCCGGGAGCTCAGATCCTATGAAGAGTTCTAAGCTCTCTTGGTTCGGGTCGACCTTTATTGCCTCTAACTCTTCGACCAGGGTAGCCCTTTATTTATGACCTTTCTAACGAGGGTCGATAATGGGCCCTTCCATGTTCAATTCGTCCTCGACCTCCATTGACTCCGCGCCCAGTCGTGGTTCAATATCCTCCGTCTCAATGTTGACTGTTGTTGCGTGCTCTACTTTGTTGCTGGTTGTTGTTGTTGTTTCTTCATCTTCCACATGGCTTAGCTGCTCATCCTTGCTCATCTATTTGCCACCACCCTGCTGGTCGCCTCCGCACAACTATTCGTCTCGGCACAGCTGCTCGTCTACTTCCATCATCTCTGTATCGATAGAGTTCATGGTTTCGCTGGGAGTGGATGGTCTATCTCCACCACAGCTGCTCGGCTGTTCCTCTACCATGTTGACTCTATGGTCTTCCGGTTGTATTTGTAAGAGGCATGCACGAGCTTTCTTTTGATCTCCTTTAACTGTGCTTGCACCTTTTGATGTAGGGAATTTTACACAGTAATAGTACGTCGAAACAGCTGCCTTAAATTCATGTAAAAAAGGACAACCGAGGAATCCATTATAGGTGGACTGTTGATCTACGACTAGGAAATCTACCATCCTGTTCAGTTTTCTTTCAGGATCCTCGACCGATACAAGTTCGACTGCTAGCGTAATCATCCCTAGAGAGACGATCACAGCATTTCCGAATCCCACAATTCTATGATCACAATCTTTTATGTATTCGACATATTCTCCTAGCTGGTCCACTGTGCTTTTGAATAGGATGTTTGTGTAAGAGCCAGTGTCGACAAGCAGATGGTGTACTTTCGTTCCCATAATGTTAGCACAAATGACTAGCGAGTCGTTGTGGGGGTGAGCACCCCGTCTAAGTCTTTTTCTGAAAAAGTCAGGTCCCCGGTTTGTTTGGCTGATGGATTTACACCAACCTCCATCACTTGTGCTACCACTCTCAATTCTGCTTTCTTTTTTCTTTTTGACATGGGTGGTCTCCCATCAGAACAACCACCTACCGGTCAAGTTGGTCCTAGCATGAGAATTTCCGGGACTGGTCTTGCTGGGGCTGCGGAGACCTTTCTTCCTTTCTTACCCGTCCTGCTCGGTTTCTCGTCGCTGTCATCGTCGTCTGAGTTGGACGGTGCTGCTGTTCTCGGCCTCTTACCCGGTTCCTTTTTCACGAACTCAGACAGATTTCCTTCTTCGTAGAACCTCCACAATTGCTTTAGCAAATCTCGACATTCACTTGTGAAATGGCCGATGTTCTGATGATATGCGTAGTATTTGTTCAGGTTCAATTTTCCTCTTTCTTGCCTTATTCTTTGCAGTTCTGATAACATCTCACTGTCTTTGACATTGTTGTACACGACGTCCACAGACATGGTAAGGACTTGATTCAGCTTCTCTCTTAACTCAGCTCCCTCGTTGAACGACTTCATGTTCTTTAGAGCCATGTAGTCATATCCTCCAGACTTCTTGCCAAACTTCTTCAGGTAAGCTTTATCTCCCATTTCTTTGTGTAGGGCTTCCTGCATCGATATGTGGATTCATGCCTTGTGTCTGAATTCTGCGTACATTTTTGGACAAGTTAAATGCATCTCCTTCCATAGATAAGTTCCTTTCTTCAATCCAGCCATCACTGCTACTATCTTGGTATCCTCACTCACCATCTCGCCCTCCAGTAGAACTTTATCAAATCTTTCCAGAAACTGTTTATCTGACTCCTCGTCTCCTTGCCTGAAGTCTGCCAACCGGTGCCTGTGGGTTAAGTAAGACCCTACAGTTAAGAAGTGAGACATAAACTCTTTGCTCAGTTGGGCAAATGAGTTAATAGAGCTGGGAGCTAGTGCCGAAAACCATCTGTGCGGGCCATCTCCAAGGGTGAGTGGAAGATTTTGACATTGTGTGGCGTTAGTTGCCCCCATTGAAATCATGAAACCGGAATATTTTGTTACATAAATTCGGAGGTCTGAGGTCCCCTCATATAAGTTGATGGCTGGATATTGTATCTTCTTCTGGATGGGTGCATTGAGAATTGATGGAGACAGTGGCGAGGATGGAAGAGTAGTCGACCCGACACCTTTCTGAGATTCTAGTTGTTTTTTACAATTCCTCGATTACTTTTTTCATCTCTTGTAATTCACTTTGGGGAGTTCTCCCGTTGGAAGGCTGTTCGTCATGATCGAGTTCGATGACTTCCCCACGACGTAGTCCCTTCCCAACGGGGCGTTTCTCCTGGGTTGTTCTCCTAGCAGCGTTGCTAGCTCCATTCGGGCCTAATCTGCCAAAGGCTGACCTCCTAATTCGGTCATGCACTGATGGGCGAGCAGATGGGCGTGGTTGTTCCATGTTCCTCTTGGATGGTTCTTTCTTAGTCATGTTCCTCGTTCCTAATCTTTCCAAAGCACTTGTTCGGGAAGTGATCTTGCTTGACTCGTCTGCTCGGCTTGGTGATGATTCTCCTCGGCTCCCTAAACGTTCACTTATGGGAGCTTTCCCTTTATTTCTACGAACTTCGGTACTGTCAGCTTCATCATGGCGCACATCTTCCCGCATTTTGCTCCGCTGCTCGCTTGTTCGGTTCTGTTGCTCGACTGCTCGGCTGGTCGCCCCCGGGGCATGCGATGGCCCAACCTGCTCTTGTTGTTTTTGCAGCGATTGGAGTACATCTATTGTTTTTGCTAGCTCCTCGGGATTTCGAGGGAGGGCTTCCACTTCCGGGGGAATCGTGTCAATAGTAACCTGGACGTTCCTCCTAGAGGTCGTCCTAACCGTCCTTGCATGTCCTTCGGTGGATGAAACCCTAGTTCTTGACCTATGACTCGAAGATGCACTCGATGGTCGATCTTCTTGCGATCTTATCATTTTGATTGCTTCAAAGTGTATGATAAACAAAGGATTGGGGTGATGTTGCTCCTACAAATACTTTTCTTGAGAGTTACTAGCCTTGTATGTATGAATATAATGGTTTGAAAACCCTAGTTCATACACACATGCATTCAAACCCTTAAAGTGATGTATTTGTGGATAACTTTGCTCCGAAGAACGTGTACACTTGATTTCCGGTGACTTTTTCCTGGAATCCGGCGGGGTTTTACAGATTCCGGTGGAGGTCTTCAAACTTTTCTTGAAACTTTACAAATCGAAGGTTCGAACCAAACCCTCCTTCTAGCGCCAATTGTTGATGACCTTTTCTAATCGATGGTGATTAGTGGCTGTTTTTCCTCATTAAGATCATCAAACAAGATCTAAGATCATGGAATTTGGTTAAGTAATGCTCAAGAAATAAATTTGCAAGAACTTGGGCTATTTTTTGAATTATGGAACCTTTTTCTATTTCATGCAAATGAGGGAGTATTTATAGACATACAAAGGGGCCATGTGTCATTATCCTAGCCAACCTACCATTAGATTTTTGCCAAGTGTTAGGACACTTGTATTACATCTAAGCTATTGACTGTTGGATTTCCCCATGTTGTACTTGACCATTAGAGTGACTCAGTTGCTTTCCGCGGTGACCAGTTGCTCGCATGTATGTTTTCGTTGGGTATTTGAACCTTTACTCTCTCAGTTGTCCGCTCCATGTTTGTGACTTTTGCACAGTTGCTCGCTTGGATGGTTATCATCTTGACCAGCTGCTAGCATAGGCTTCTTGCTCGGTTGCTAGTCTTGATTCTTCGCGCAGCTGCTAGCCTCGACTCCTCGCACAGCTACTCGCCTTGACCAGCTGTTAGCCTAGGCTTCTTGCACAGCTGCTCGCCTAGACCAGTCACTAGTTACTTGCTTAGTTGTTCGCCAATGAGTTTGACGTCTTGATTATCTTTCGTTGGCTATTTGCTTAGCTGCTCGCCTATCAACACTCATTTACCATTTTTTAGTCCCGTATTTTGAAAAGGTATTATATGAATATATTCATGGTGAAACTTATTTGAAGGATATTAGTAAATTAAATTAAATGTATCAATTTATTGCACTAAATATATCAATTTCGAAAGGTATTAGTTATTTTCACTAAAAGTATTAGCTAAAGTGGTATTGGTTATTTTTACTAAAGGTATTAGTTATTTTAACATAAGGTATCAGTAAATTGTTGCTCACAATAATAGTTATCGTGAGAATTAGTCTTGGTAAATTTGACCACCAATGAATATGTTCATGTTTTTCATTTAAAATAAAGGTTGATTGTTCATGTTTTTCATTCTAACTTCTTATAAGATCATATCCCATATTTATTCAATGTTTTCATAAATTCCAATGACCAGATATATTTTTATAACTATCTTACCACTGAGCCTTTTACAAAATTGAATGATTACATCATGACCCCGTTACTTTTTAGAAATAAGGTATTATTACCATTTGACAATATTAATTTTCTTATTTTTATGCCTAAAATTTTGTTTATAAAATTTGTTGTGGTTATATTGATTATTATCAATTATTATTTAAAAATGTTAAAGACAAGATAAATGTGTAAATCCTATGCCAATATTATTACTTTTTATCTAATATAATTTACATAATAAAATTAAAATATATTTTAGTCTTAAAAATTGTACGTTGTTACATTTCATTCAATATTTTAATTTAATACATAATATATAAAGTCTCATTAATATTTGATTGATGAGTAACTCTCTTGTGCACTTGGTGTATGGTGCACTCACTCAACAGTGGAAATTATTTACACTGAAAACTATGATTTGATTACACTAAAAATATGGTTAGATTACACTGAAAAGTATACACTAAAATTCAATTTTTACTGTAATTTTTGCAGTGTAGTCTAACCACACTTTTCAGTATAATCATTCTACACTTTTCAATGTAAACAACTTTAACGTAATCAGTCTACACCCTGTTGATAGGCGAACATCATGCAAGTTTGGCGGACAAAGTTTAAGAGCTAAGTACAGATTAATCACGAAGGGGGTGCATAAACTAATCCAGAAAGTGTATTTAACAACGAGCAACTCCCTCTACGAACAACATACTGGCGAACAGGTCCAAAGACCCGAGGCCAGATATGGACCCTACATCAAGTCCTTAATGAAGAGCAACATTGTCAAAAGGAGGTGCATTTACCAGCCTAAGAGGTGTATGTTGACGAACAAAGGACCAAGATCCCAAAGCCTATCTATACGGAATGCAAAGGCAAATAACTTCTGAACCATAATCTCAAGAGGCGAACAACTTTTACCGAAAGAACAACCTGGACCAACCAAGCCCATCAAGATGAACAACAATGAGTCCGAGATAAGGCCAAAGAAGACTTTGTAACTAAGTTTCAGCTTAGATAAGGTCAAACAAGGTCAAAGGACACTTGTCTTACATGCATGCTAAAAGTCCAATAGTCTTGTACACCACCTACTTGGTGGTCTCTATAAATAGTTGTTCTCCAGCTGAGAAATACAAGTTCAAATTCACAAATACTCCCAAAACACACACAAACACAACTAAACGTGTACACATATGAAATAAATACGGATTCGACTCTTGTATTTACGATTTTACAACCCGAACCTTCGATTTATCATTTACGGTGATAATCAATCACACGTTCTTTTTTGGTGATCCTAAACCAAATTAAAACAACCATTAATCCTCACGATTAAATTTGATCACCAACAAATTGGCGCTAGAATGAGGGCTCGAACCTCCGGTTAAGTGTGATTAACCAAGAACTTCAAGTTTAAAAACTTGAAGATTTGAAGAAATCCTCAAGAAATTCTTGAAGATTCAAACAAAAGTGTTCTTGGTGTTCTTCAATATTAAATTTGAAGACTCAAAGACTGAGAAGATAATTCAAATCAAGATGCCTCAATCCAAGGAAACAAGAATTTCACATCCCTCGATGGGAGTCTCCCCGACTCGGGTCTCGTCCACTGATCGTCAGGACCGTGACCCATGACATGCGAACAAATTTCAATCTTCAGTTGCAGCCCGTGTAATGCCTCCAGACTTAGAGGCATTGGCTAAAGACCCCCAGGAATTAGCCAAAACCATAGCTGCTTTCCAGACAATTCAAAAGCAACAACAACATAGGCCTTCACAAGTAAGGTCTAAATCTCGCAACCTAGAAGCAGTGAGAGCAAGGTCTGCTCGCGGCGAGCAACATGAAGTTAATAGTGCCCAGAATTGAGGGAACAAGGGCAAGGCTAAAATAGTCGACCAAGCGGAAGGACAAGCCAAATCTGCCCATGGGTGAACAATATTTTCTAGCCATGGAACAACTCGTTCCAGTGTACAGGACAGACTCGGCCAACCTCAACTTCAGAAAGAAGTTGCTCGCCAGGGGATAGGAGATGGGTGAACAACTTTTGAGCAGGCTCGTCCATCAGTGCATGAAAGACTATCTCAGTCAGCCTTTTGGCGCCTAGGGCCAAATGCGGCGAGCAACCCTAGGAAACAACTTCAAGAAATGCCCGTTCCAAGTGAGGGACTGCGACGAGCAGAAAGGCCAGTGCCTTTGCTCGCCGAACAACCTCCAAGTCGCATCTCTTGAGGAATTATCTAGCCTAAGATAGGCTGTGGAGAGCATGCAGGGGCAACTTGACCAACAAAGAGGGATGGGGACGACCAGCATGTAACGCCCCGTTTCCGGAATGAAGGCCCCGGTGGCTTTTAACACTCCGAACTCGGGTCGCCACTTAGTAACTGAAAACTGAGGATAAAAATTTCTTTTTAATAATTAAGAGACAAGTGTAAATGAAATACTTTGCAGCGGAAGATCATATATAAATTAAGCATGAGTGAACAAGGTCTTTTATTTAAATCTAAAAGTCATAGTAAAAGAGGAAATTTGCGTACAAGATATTCATCGAGTAACCTTTAAAGGTTTGTTACTCGGCATCATAATTAAAATCGTCTTTAGAAAGAGATTACAATATTATTTAATTATTTATATATATAGCATCAAATATATGGAAACTCTGTGTCACTGCTGCAGCTCCGACCCCTCTCGATCATATCCTGAAAAAATATTAAACTGTTGGGGTGTGAGATAAAAATCTCAGTGGGTAACCTGTACACTCTTACACAGATTGGCATGATCCTGAAATAGTTGAAAATATATTATCCCAACCCGGTTTAAGTATTATTGTTTGGTTTATGTATCTTT
Organism: Ballota nigra; assembly: GCA_947034835.1. Classification (NCBI taxonomy): domain Eukaryota; kingdom Viridiplantae; phylum Streptophyta; class Magnoliopsida; order Lamiales; family Lamiaceae; genus Ballota; species Ballota nigra. The sequence continues at coordinate 29,779,478 of OX344727.1, forward strand.
TAACATCTTGCTTGCAATTCCGTACTAGACAACTTACGTTAGTCGTACCTTGAAGAATTCAGGAAACCATTTCATACAGAAGACTTATATTTCTTGAGTCATAAATAAATTATTTTCATGAAAACAAGAAATCTTCTCATAAATGTATTGCATAATAACTTATATTTTCTTATTTTTTATAACTATCGCAAGTGATGTGAATCGAACTTTCATAAATAACTTTGTATCATAACCCAAAATATTAAAATACTACATACCTCGAGGGTGCTTCGGCTTGCTGCAGCAGACACATTTTCCCACTAGTAACACTTTTTGAAATTATCTTAATATTCATAATACCTTTAATATAAGTCTTTTAGTAATAATCATAAACTTATATAATTCATAAATATAAAAGATGGATTTTCTTTTAAAAGAAAACTTAAAGAATAAAAAGTTTACATATTTTTTTTTTTTTTTTAGATAAAGAATTTGAAAAATAAGTTATTTTGTCCGAAGGTTTGAACATGAGCTCTGATACCACCTGTAACGCCCCGTTTCCGGAATGAAGGCCCCTGTGGCTTTTAACACTCCGAACTCGGGTCGCCACTTAGTAACTGAAAACTGAGCCTAAAAATTTCTTTTTAATAATTAAGAGACAAGTGTAAATGAAATACTTTGCAGCGGAAGATCATATATAAATTAAGCATGAGTGAACAATGTCTTTTATTTAACTCTAAAAGTCATAGTCAAAGAGGAAATTTGCGTACAAGATATTCATCGAGTAACCTTTAAAGGTTTGTTACTCGGCATCATAATTAAAATCGTCTTTAGAAAGAGATTACAATATTATTTAATTATTTATATATATAGCATCAAATATATGGAAACTCTGTGTCACTGCTGCAGCTCCGACCCCTCTCGATCATATCCTGAAAAAATATTAAACTGTTGGGGTGTGAGATAAAAATCTCAGTGGGTAACCTGTACGCTCTTACACAGATTGGCATGATCCTGAAATAGTTGAAAATATATTATCCCAACCCGGTTTAAGTATTATTGTTTGCTTTATGTATCTTTTAACATCTTGCTTGCAATTCCGTACTAGACAACTTACGTTAGTCGTACACTTTGGGGTACGCTAAGGCAGTATTGCCCCCTTGGACGATTTTATGCTCGTGCTAGACAACTTACGTTAGTCGTACACTTTGGAGTACGCTAAGGCAGTATTGTCCCCTTGGACGAGACTTCTTATAAATCTTATATTAGTGTAACTTGTTCGAGATATATATTTGATTAGTTTGCTTCAGAAATATACCAACAATCCATATAATATTATCGGCTAATACAGATAGTGTCACCCACCTCTTAACTTTTTAAAGAAAAGCTACAAACTTCTTGAAATATTTATTGACTTAGTACAAGTAGGCACGTCCGAGCTCTGACTTGGGTCCGTGAATAGGGGTATTACAGTTTCAATCGATTCTGGGCAGGGCAAATTTAGGATTTTATTTCTCTTTTGATTTAACTCTGATGACCATGAAATTTATACAGGATGTTTTTTCCTATCAATAGTTTGTTCTGTAAAAATTTCATAGGATTCCCATGATTATAAATATAAGATCAGAAACTAACAAACCATTTGTTCACAGAATCGATCGGAAAAACACATCGACTTTCAAGGATCATATCTCCTTCGTCTTAAGTCAAAATACCACGAACTTTGGATGATTTCTAATTTACTTACATTTAATAACGCACAATTAATTTCATAATTTTCTGAGCAACGAAACATAAAAAACCGAAACAAAGAATTTAGCAATTAAACACATAGGAATGAACTTAGGGGTAACCTTTGTAGTTTCCTTCTTAGATCAAATTCTTGGGCGAAAATTTCTTGATGAATAACAGTTGATTTGAACCCTAGAATAGTGGATGGAGGTTTCTTGATTTGTATAAAAGCTTGAAAGGTTTTAATGGAGGGAGGAGCAAGAGTGCCGAGAGAGGGAGAAGAAGAGGGAGAGGAAATAAGATGCTGCCATGGTTTTCCTTTCTTCTTTTTGTGTTTGATGCATAACTTAAGTACGTATATATAGATGGTGATGAGAGAGGCTGAGGATGAGGGTAACAATTGATATAGGTGGTTAAATAAGGACCAAGTAAATAGGTAATTAGTTTAGGATTAATTTTAAAAGAAATTCTTAGATATTTTAACTATTCATACTATATTTTAATTACCACTCGTATTTACTACGCATGTTTCTTGTAAACCGTATTATTTAATCATGAAGGAGTCGTATTTTATATATACGAAAAATATCATAAATGTTGACTATTTTAAACAATCGTATTTATACATCGAATTAATTATTTCATAGGTATTAGTTTTCTCATATTTATTATAAGTTCTTCGTTTGGCTAATTTTGGATATTGTAAAATTATTAGACATGATAAGATCATTATCACACTCGTTTGTTACTATATTTTATAACACGCATAACTTTCGTTTGAAAAATGCCCTTTAATTTTAAGGCCTCATATTTTTCTCTAATTTAATAAAATAAAATCTTATATAGTTTTAATATCATTCAAACCTTAAACTTTTATTCTTAAAAGTGCTAGGAGTGCCCACGATTCAGAAAGCTCGTCCATTTCCTGAAAAATTAGAACTCGAAGACATACGTTATTCATAAAATACATAAAATATTAAATCATATAATCTTTCTTTCGGGAATTTTGGTTCGGGGTGTCACATCCTTCCCCTCTTAAAAAGAATTTTGTCCCCGAAATTCACTTACTCGTTTTCCTAGGCATGGTTTTACAAAATTATTTATTTCATTTTTACCAAGTAGCTTCTCCATTTTCTTATATACAAAGCATATTAACTACGCAAATCAGATTGACTACCCAAGTCTGTTGACTACGAAAGTCTACTTGACTACTAAAGTCTCTTGACTACGAAAGTCTACTTGACTACTAAAGTCTGTTTGACTACGAAAGTCTGTTGACTACTAAAGTCTATTTGACTACGAAAGTCTACTTGACTACTAAAGTCTGTTTGACTACGAAAGTCTGTTGACTACAAAAAAAGGAAGTAACCACATCAATGTCTACCATTTTGTACTTCATAATCTTATAGCTACACTTGTTAGAAAAATAAATAACATGTAGATATGCCTTTTGTTTTAAGAAAAAAAAAGATATAAACATATTTTGCATCTATTTCACTTCATCTTTCTAATTTTTAAACTTTAATTCCAGAGTTTCTCCTAAAATTATTGAATGAAATGTAATAAAAGGCTCATGTATCAAAATAACATGTATATTGATGAGTTGAGTGTTAGTAATGTGCCTTATGCATCGATCTAATCACTGTCCTTGAGGATAGCACTAACAACAACTCTTTCCCCTTTTCCTTGTACTTGAAAATTCCTCCTTGGTGGTCCTGGTAAGTGGTTGTGTCCTCTCGGTGGCAGGATGATTTGGTTGTTACCCATCGGTGGTCGTCCACCCATTTCTTTTGAACACTCAGCAATCTTGTGTCCTAGTCGATGACAATTATAGCATACTCCTTTTCCATACCAGCATACTCCTTCGTGTCCCTTGTTACACTTGGGACATAGTCGTTGACTCTTTAGCCTAGCTCCAATGGAAAAATTGTTCCCTTTTAAAGATGAGTTTTGGTTTCTCTTAAAGTTGGGTTGTGAATTTTGATTGACTAATATTGTCGTCGGGGTTGGCTTAAATTCTAATCCTAAGCCTATTGAGATAATTAGTGCTCGATCAAAGACCTCATGGTAGTTTGGAAGTTTTAGCCCGGCAATCACTCCTCCAACTTCAGGTCTTAAACCTCTTTCAAACCTTCTTGCTTTCTTCGACTCAATCACCACCAAATGTGGAGCGTATCTAGATAGTTGAATGAACCTCCTCTCGTACTCAGATACCGAGAGTGTTCCTTGTCGAAGATTAATAAACTCTTGTTCCTTTTGATCACACAAAACTTGCGGAAAATACCTTTTCATCACTGCTAGTTTGAACTCCTCCCAAGTGAGGGCTTGTCGCTCTTTTGCATTCAGTGTTCGTTTATATGACTCCCACCATTGGGCTGCATTCTCTGCAAGTTGGAATTGTGCACAAGAGACCTTTTGTGCGTCGGTCAAAACCATATTCTTGTAAATTCGCTCAAGACTGGCAATCCACTCTTCAGTTCCCATGGGTCCTTCTTTCCCATTAAGCCGGGGTGGCCGCATACGTCGAAATTGTTCAACAAAATTGTTAACTTGTGGTTCCAGCTGAGGCATAGGTACAATTGGTGGCGGGGTTTGTTTTATATAGTTCTGAAGATAGTTAAAGAACTTTCTTGCCATGTCGGCCCCAGAGGCCGCGTTTGGCGGTTCTTGCCCTACCGATTCCATAGATGGGACCCTAGCCCTACTCCTAGTAGCACGTGTAGTTCTTCGCGGTGCCATTTAGGTGAGAACTACGAAGGAAAGAATAGATTATTTCATATAGGTATGATAAAATTCAAAACAAAAGAACCAAACATTCAACAACACGGTACTAATATCAATCGTGCAATGGAGCACACGGTAAATCGAAACATACTGTTGCAATCAGCAGCACGATTATTGGGCTACGACAGTTGCACGTTAGAGAATTAATAACACATGTTGCAAATAATCAGATAAACATAACGAATAGAAGTAGAATGACTCACAAAAATAGTGAGGTAATAATATATATAATTGAACGAGAAAGACGAGTTCTCAAAGTTGAACGGAGTAAAAGAGTCTCCAACGAAATCGGAGGAAAAGAGTCTCCAACCAAGGTTCATGGAGGAAAAGAGTCTCCAATGAAATAGTATAGTTTTAAAATAATTAAGAGTACATACAGGTTAAACTAGTAAGGTTTCCGAGTCCGTGACAAAACCGCTTTAATTCTCAAAAGGTTAAATCTAAGTCACATCCACGAATGTCTCAGTTCACTACAACTAGGTCACCTTGCTAGCACAAGAAGATTATCCACAAAAATATGTCTACACCTTCTATAAACTTAAATATATACTAACCAGAAGAGGGCTTGTGAGGACAAGTCTTTCATTTATAAGTCGAGTGCTAAATAGATATAAGACCAGTATGCGATAAAAGAAAAATAGTAATAGTGTATAAACGTTTATTATGCACTTCACTCATATGAAACAAACATACAAATTTTCATAAATACTTATATCATGTGTAGTCAGGTACACTTTTTGCAAACATGCTTATATCACATGAACCGAAAAAATTATTCACATTGGTATGCTCATATCTCTCCATATCAACATTCAAGATTATTCATATCATTTCCTTTCTTAGACCATTTACTCGTACCTTGAAGAATTCAGGAAACCATTTCATAGAGAAGACTTATATTTCTTGAGTCATAAATAAATTATTTTCATGAAAACTAGAAATCTTCTCATAAATGTATTGCATAATAACTTATATTTTCTTATTTTTTATAACTATCGCAAGTGATGTGAATCGAACTTTCATAAATAACTTTGTATCATAACCCAAAATATAAAATACTACATACCTCGAGGGTGCTTCGGCTTGCTGCAGCAGACACATTTTCCCACTAGTAACACTTTTTGAAATTATCTTAATATTCATAATACCTTTAATATAAGTCTTTTAGTAATAATCATAAACTTATATAATTCATAAATATAAAAGATGGATTTTCTTTTAAAAGAAAACTTAAAGAATAAAAAGTTTACATATTATTATTATTATTTTTTAGATAAAGAATTTGAAAAATAAGTTATTTTGTCCGATGGTTTGAACATGAGCTCTGATACCACCTGTAACGCCCCGTTTCCGGAATGAAGGCCCCTGTGGCTTTTAACACTCCGAACTCGGGTCGCCACTTAGTAACTGAAAACTGAGGATAAAAATTTCTTTTTAGTAATTAAGAGACAAGTGTAAATGAAATACTTTGCAGCGGAAGATCATATATAAATTAAGCATGAGTGAACAAGGTCTTTTATTTAACTCTAAAAGTCATAGTCAAAGAGGAAATTTGCGTACAAGATATTCATCGAGTAACCTTTAAAGGTTTGTTACTCGGCATCATAATTAAAATCGTCTTTAGAAAGAGATTACAATATTATTTAATTATTTATATATATAGCATCAAATATATGGAAACTCTGTGTCACTGCTGCAGCTCCGACCCCTCTCGATCATATCCTGAAAAAATATTAAACTGTTGGGGTGTGAGATAAAAATCTCAGTGGGTAACCTGTACGCTCTTACACAGATTGGCATGATCCTGAAATAGTTGAAAATATATTATCCCAACCCTGTTTAAGTATTATTGTTTGCTTTATGTATCTTTTAACATCTTGCTTGCAATTCCGTACTAGACAACTTACGTTAGTCGTACACTTTGGAGTACGCTAAGGCAGTATTGCCCCCTTGGACGATTTTATGCTCGTGCTAGACAACTTACGTTAGTCGTACACTTTGGAGTACGCTAAGGCAGTATTGTCCCCTTGGACGAGACTTCTTATAAATCTTATATTAGTGTAACTTGTTCGAGATATATATTTGATTAGTTTGCTTCAGAAATATACCAACAATCCATATAACATTATCGGCTAATACAGATAGTGTCACCCACCTCTTAACTTTTTAAAGAAAAGCTACAAACTTCTTGAAATAGTTATCGACTTAGTACAAGTAGGCACGTCCGAGCTCTGACTTGGGTCCGTGAATAGGGGTATTACAGTTTCAATCGATTCTGGGCAGGGCAAATTTAGGATTTTAATTCTCTTTTGATTTAACTCTGATGACCATGAAATTTATACAGGATGTTTTTTACTATCAATAGTTCATTCAGTAAAAATTTCATAGGATTCCCATGATTATAAATATAAGATCAGAAACTAACAAACCATTTGTTCACAGAATCGATCGGAAAAACACATCGACTTTCAAGGATCATATCTCCTTCATCTTAAGTCAAAACACCACGAACTTTGGATGATTTCTAATTTACTTACTGATTAGGCGTGAAATTGTCATGATTCGTCGCTCGAAATGCCCTTGTTTTGATGAATTCATATAAGTATTTAGAGTCATTTGAGTATTATTTTCTCAAACTAACAAATTTGTGTCTTTAATGCTTATAGATGGATAGAGGGTAAAAAGAGGAGTTCGTAGGATTTCGAATCGACTCAAACGGATACCCGGATGAGAAGATATGGAAGAAATACGAGAAGTATTAGTTCGAGCGAGCAAAAGTGTCATTGAAGTACTCAAGATGAAGGAGCTCGAGTAAACACTACTCAGGCACTCGAGTAGTGCACTCGAGCCAGCTTCGGTCGAGTAGCCAATACTTAGGCACTCGAGTAGTGCACTCGAGCAGAAGACGGTCGAGTAGCAAGTACGCAGGCACTCGAGTAGACTACTCGAGCAAGGTCCGGTCGAGTAGAGCTACTCGAGCTAAGGGGCTCGAGCAATTTTCACATTCTGTACAAATTCGACACTCGAGTACGTATTGCTCGTGTACTTTTACTCGAGCTCTACTCGAGCTCGACGGGAATTTTGGCCCATGAGATCCCGTTTCGACCCGTTGCCTATATATACCTCTTCCAAACACGTTTTGAAGGAGACCCGAACTTTAGAAATCACTTTAGACTTAGTTTTTGGAGAGGAAGGAGAGGAGCAAGCTTTATTTACGTTTTGTTGAGGGTTTGCATACGAATTCTAAGTTTCTTTTCGTTTATTAGTTCTTTTCGTTAGTTTGATTTCTTTGAACGTTTTGAAACTTCGTTTTAGTTAATTAAATTTCCGTTCTGAATATTTATTTCTTTTAAAACCCTAGTTCATGTTTCTTATTTTCTTCGTTCAATTCATTATGTTTATGTTCGTTGTTTCTTCTATTGCTTTTACGTTTGTTAAAGCCATGTCCGGCTAAAACCCTTGTATGCTTAGGGTAGGATGAACTCGTAGAAGTAGGATGTGGGTACGTAATTAGAGTAACTCGTGACGTTAGGTTTTAATTCTCTTGATTAATGAATTCTTCTAATTAATCTGAACTTTACCTTTGAATTTAGTACGAAAATGTTAGAGAGAGGACGACCGCATCACTCAATAACAATTAGTAGTCTTAACGAGAAGGTTTAGGAAAGGTTAATTCATCTACCGTTTTAGCGAAGGAGGACGACCGCATCACCTTAGTTAAATTAGGGTCTCATTAATTAAGCACAATCTAGTAACTCGTTAGTAGATTCGTGAAGTCGAGTGTTAGGGTAAAGTATTAGGGTTTAGAATCTTGAGCTTTCACCTTGCATTCTTAGACTTAGGTTAATTCTTGTGTGTCACAGTTATTTTGATTATGTACCTGCTCCGGTTGTATACGTAGGGATTCCAATCCTAAGCATCACCATCTCTCATTAGAACACAACCCTTAGTTAATTTGATTGCTTTAGTAGTTTAGTTTACTTAGTTTATTTTAGTCTTTTAATTAATCTTTCCAAAAATCCAAAAACAACACACTCATATTAACTACGACGCGTAGATCTTCAGGGATCTATTCGCATATACACTATCCCGTGGGTTCGATAATACTTGGCCATTATACTTATTCTTACTACAGTGAACCTGTCCGCTTGCGGGTAAGCGACTAGTAGAAGTTAGTAAAATCGCTTCAAGTCAATGGCGCCGTTGCCGGGGATGGCGTTGTATGCTTTTTGAATAGGACTTGTCGATAGCTTAGTAGTTAGTAGTGAGTGCTTTCTTTTCTGTTTTTTTTTTATTTATTCGGCAGTTGCGTTTTGATCCTTCTGCTAGTGTTTCAGGTTTATGAAAACACGCTCACAAGGCAATACGAGCGAAGAGAGGTTGCCTGCAGATCCTGAGACAATAGCTAGAAGGAACCGAGCCTTCTTGAGAAGAATGACTACTGCCGCGGGAAACAAAGACAAGATTTCTGATGAACTTGGGGAGTTAGACAAAATAGCTGCAGAGTATACTGCTCTTGTGGAATGGGCAGAGGGTGCCAATGGAAACAGCAGTAATCAGCAGATACCCATAGGGGGAACTGAGAGCCCACACCCGAACCCACAAGACACAATCAACTCTGCACAAACACAACCCCAAAACCAGAACCAAAACCCTGCTTACCCACAAAACCCAAATAACCCTTTCAACAACCCAGTATACCAACATTACCCATACCCACCTTATCCTTACCCACCATACCCGTATCCTCCACCCCCAGTCTATCATCAACCACCTGTTTACCCACCACCACCCCAACAAGTACCCGTACCAGCTGCTAATCCTCAACACGTTCCTCATAATGCAGATCAGATGGCTATTCGAGGGAGGTTTGCAGCGCAGCCACAGCGGTACTATGATGGAGTGGCTTTACCTCCAGTTGAGGCGAACAACTTCTCGATATCTCCGGGAATTCTAAAGTTGTTTATCGAGAATCAATTCAAGGGAGTGATCGGGAAGGAGAATCCTCACACTCACCTGAGGAGTTTTCTCATGATAGCCTCAACATTTAATTATAATGGCATGTCTGAAGATGCCAAGAGGCTTAGGCTGTTTCCATTCTCATTGACGGGAATAGCCAAGGAGTGGTATGACAACACGCTTCCGCGGGGAGGCGTTACCACTTGTGCCGAGCTCGAGCGTCTGTTCCTCGAGCGATTCTACCCTCCATCTAGGACGATCAAGGCTAGAATTGAGATCTCGTCCTTTCGCCAGAAGTCTGGAGAGGATTTACGTCAAGCGTGGGAGAGATACTCAAACATGCTGATTGAGTGCCCGCAGCACGGGTACAACGAGGGAGACATTATGGCATTCTTCTATAGTGGTGCCAACAAGGTGGGGCAAGACCATTTAGACGCTTGTGCGGGCGGAGCATTCCTGAATCAAGGCATAGAGAGGTGTAGGGAGATCGTGGACAATATTGTCATGAATGCCGGTGCTTGGGGTGTGGATGCAGATTTTCAGAGAGTGCATCAGGTTGAAGAGGGAGAAGGAACGAGAAGGCTGCTGATGGCCATGATGGAGAAGATCAACAACCTCGAGTTGGGGAAGAATGTGGTTGGAGAGCAGGCAGTAGAGAATGAGAGAGTAGACCAACCAAGTGGAAAGCAAGAGGTAGCCAATTACATGGGAGGTCCGTATTACAATCAGAATGGCTACCAAGGTGGAAATCAGTTTGGAAGACCTTCTTATGGTCAACCATTTGTACCTCCAGGGCCACAGCCGCCTCAAAATCAATGGAGGAACACACAAGGAGTTCAAGGAGGCCAGCAGCCTCCTCAAAACACATGGAGGAAAAATGAGAACTTTTCTTATGCTAACCCAAAAGCTGGTATTACTGTTCCTGCAGGTGTTGATCCGGGGTCTAAGCCTCCTGGTGGAGAAGGCGGTGCATCAACCGAGGAGATGTTGAGAGCGATCCTTCAGAAGGTGGAGGAAGGAAGCAAGCGGTTGTCATCCTTGGAGTACGATGTGAAGGAGTTGCATAAGAAGGGTGATCATCGTGATCAAGAGCTCCAGAAGATGAACGTTGAGTGGACTAGAACTCAACAAGAGAACAATCGAAGGTTCACTTCGATAGAGTTCCAGATGAGCCAGATTGCAAAGATGGTGAATAGAGAGCCGGGAAAATATCCTTCCATGCCGGAGGGGAACCCGAAAGAGCATTGCAAGGCGATCCAGCTTAGAAGTGGAACCAACTATGAAGGTCCTCAGATGCCTGCTGATTCTGAGACGCCCCAAGTTGAGAAGGGGATTGAAAGTGAAGGGATTGAGAAGCATAAAGATATGGATGAGTCCCAGAAGGGTAAGGAAAGTGAGGAGATTGAGAGAGTTCCTAAGTGGAAAAAGGCAAAGGAAGCAAGGGATAAAGTGAAAGAAACAGAAAGAGATGAATGGGGGGTACCCAAATCTGTGATACCCGTCCCGTATCCACAGCGCTTCATGAAAAAGAAGCTTGATGAAAAGTTTGCTAAATTTCTTGATGTTTTTAAACAACTTCACATTAACATCCCTTTTTATGATGCTTTGGAACAGATGCCGCATTATGCAAAGTTTCTGAAGGACTTGATTGTGAAAAGGCGGCGAGTGGATGAGCCGAAGTTGGTGCAGCTGAACCACGAGGTTAGTGCATTAGTGCACAAGGCGCTTCCACCGAAGCTGAAGGATCCCGGGAGCTTCACGATTCTTTGTGATATTGGGAACGGGATCAAGAAGGGAGCGTTGTGCGACCTCGGGGCGAGCATCAATCTCATGCCCTTGTCGCTTTTCAAGAAGCTGGAAGGTGGTGAACTTCAACCCACAATGATGACGCTTCAACTTGCCGACCGGTCTATCACGAGACCTCAATGAGTGGTTGAAGACGTCCTCGTGAGAGTTGGAGATCACATTTTTCCAGCCGACTTTGTAGTGCTAGAGATGGAGGAAGATGAGCACGTGCCCCTGATCTTGGAAAGACCGTTCTTAGCTACGGCGGGGATGGTGCTAGACGTGGCAAATGGGAAGATTACATTGAAGGTTGATGATCAAGAAGTGAAGATCTCCCTATATGAAGCCATGAAGCACCCGAAGGAGGATGAGAGCTTGTATTGCATGGATGCAATTGATCCACATGTTAAAGACACACCTTCTATCCCTAATCTCTCTCATATTCATGATTTAGTCAGTCCTTCACTTGATTATTTAACCCATGAGCATTATGATTTTGATTATTTTGATAGGGATAAAGTGAAGGAGTTGAAGGATGAAGAGGTGAAGAAAGTGGACGTGGCCCAGTTAGAAGGGAAAGGAGGAGTTAAGAAGAAAAAGTCCAAACTCAAGAAATTGTTTAGTAAGACTCCTCCAGATAAAGGTGAGAAGGAGTTGAGACCTATACCACTTGAGGTGGGGAAGGAAGCAAAAGGGCTCATGAAGGCGGGGCATCAAGGAAGGGAGTTCAAACACCACTCTTATGAGAGTAAGGGAGGTAAAATTGAGTATGATGTCCCATAAGCTCCTTTGAGCTTGGTCCGGCATGAGGACCTTAAAAATAGCGCTGAATGGGAGGCAACCCATTATTTTTTATTTGCTTTGAGTTTTTAGTTATTAGGGAGTTATTTTGAGTCGTATGTTTAACCTCGTATTTGAGTGAGTTGCTTGTAGGCTTGTCTCTAAAGGAGTAAAGGTATCATGGAGTTATTCAGATTGAAGGGACCAACTCAAACAAGGGAGTGTGCAAAGCTATGGAGAGAAATTGAATTATTTGGTTGAGGTAACCCACAACCCCAAACTTAGACCTCTAGCAAGGTCGAAGTTTGGGGGGGTGGAGTTTTTTTTATATGTTTCTTGTTACATTGCACATGCATGCACGCCCTTATCTTTGAGTTGAGTTTGATTGATTATTGGTTTGTTGAGATACTCCTTGGGGTGATTTTGAGTTGACTCGCTATTGCACATTTCATGTCTATCAATCATCTTATGCTTGTTGATTGCTATCTTTGAGTATGATTTGATGAGTAGAGTGAGTTGTAAGGGTGAGTTAGGAATTCTTTTGTGTGAGTGTTTGAGTTTGAGCTGATTTGAGAAAGAACTAGTATGCTTGCAAATTTTTCTTTTGAGTACTTGTGTGATGAGAGTGAGAATGCACTAGGACTAGCATGGATGTGAAAGCTGTGAGATTTGAGCCTTATGAGATTTTGATGCATGAATTAATCTCTTCGTTTGTGAGTGAATCATCACCTTAGAGGATGCTAGAACTTGTGTGTGCTCTTGCTTCTTGATTGTGTCTAGTTTGATATGCCGAATGTGATCTTAGGCCATCTTTGATTTAATTGAGTCACTTAGCCAAAATTTTCCTTACCAATGACATGTATCCCTTGTTAGCCCCTTTGAGCCTAAAGCCTATTTTATTTGCTAGCACATATGAACACTATTCCAATTCCTAAGCCTTTATGTCCCAATTTGAGTGGAGAATAGGAAAGTGTGAATGTGAAGGGAATGAATTGAGTTGAAAAAGGAAAAGGTTGTTTGTTGAGTGAATATGAGAAAAAGGTGTGATGAAGTTTTGAGTTGTGGGAAAAAGAAAAAAATTTGAGAATGAGCAAAAGAAAAAATGAGCTCATGTGTTTGTGCGAAAAGAAGAAAAAAAAAAGTGAAGTGATTGAAAAAAGAAGTGAAAGAGTGAGAAAGAAAAAAAAATTTGAAGTATTGAGAGTATGGAATTGAAAGGGTGTTGATTGAACATGTTTGAAGTATTCTGTTCCTAATGTCGAAGTGCCAAAGTTTGATTTTCTATTCTCCATTCACTTTAGTCACTTTACCTTATATTGTTACCCCACCTGTCCAAAGAGCCTACATTACAACCTTGAGAAAAGTCCTTTTTGATTTGGCATTGATTTCTAGAGTATGGTCGAAGTTAAGAGCACTTACAAGCCTATGGCTGCCAATTTGTGTGATTGATTATTTGAGTGAGTCCCTTGATCATTGTTATACACTTGTGAGGGAGCGAAACACATCGTTGAGTGCACATCCATGTTTGATCTTGGTGTTTCTGCTGTTGTTGCATGAATATGATGAAGGAAGGTGAGTGAGTATACTTGTGATGCATCTTTGAAGCTCGAATTTATGTACTTGCATGATTGGATTCCTTGACTCATTCCTAACAATTTCACTTAACTTATTATTTCGTTGCTTGAGGACAAGCAACATGGTAAGTTTGGGAGGGGGGGGTTGATTAGGCGTGAAATTGTCATGATTCGTCGCTCGAAATGCCCTTGTTTTGATGAATTCATATAAGTATTTAGAGTCATTTGAGTATTATTTTCTCAAACTAATAAATTTGTGTCTTTGATGCTTATAGATGGATAGAGGGCAAAAAGAGGAGTTCGTAGGATTTCGAATCGACTCAAACGGATACCCGGATGAGAAGATATGGAAGAAATACGAGAAGTATTAGTTCGAGCGAGCAAAAGTGTCATTGAAGTACTCAAGATGAAGGAGCTCGAGTAAACACTACTCAGGCACTCGAGTAGTGCACTCGAGCCAGCTTTGGTTTAGTAGCCAATACTTAGGCACTCGAGTAGTGCACTCGAGCAGAAGACGGTCGAGTAGCAAGTACGCAGGCACTCGAGTAGACTACTCGAGCAAGGTCCGGTCGAGTAGAGCTACTCGAGCTAAGGGGCTCGAGCAATTTTCACGTTCTGTACAAATTCGACACTCGAGTACGTATTGCTCGAGTACTTTTACTCGAGCTCGACGGGAATTTTGGCCCATGAGATCCCGTTTCGACCCGTTGCCTATATATACCTCTTCCAAACACGTTTTGAAAGAGACCCGAACTTTAGAAATCACTTTAGACTTAGTTTTTGGAGAGGAAGGAGAGGAGCAAGCTTTATTTACATTTTGTTGAGGTTTTGCATACGAATTCTAAGTTTCTTTTCGTTTATTAGTTCTTTTAGTTAGTTTGATTTCTTTGAACGCTTTGAAACTTCGTTTTAGTTAATTAAATTTCCGTTCTGAATATTTATTTCTTTTAAAACCCTAGTTCATGTTTCTTATTTTCTTCGTTCAATTCATTATGTTTATGTTCGTTGTTTCTTCTATTGCTTTTACGTTTGTTAAAGCCATGTCCGGCTAAAACCCTTGTATGCTTAGGGTAGGATGAACTCGTAGAAGTAGGACGTGGGTACGTAATTAGAGTAACTCATGACGTTAGGTTTTAATTCTCTTGATTAATGAATTCTTCTAATTAATCTGAACTTTACCTTTGAATTTAGTACGAAAGTGTTAGAGAGAGGACGACCGCATCACTCAATAACAATTTGTAGTCTTAACGAGAAGGTTTAGGAAAGGTTAATTCATCTACCGGTTTAGCGAAGGAGGACGACCGCATCACCTTAGTTAAATTAGGGTCTCATTAATTAAGCACAATCTAGTAACTCGTTAGTAGATTCGTGAAGTCGAGTGTTAGGGTAAAGTATTAGGGTTTAGAATCTTGAGCTTTCACCTTGCATTCTTAGACTTAGGTTAATTCTTGTGTGTCACAGTTATTTTGATTATGTACCTGCTCCGGTAGTATACGCAGGGATTCCAATCCTAAGCATCACCATCTCTCATTAGAACGCAACCCTTAGTTAATTTGATTGCTTTAGTAGTTTAGTTTACTTAGTTTATTTTAGTCTTTTAATTAATCTTTCCAAAAATCCAAAAACAACACACTCATATTAACTACGACGCATAGATCTTCAGGGATCTATTCGCATATACACTATCCCGTGGGTTCGATAATACTTGGCTATTATACTTACTCTTACTACAGTGAACCTGTCCGCTTGCGGGTAAGCGACTAGTAGAAGTTAGTAAAATCGCTTCAAGTCACTTACATTTAATAAAGCACAATTAATTTTATAATTTTCTGAGCAACGAAACATAAAAAACCAAAATAAAGAATTTAGCAATTAAACACATAGGAATGAACTCAGGGGTAACCTTTGTAGTTTCCTTCTTAGATCAAATTCTTGGGCAAAAATTTCTTGATGAATAACAGTTGATTTGAACCCTAGAATGATGGATGGAGGTTTCTTGATTTGTATAAAAGCTTGAAAGGTTTTAATGGAGGGAGGAGCAAGAGTGCCGAGAGAGGGAGAAGAGGAGGGAGAGGAAATAAGATGCTGCCATGGTTTTCCTTTCTTCTTTTTGTGTTTGATGCATAACTTAAGTACGTATATATAGATGGTGATGAGAGAGGCTGAGGATGAGGGTAACAATTGATATAGGTGTTGGGAAAATAGGGGTGCCCGGAATCTATTCAGGATGAAATTTAAATACGAATTTAAATACAATTATTACTAGCATGAATTAATCCTAATTAATTCAAATAATAATTCCAACAACTAATTATCATCATGCATGTTAAATTAATTTCACATATTAACTAGGGCGGAATAAACAAGTAAATATGTGATTAACGTACCTCTTGTAGAATTGGCCTTTGGATATACGGGACAATTACGATCTCGCTCTATCAACCCAAAAGCCTTCTCAAGTATTTCCCTTTCCCCTTACTTGATCACCGGTGGGAGATGCTTTCAAGTAATTTAATAAACTAAGGAAAAAGAAAAATATCTATGCTTCTTGATTTTTCCAACACATGGAATTATGTACTTGGGGATGAAATAATCATCCCCTATTTATAGATGAAGTGGCCGAAATTTTTAATATTTTATGGGCCTGGAGAAAATTTTTTCTTAGTCTCTAAGAAATCTTGAATATATCTCATATATTCTTTTCTCCATAATAAAATATTCCACAAAAATCTCACTCACCTAATTAAGGGGTGTAATTTTCGAAAATATCAATAGGATGGAATCCAAGATTTGGATCTTCTTGAATATATGAGATATTCTTGTATTCCTAGAATACATATCTTCCATAATATCTTTCCAAGAAAATCAACAAAATCTAATCTCTCCTAAATTCACTATTTTCGAAAATTTAGACAAAAAATCAGCATTAATATTATCTTTTTATTTTAATCACCTTATCATTATTGGGCTACTTAATGGGCTACTTGAGGGGCCTTAAGGAGAATTGAGATTGGACCTCCTAATGGACTTCTGAATTTCAATATTGAGCCCCAATATAATTCAGCCCATTAATATTAATTATTACCACTAATAAATTAATATTGCACTATCCATCTTAATCCATATTACGATAATATGGGCTCCCGGTTATTATTTCCCGCGTTTAAGATTATCAAGTCCATTAATTAATTAAGCTTCTGAATAGCTCTAAATTAATTAACATCTTTTACCTTGGAGTAAAGTCAGCTCAACATTATTATTCGTACCGAAGAAACTAATTCTTCACTTGCAAGATTTGGTACAATAAAACTTCTGAGCCCACCAAGGGGACTAATCACACGAGCCGTACTCGCACGCGTTTCTCCGTATTAAATCTTAGCAACCGTCGTATGATTAATATTACTGTCCAAGACACAAAGTTCGAAGTCGCAATGATTCTCACCCAACATGAATCAAAGCAGTAACTATTAAGCACACACGGTCCTATTTAAGTGACGGAGATTAAGAAATCAACAACCACTGAGGTCTAATTCTTCACCTTTCAGAACAGAAGAATTTATCCTCGTTGTAGGACCTCTTCAACACATACTAAATGTGTTAGTGCAATCTCTTAGTCAAGACAGACCAATCTGAGTCTTACACATCGACCTTTCACGGCGGATTGTTCAATTCCACCTAGGTCGTGAAAATGTACGTTTAGTTACAAGTAAACTGTTAATGTCGTCTTCCGTGATCGGGTATCACCACATTAACTACTATGTAACACGTACTATATATTGAACGGTTTGCAATAGAAATTCAACATTCAATCATAACTAAAGCAAATGCGATAAAAGAATTATTCTCATAAAACGAGTGTTTGATACACGAGTTATACAAAGTAAAAGCATAACTCCAACAATAGGTGGTTAAATAAGGACCAAGTAAATAGGTAATTAGTTTAGGATTAATTTTAAAAGAAATTCTTAGATATTTTAACTATTCATACTATATTTTAATTACCACTCGTATTTACTACGCATGTTTCTTGTAAACCGTATTATTTAATCATGAAGGAGTTGTATTTTAAATGTACAAAAATATCATAAATGTTGACTATTTTAAACAATAGTATTTATACATCGAATTAATTATTTCATAAGTATTAGTTTTCTCATATTTATTATAAGTGCTTCGTTTGGCTATTTTTGGATATTGTAAAATTATTAGACATGATAAGATCATTATCACACTCGTTTGTTACTATATTTTATAACATGCATAACTTTCGTTTGAAAAATGCCCTTTAATTTTAAGGCCTCGTATTTTTCTCTAATTTAATAAAATAAAATCTTATATAGTTTTAATATCATTCAAACCTTAAACTTTTATTCTTAAAAGTGCTAGGAGTGCCCCCGATTCAGAAAGCTCGTCCATTTCCTGAAAAATTAGAACTCGAAGACATACGTTATTCATAAAATACATAAAATATTAAATCATATAATCTTTCTTTCGGGAATTTTGGTTCGGGGTGTCACACAGCATGCCATCCTTCCCTTTGTCATCCATCATACTGAAGGCCCCGATCCAGAAGAAGATACAATTTCTGGCAAGCATACAATACGAAGGCATTGCTGATCCTCGAGTCCATTTAACGAAGTATTCAGATTACATGATTTCTGTAGGAGCCAGTAATGCCACCCAATGCCGGAATTTCCCCTTGACTTTGGGGAACAGAGTACACAAGTGGTTTTCAGCGATGCCATCGACATCAATCCACTCGTTTGTTCAACAGAGTCGAGAGTTCCTCTCCCACTTCTCAACTGCTGGGTCGTATCTATCCCAAAAACACCGGTTGTCAGACTTAAAGCAAAATGATGATGAGTCAGACCGGGCGTTTATGGAAAGATTCGACAAGGTGCTGTTAGAAGGGGAACCAGTTAGCGAAGACACAAAATTGTAGCCGTCATGGCCAGGTTAAAGAATGGATCTGAATTATGGAAGGAGATACGTCTGAAGTGCCCGAAAAGTTATGCCGAATTTAAAAACCAAGCCGGCATATTCGTTTCCATGCACGAAGCCCTGCAAGCAAACTTGGGAGATAACAAGGCTGATCCCAAGGAGACCCGGCGGAACAAGATATCGCATCTCTAAAAACATGAAGGCATTTACCGAAGGGACGGAGCTAAAGGAAAAGCTAAATCAAGTACTAACAGTATCCATCGATACTGTGTACGACTATGTAAAGGAGAAAGAGTTGCTCTTCCCTCCCCTAAGAATTCGCCAAGAAACTGGCAAACTCAACCCTAACAAGTACTGTACCTACCATCAAAGTGTGGGGCATTTTACTAGTGAGTGTAGAGACTTACTCAAGTAAATCTGGCGATTCTACAAGGAGGGAAAGCTCTCTGACTTCGTCAAAAGGCAACCTGGAAAGAGGGGCCGAGAGAACAGCCCGGGGGATGAAATTGACGATCAACCTCCACGAAACAATAAACCCGGGCGTCCGGTTCCTACCGTTGCTGCTCGTCCATTAGAGGATCTATACATGATGGAACCCTCAGGACCTGCGGGAGGATGTTCTGATGGACGACCATCAATTTCCAACCGGAAAAGAAAAACCGAATTACGAGCGATAGACCAAGTACAACAAATGGGGATCAATTCATCCGTCCTACAAACATCTGAACTAGTCTTCACAGAGAAGGACTTGGATGGGATTTTGACTCCACACAATGGTTCACTCGTAATTTGTGCAAAGATCATGGGGACCAGAGTACATAAATTGTTGGTGGACACCAGAGCCCACACCAACATCCTTTTCAAAAATACGCTCGACCAACTTGGAGATTATTCGGGCTATATACGAGATTCAAATCATATAATCTTAGGATTCGGAAATGCTGTAACAGTCCCGTTAGGGGAGATTAGGTTGTCCGTTCAGCTTGTAACGGTCGAGGAACCCGAGAAAAATATTACAAGAATGGTAGATTTCTTGGTGGTAGATCAAGAATCGACTTACAACGAGTTTCTTGGTCGACCTTTTTAAATGAGTTTAAAGCTGCATGTTCAACTTACCACTATTGCATAAAGTTCCCAACAGCAAGTGGAGCAGGCTCAATAAAGGGAGACCAAAGAAAAGCTCGTGAATGTCTCCTACAATTGCAAGCAAAATAGGCACAAGTATCCATGATGGAAGCCACCACCAGCTACCCAGTTGATGAACCATCAGTACTGGAGAACATGATGGACATGGAAGAGGACCATATGGATACTGGCGAGCAGCCTCCTGACGAGCAAGTGTTGGACGAACAACTCGTCACCACCCATGGGGAACTCCAATTTGACGAACAACATAGGGGTGGTGACGAGCAACATATAACAGATGACTTGGAGGGCCGGATGCTGACTAACAACAATGGGTCAGAACCAACAGATGATCTAGAGCCCCACCTGGGAGCAGAGCCCATGAACATCGAAAATTATTTCAACCCTGAGGGACCAATAAGTGATCCTCGTTGGAAAGGACAAAAACGACGAGCAACTCCAGTCGAGGAACTGGAGGCGTTCAAAGTTAATCCTGGGAACGAAGATCTTGAATTGTATATAGGATCTAAGCTCCCCGAGCCTTACAGATCCCAAATGAAAGAGTTCCTCAGTAAGAATCTAGATATTTTTGCTTGGTCTCATGCAGACATGGTGGGAATAGATCCAAAACATGCTTGCTACAAACTTAATATCAATCAAGCAAAAAGGCCAGTCCATAAAAAACGAAGAAAGTACGGCCCAGACAAGTATCAAACTTTGAATGAAGAGGTGAAGAAGTTGTTGGACAACGATCTAATCTGTCAGGCACTTTGTCCATAATGGGTAGCAAACCCAGTCCTTGTGCGAAAGCCAAACGGAACCTGGAGGCTATGCATAGATTTTACAGATCTGAATGCAGCATGCCCGAAGGACAAATTTTCTCTCCCACATATTGATCAATTGGTGGACAGCACTGCGGTTCACGAGATGTTAACATTCATGGATGTCTTTGCTGGATACCATCAAATCCCAATGCATCCAGACGATCAAGAAAACACAGCATTCTATACGAACAAAAACTTGCTGTGTTGGAAAAGAATGTCATTCGGCCTCATCAACGCAGGAGCAGCATATCAGAGGTTGGTGAACAAGATGTTCAATGAAAAAATTGGAGATACCGTAGAAGTCTACGTAGACGATATCGTGGTCAAAAGTCCCCGAAAGGAAGATCATCTCCAACATTTAACCCAGGTGTTTGAAACCCTTCGACACTACAACATGAAGTTGAATCCAAAGAGAAGCAGCTTTGGAGTTCATTCGGGGAAGTTCCTAGGACATCTTGTTAGTCAACGAGGAATTGAGGCCAATCCAATAAAAGTCAAAGCTATCGTGGATATGCAACCACCACATTTAGTAAAAGAGGTGCAAAGGCTCACAGGATGCCTAGCAGCATTGAACCGGTTCATATCCCGATCAGGAGACAAGTGCCGTCCATTCTTCGAGGTCATCAAGAAAGGAAAGTTTACATGGACTAACAACTGCCAAAAGGCATTCGACCAACTTAAAGACTACCTGGGAGATGTTAAAATTCTATCAAAGCCCATCCCAGGTGAAAAGCTCTATTTGTATTTGGCAGCGTCAGAGGTGGCAATCAGCTCTGTTCTGGTATGAGAGGACAGAAAATTTCATCAACCAAACGTCAGCCAAGCTTTACACGAAGCGGAGATCAAATATTACCCAACTGAAAAGCTGGTGTATGCACTTGTTATGAGTGTGAAAAAGTTACGACCATACTTCTTCGACCATCAAGTTGAGGTGCTAACAACTTTTCCACTTAGACAAATTCTCCATCACCCAGACACAGCTGGTCTAGTATTAAGATGGTCACTAGAGATTAGCCAGTTTGGGGTGACCTATGCTCCTCGAACAGCGATCAAAGGGCAAGCTTTAGCCGACTTTATTGTCAAACTAACTTTCCCACCAGATCCAACGAGAGGACTAGATCATCCCTGACATCTCTATGTCGACGGATCTTCAACCAACATGGCCTCGGGGGTAGGAGTAGTCCTAATTAGCCCTGACAGGCAAGTGTTCACCTCGGCAATCAGATTTGGTTGCATGGCTACCAACAACGAAGCTGAATATGAAGCTCTTATTGCTGGTCTCCACTTATCCCTTGCAGTTGGTGTCAGACATTTGCAAATATTCGGTGACTCACAATTGATCGTGAATCAAGTCCGAGGTGAATATGAAGCGAAAGACGATCACATGATAGAGTATCAGCGGATTGTTGCTCACCTAATATCCCTACTGGATCAAGTCTTCATTGAACAAATTCCAAGGACAAGCAACACTCAGGCAGATGTATTGGCCCGGCTAGCAACAAGCGAAGGGCCTGCAGAATTGGCAGACATTATAATCACAAAGATGAACTACCCGTCAACCATAAGTTATAATGTCAACCAACTAGACGAACAATCAAGTGAAGAAGAAGATTGGAGAACAAACATAGTCAAATATTTGAAAAGTGGAGAAAAACCAAACAACTCTTTTGAAGCTGCCAAGCTAACAAAGCAAACCGCCAGATATACTCTGGTAGGCGAGCAACTTTACAAAAGGGGAATATTAATTCCACTTCTAAAATGTTTGCCTAGGGGCAAGGACGAGCAATACTTGAAGAAATACATGTCGGAGTATGTGCAAATCACACTAGGGGGCAAGCTTTGGCGTACAAAACTATCAGACAAGGTTATTATTGCCGACTTTACGTCAGGACGCAATCAAGAAAGTATAAACTTGTCATCAATGTCAGATTTTTACCCCGAATATTCATACCCCGGCTCAGGAGCTCGTATCAGTCTACAGCCCATGGCCATTTGCAAGATGAGGGATGGACAGTATTGGTCCCTTCCCAGCAGGAGTTGGGAATGTTCGATTTGCCGTCGTGGCAGTCGATTATTATACAAAATGGGCAGAAGCAGAAGCCATGGTGAAAATCACTCAAAAAAAGATAATCAACTTCATATGGAAGAACATTGTTTGTCATTTTGGAGTCCCACAAACGATTGTGACGGACAATGGTCCGCAGTTCGATGGAAAAGAGTTGAGAGACTTCTGTACAAAGTGGGGGATCAAAAAACACTATTATACCCCCTATCATCCCCAATCAAATAGACAAGTCGAAGTTGTTAATAAGATTATCAAGCATACGTTAAAAGTACGATTGGTGGAAAGCACAAGCAGTTGGTTTGAAGAACTCCCAGAAGTCTTGTGGGCATATAGAGTTTCTCCCAGGACAAGCACCGGAGAAACACCTTTTGCAATGGCTTTCGGAACAGAAGCTGTTATACCAATTGAGTTAAAGACCAATATAATAAGGACGACCAACTTTGATGAACAAGCGAACAACTCTGCTCTAGCTACGGAAATGGATTTGCTCGAAGAAAAACGATTAAATGTCGAGCTAAAAATGCTACGTATAAGCAGCGAGCAGAACGCTACTATAATTCCCATGTTAAAATCAGGGAATTCAGAGTTGGAGATTTGGTTATAAGAAAGCTGCTCGCCCACCCTCCAGGTGTATTGGGACCAACTTGGGAGGACTCGTATCGTATAACGGACAAATTCCTTAATGGTGTATACGATATCGAAGATATGGAAGGCAAGCCGGCCCAATACTCCTGGAATGTTGTACATCTAAAGAAGTACTATCAATAAGTCGAAGAAGTTCAATTATTGGGCGAACAAATGTCTTGGGGGGGGGGGAAATGAGCCAAATGAATAAAAAAACTTGCCTAATTTTTTGAAAATTTTGTTAAGTATAGAACGAAAGGTTGTTCGGCACATTGTATAGTCGTGCTAGTTCATCTTTTGATTTTAGATAGAGTTGCTCGGTAAAAATATTATAAGCGAGCATGTTTTAGTTGGTGTTCAAAGTTGTTCGTAAGATTGTATATGTTAATGATGAATAGACTTACAACACTTGTAATTTTTCACGATGTAAATATAGTTGTTCGCTGAAAGAAAAGTCCAAAGCTCAAGGTAGAAGTCCATTTTTAAGGACCAAGGCCACTTAAAGGTTGTTCGTTTTTTAAGATGAACAGAACCTAAGGCTAAACCCATATTCTATTAAAAGGCAAAGTTCTAATCGAACAAAGCCCAACATTATATGTTATAATTGCAAAAGCATTGAACAAAAATGTAAAGGTAATTAACATATAAAAAGAAAATGAGCGAACAGAAAAGACATTCATTAAATAAGAGAGCTATGAGCCTAAAAAGTAGTACAAGGATTCTGGAAGAAGAGTATTACAAAAAATGACGAGCAGTAATTACAAGAAAAGTATAAAGATTCTAAGTCCTATTCTTGACGTTGCTCGCCGTGGGGGAGATCTTGAGGCTGGTCGACGGGGGGATCAACGATCATGTCCCTGGCCATTTCCTCGGCCACTTTCTGCTCTTGCTCCTTGGCAACCTGCTCGTCGTTAGCTGCCTGCTCATCATTGACAGTCTGCTGGCCTTCATCTACTGGAGCTGGAGGGCGAGTAACAATGATGCTAGGGTCAAGTTTATCAATCTTGACCCCGTAATCAATCATGTCCCCTATCTGGAGTTCGATGTTGTTCGGGGGGGGGGGGGGGGATAGTTCTCTATGAACTCAGTGAAATCATTGCCCATCTCCTCCACTAGATCTTTATACTCGTACGCATTAGCCAGGTGAATACAGTCGGCATAGGCACAAATATAGCCTAAGTTAGAGATGGGAACAGATCGAACTTGCAGCTCGGCCTCCAGTTGTTCGCCGGTGTACATACTCGCATTAGCCTCCTTGAGGTGAGCATTTTATGCCTCGAGTTTGGCTGTCTTTTGTTCGGCAGCAGCTAACCTCTTCCCTCCCTCCTCGAGCAGCACCTCTTTACATTTCAGCTCGGCGGACAGATTTTGATAACTCTCGAGATGTTTCTTCTCGGAGTTAAGAGAGAGAGTGAGCTGATTGTTCAAGCGAGCAAGTTTCGCCTCGTAGTTGTTCACCAGGCCATCCTTCTCCTCGGTTAGCTGTCGAGCAGTGCTGGCATATCGGCGAACAGCCTCTTCCTGCTCGGCCAGCTGGGCCATTACTTTTTGGGCCATGACGAGTGCATTGGCATACTGCATCATAGAGAGATGAAAGTTGTTCGCCACTCCCTGCATGGTGATAGTTTTCTCCATGGGTCTGATCCATGCCCGGGCGATCAGCTCGGTGGCCCTACGGACATGTTCACCCGGAATCTCTCTTATATTCACAGGGGTTTTAGAACAGGCATACTGGTGGACGGCATTTGCTCGCCCAGGGTGATCATCAGCCCGATATCTGTGAACAAGAAAATATATTACACTTAGAAATATTCAAGAAAAGATCAAAGAAACTTGTTCGGCATTTAAGAGATAAAGTATGCTTACTCTGCAAATTTTTGCTCATCCCAGCCTAGGAGGGTGATGTCCTCTGGACCGCGGGACGGAGCAATATCTTTTCCAGCCTTGCTTGTCTTCTCTACAGGCTCAGCTGATGTACGACGAGCAACTTCTTCCTCAGGATGAGAGCGAACATGACTTTTGCCCACTTTCTCTTTCCCCTTGTTGCCAGTGGGGGCATCGTGCACCATGGGGGTCCCATCGGCCCCTTTCAAGCGCTTTCCCCCCGGAGGAGAAGAAGCGGGAGATGATGCTGGTCGAACATGACCAGAAGGGGCAGCTTGCCGAGGAACTTTCGCTCCCTCCGGTTTGTTCGTCATGGCTAACACCTTGGAGGGCGGGTCCCCCTTAATCTTTCTTCCCTTCGGCGGAGGCATATCATGCACTCTTTGTTCAAGAAGGCCGAAGCAAGGAGGGACTGCTACTGTGACTTGCTCGGCTAATAAAAAAAAGAATTAATTTGTGAATTGTGTGAGCAAGTATTATTTGAACTTCTCCTAGACAAACAAACAAGTTCATGGGAGTTAGTAAAAATTCATACCTGGGGGCACCTCAACTCTGGCTTCAAGATGGTGAGGGTATGTGAGCAGGCGAGCAGCTCTTTGACACTTTTCTTCGCTCAGATACTGAATGGTCCTGTCTGCTCTATTTAGTAAGCCGACCAAACAGGAGGTAAAGAGAAACTCCGAGCCAAACTCTTCTTTTTCTGTGTTCCACTTAAGCAATCGAGGACCTGCGAGCAAACAAGAAAAGTTAAATTAGAACAACACAGCTCAAAGACGAACATAAATAAGCTTACGTCTAATTCTTCCATAAGATGCGGGGGAGTTTATTCGCCCAATACCCCCGTATGGGCCATAAGATGTCGTCAGTCACCCCCAATGAAGAAAAAGTATTGCTTCCAGTCCCTGATCTTGTTCGGCACCTCTTCCACCATCTTAAGTCCAGTTCGGGCCTTCAGATAGTAATAGCCTTCTTCACCTACGGGACACTTGGTAATCGTCATAAGGTAGTTGATCTCCTCAGTAGTGATACAATCAACATACCCCTCCAGGGCGAACAGGCTCATTGTGCCGAGCAAGTTCATCCACCCAATGGGCGTAATCTGGGTGATGGCAAGGTTGGTCGCCTCTAGAAACCGACCAACAACTGGGGGCAGCGGCAACCTCAACCCGGCAATCAACGTGTCAATGTTGATCGACGTGCATCCTGGAGGGGGGCGATCATCTCTCTCTTTCCTCTTGGGGGCCCACATATGGATATCGAAAGGGATTTGATATGTCTCGGATCAAATCAAGATCTTTCTTAAGAACCACACTCTTAATTTTGCTCGCCTGGAACTCAGTCTTCTCCAATTTCATAATTTGTCGTTTGGGGTGAGAAAAGTTGTTCGCATGTTCATTTGAATTTGTTCGTCATTCAAAAGGACGAGCAACTCCAGATGGGATCTCATTCTCCAGCATTTTGGGATGCGGAAAGTCTATCCCCTCCAAAAATTCACGAGTAAGCTCGTCGAATTCGAGATCTTCCTCCGATTCAGAACTGGATGAGGAACCCTCGTTTGAATGCCTGCTCGCCATAACAACAACTTCTCCTCCAGATGGGCGAGCACCAGTGTCCTCCACAGATCGAACAACTGAATCAACGTTGGGGTTCGACGCCGATGAATTTTCGAACGAAGGCTGATGTTCGTATGTAATAATTGGAAAGAGAGGATCATGGGTTTCCTCAGAACTATTATTGCTCGAATGAGAAGACATAGATCTAAAAAATAAGAATAAAAAAAATGGAGGTTATAAGTGGCGGCGGTTTTTTGCAGACGGCGGCAATTTTTGGGCGACGGCGGCGTAAGCTTCCACACGGTGGTAATGGAGAAATTCAAGAAGAAGAAGAAAGTAAAAGAACGAAATTAAGCAAGTACAGTGAAAAAACTACCTCAGAAATGGACTGGAAGCAAGAATTCAAAGGAATTGCACCGGGAAAAGCTTGACTTCGCCGGAAATAGTAGACAATCGCCGGAGTTTACTGTTATAAATGAAGAAGAGTGGGAAAAATTTCATTTCCCACTCATATATATACTCATAGAAAAAACGGGGTAAAACCCGTAATTTCCCCAAAGACTTTGGACCAAATTGAGAGAAAATGGGGTCAGTTTCGAGCAAAAATAAAAATCAAAGTACCTATATGCAATTATAGGGGCGCGTGGCCTCGATATTGGTCGTGCGTGTGGCCTCGATATTGGTCGCGCGTGGGCGGTGCATAATCATGCCGCCCATGTCATCCTTGAACAAACCCCCACATTCTGGGAAGATGAAGAGACACACTCAACGTTGATCGGCCAAGGCAAATATAGTTCGTCCTATTCTACCATCAAGATGATATCCTGACCAAAGTTGCTCGACACATTGTTGCTCGCACAAAACATCTGGCCAGGATAGGGGGCAATTGTTGATAGGCGAACATTATGCAAGCTTGGCGAACAAAGTTTAAGAGCTAAGTACAGATTAATCACGAAGGGGGTGTATAAACTAATCCAGTAAGTGTATTTAACAACGAGCAACTCCCTCGATGAACAACATACTGGCGAACAGGTCCAGAGACCCGAGGCCAGATATGGACCCTACATCAAGTCCTTAATGACGAGCAACATTGTCAAAAGGAAGTGCATTTACCAGCCTAAGAGGTGTATGTTGACGAACAAAGGATCAAGATCCCGAAGCCTATCTATACGGAATGCAAAGGCGAACAGCTTTCGAACCATAACCTCAAGAGGCGAACAACTTTTATCAAAAGAACAATCCGGACCAACTAAGTCCATCAAGACGAACAACAATGAGTCCGAGATAAGGCCAAAGAAGACTTTGTAACTAAGTTTCAGCTTAGATAAGGTCAAACAAGGTCAAAGGACACTTGTCTTACATGCATGCTAGGAAGTCCAAGAGTCTTGTACACCACCTACTTGGTGGTCTCTATAAATAGTTGCCCTCCAGCTGAGAAATACAAGTTCAAATTCACAAATACTCCCAAAACACACACAAACACACCTAAACGTGCACACATACAAAATAAATACGGATTCGACTCTCGTATTTACGATTTTACAACCCGAACCTTCGATTTATCATTTATGGTGATAATCAATCACACGTTCTTGTTTGGTGATCCTAAACCGAATTAAAACAGCCATTAATCCTCACGATTAAATTTGATCACCAACACACCCACCAAGTGCATATGAGAGTGCGCCTTGATTGATTATTGTTAAAAGAAATTGAAAATTAAATATAATTTTAATCAAGGGTTTACATATAATAACATTATCATAAATACTTATTTAAATGAAACAAATAAAAAATAAATATTAAGAATATCTCAATTTTATATTTATTTTAATACCAATAATGTTTGCAAATTAAATTATACTCCATCTGTCCTTTAAAAGTATGCACCATTTTCTGCACGTGGATTAATGCAATATGTCGGAGGGTATTTAAGGGTCTTATGAGGTCCGTTTTTGAATAAAATGATTGTTTATGGTAAGTATGCATAGAAACGTTACTATAAACAATTATTTTATTTATAAATGAACCTCATAAGACCCTTAAATATCCTCCGACATATTACATTAAACGACGTGCAGAGAATGGTGCATATTTTTAAAGGACGGAGGGAGTAATATATTCCTTTTATTATTTCTTTATAACATATACTATAATTATACCACTCATTTAGATTAGAAGCATTAATTCATCCCATATATTCTTTTTAATTTTTTCATCCTTTAATTTTGAGTTTACCATTTTCTTTTTCAATTAGGTGATTATATACAATTCATTATATATATATATATATATATATATATATATATCATACGTCTAAAATTGGAATTGAAATTTGATGAAGTTGCCACCTTCTTTCACGATGATCTAATGATGATATAAGTCGGGCCAAATTTTAGGTGGTGCAACTTATTTGGTGTTTCATAAGATTCACGCTCAATTTAGAAAAAATAGCCTGTAAATCTAGCATGTTGGTTCTTCATAATGAAAAAAGTTAATCACTATATATGAAGGATATGTCTTATGTCCAAATATCTAAGTAGAATTTGGGTGGTGTTTAATTATTTATAGTGATATGAGTCTAAATTTGAAGTTTAATTTATCATATAAATTTTAAAAAAATTATTTTTTTACGTAGAGTTTTTTCTTGAGATGGTTAGAGATCATGACACTAAAAGCTAAATGGTAAGGCGATTTAATCAATATATGTGGAGCCGACTATTATGAAAATATTAATAAAGTGGATAATACTTATATAGGAGTATATGACTTTAATTATAAAAAAAGTGAAAAGGCAGATGTGATTCCATGATTCATGAGGGTTATAGGAAAAAAAAATAAAAAATATTCATACAAGTTGATTACTCTCTCCGTCTAGGGCATACTTATTAAAAAAAATTATTTTTTGAATAAAGTATTGACATATGGGTAAATATATGTATATTTTTGTGAGTGTGCACACAAATTAATATTTCATTTTACGAAGTGTGCAAGTTCCTTGGGGTTGGAGGGAATATCTTTTAAGATTTTTTTTAAGTTAAATTGACCTTTTAAAAATATATATCAGTACTTTTATATGTAAAAGTATTGTTTATTAGTTGACACGTAATTTAGTTGAGACAGTCTTATATGGAACCATCTTATATATTTAACTAGATTTTATAAATATTCTTTGATATATTTATACATTGATTGGGTCACAATATGGTGATGATATTATTCATCTCAGCAAATAAGGTTCATTATTTGTTAAAAAATAAAATTTGAAACTTAATATTGTTTATTAGAAATTAAATTGATTCTGATAAAAAGTATTGATCCTGGTTTTGCAAATTATAAAATTTATGTGTTTCATATAAGTACAAATCAAACTTACCTCACGAAAACATTTGTATTGAGTACTTATGTATTAATTTAACCATTTTAG
This sequence comes from Ballota nigra, assembly GCA_947034835.1. Lineage (NCBI taxonomy): Eukaryota > Viridiplantae > Streptophyta > Magnoliopsida > Lamiales > Lamiaceae > Ballota > Ballota nigra. Next base: position 29,809,513 of record OX344727.1, read on the forward strand.
TTTGTTAACCAATAAGTTATTCAAATATCGAAATAATTTTTTTAAGATCGGAAATCGAAATATTAAAATAGGTTGTAGGCTATATATATTTTTATTTTGTGTATTAAACGAAGCTTTGATTAAAGGCCTTATACACAAAGTATTTTTCATTATTTCTTATATTTTTTTATTTAATATAAATTTATATATCATGTTATTTTGTAGAGTGTCATAATATTCGAACATATTATGGTTCAAATTGAAATTTGTATTAACTTATTCAAACTTATGCCGAAATCACCTACCAATAGGTATCTGCATATTCATTTTTACTTTTAATGGTTTGTATACTCAATTGATATATTAGTATTGGGGAAAATATTTTTCTATGGACCTTATTTAAGGAAGTGGCAAAGTGAGGACCTTAACTTATTGGGCTGACATATAAAGAATAATAGCTTTAAAAAGAATGGCAAAATTAGTCCAAATCAACAAAAATCGAGCTAATTGACCTAATTTGGGTGCCTATTTGACCTAATATTTGGGCTAACCTTGTGCACGATATTGGTTGATTCAGGTCGATTTGGCCTCAATGTGTTGTTTTTTTAAAGTTACGGTCCGTAAATTTCTTGATAAAAAAAATGATCCTTAAATTATCATCTCACAAAAATTATGGTTCTCATTTTGCAACCTCTCCTAAGATATTGTCCCTAAAAAAATTACCCCATTAATATTATATGGTTCATCAATCTCTCTTTAAATTTCTCATTTATTCATTTTCATCGTCCAAATCAAAACTACTCATTTCCTTAAATATTAATTTATTAGAAATTACATTGATTCTAATAAAAGTATTGATCTTAGATTTGCAAATTATAAAATTTATGTGTTTCATATAAGTATAAAACAAACTTACCTCACGAAAACATTTGTATTGAGTATTTATGTATTCAATTAACCATTTAGTTTGTTAACCAATAAGTTACTCAAATATTGATTTTTTTAAAGATCGGAAATTGAAACTTTAAAATAGGTTGTATGTTATATATATTTTTGTTTCCTGAAACGAAGCATAGATTAAAGACCTTATACACAAAGTATTTTTCATTACATCTTATATTTTTTTATTTAATAAAAATTAATATATCATGTTATTTTGTAGAGTGTCATAATATTTGACCATATTATGGTTCAAATTGAAATTTGTGTTAACTTATTCAAACTTATTGCCGAAATCACCTACCTTTTGTAAGCACTAGTAATAAGCCATCCCGTGCTTTGCACGGAAGTCATGTTCGTCACTAATATTTAACAATCATATCTATTGTGTATTATACTCATCACTCGTGTTTTGCGGAGAAATTTAATATAACATTTTCTAATTTAATGTAATTGTATCATGTAAACATTATATTTTATTACAAAATATGCATAAATAAAAATATAATTTTTATTTATTTATTTTCAACATAGATTATTTTTATTCAAATGACTTCATATGAACTTGTACGGTTTATAGTCAGTACAATATAGTACTCTCTTTGTCCCTTTTTTAGTTGGAAAAATTACAACATGGTTCTAAAAAGTGACTCTAATTACATATAGGTTCAAAATAATTTGCACTGACACATTTTTTCTCTTTTGTGCAAATATTTTTATGCGTCTGTGCAAATGCTTTGAACCTATTTGTAAATAGGTTCACTTTTTTGAACCAATACGTAAATGCCCCTTTTTAGTTTAACATTTTGCCAAAATAAACATTCTTTATAAGATTAACATATTGGAAATATTTCTTAAAAAAAAAAAAAAACTATATACACCACACTCTCTCTACATTTTTATAACATTTCTCTAAAAAAAAAAATTCAATTAATAATTTTACAATAAAATATTATATTATTTAAAACATTTTTTATCATGATATTATATTATTTAAAACATTTGACATCCCTTAAATGTTATACTTAAATGGGACAAAGAAAGAAAAATGTAATGACCATAACTTTATAAAATATAAAACTTAAACACCATTAACATGTTAATAATATTTTAATTAAAGAAATAAGATAAAAACATGGTATTGAGAGAATTGTGTGGGAATATAAAATATTAAATTGTAATTAAATTATTAGTTGAGGTAGATAATTAAAAAAAATAGTTGTATAATAAATAATATGTAGATGTAATAATTAATGTTGAAGAATTAATTTGAAATTTGACATAAACATGATAATTAATGAAATAATAATGCGAAAACCATGTTTATATGAAATACAAAATAAATGTATTTAGAAAATGATGATAATAATAGTAAGAGTACTTGGGACTCTCTACTTTTAGTGTTGAAAATTTTATTTTCAATATATAATTTAGTTCAAATATATTGTACTTAATTAAATGTAATGTGTAATTGGAATAAATACTTCATATTAATCAGATGGAAAAACACTTTAAAATAAATTGAGGTAACATATTGTAATTTGTACCTAATAATTTTCCCAGTAAATGTTTTTATTTCAAGGCATTATAAATTCAATATAGTTATATGACATTTTAAAAATGAATAAAGATGAGAATTTATTAGTTAAGAAATAATATTATGTTACAACTTAACTTTACAAATGTTGGACAACTAACTTTACCACGTATACAACATCTATCTATATTAATGTGGATAATTTTTAAATGACTAATTAGATAGTAATGTGTTTGTCATGTACCTCATGATGAGTGTATGTGAGTCCAATCACGTTTGTTTTCGTCTTGAGGTGGATGGGGGAAATCCGGATGGGGAAAAAAAGTGGATGGGCGAAATCCTGCGAATAGTAATCATTTGTTTGTTTTGGGTTGGATGTAGTAGGGGTGGATGGGGCTTTATGTCAAATCAATAATGATGATGTATTATTATATTATTATTTATTAAAGAGGTAATGATTGAATGATTGTGTTGAATTGTAATCTTATATAATTATTTAATTATATTATATTATTTGAATTGAATTAAAACACAAAATAATTGAATTAATAAAATGATATTAATGTGGTTACAATTTTATTAACGTTGTTAAAATTATAAGAAATTAATTATCCGACACGAAAATGTCAATTAATACCAATTTAATTTGATTGTATTGAAATCATACATTTTTTGTTTTTTTAAACATAATAAACAAATTGAATTCTTAAAACAATTCAACAACACCATACATATATTTAATATACTAAAGGCATGCATCATCATATTGCATGTGGTGAAATTTGAACATTCTCATCGTTAATTCATGATATTATTTTTATTCATTTTCAAATTTTGTGTCTAATAATGAATTATAAAACGAAATAAATAACTAATATTTTAATGGATATATATTCAATACAATTTTTTATAAGAAGCCGTTATTCTATTTTAAAAATGTAATTTTTCTCCTATTGTTAATCTTCATTCACTATAAGAATATAAAAAATTATCTACGAAATATTCGATTATGCTTTTCGATAAAAATAATTTTGTTCTTACATAGTGGAGATTGTCTGCGACGTGCCTACAAATGAATTTTATATTAATTTAAAGTAAATTTTAATATTTATAGTCATGTTTTATCGTTTTCTAAGTCAAGAAAAAATGTTCCCAATTTATTTATATGGTAGACATAATTAATGAATGAAGATAACAATTAATTTCACGCATATTTACTATTAATATGTTTTCATTTAATTTTTTGTAAATAATTAAAATAAATAATATACTAATTTAATTGATGGTGTATTATAAAGTAAAAGATAGAGATTAATAAAATATATATTTTATGTGAAAAAATAGAGTTGATGTGATAGAAATTGGGTTATGTGAAAATAGGGATTAGATGTATAATAGGGGTGGATGTGTATTTGGATGGGATGTGCAAATCCGAAAATTGGCCGGGACGGGGGGAAGCCCATCCCCCATCCGGACTTCGTAAGCTGAAAACAAACACACCCTTATATTTTAGGATGGAGTATGATTCAAATACTTAAGTGGAGACCGTCTCACATAAGAGTGTCACCAACAATTAATTAAAATATGAAGAAAAAAAATTAATCAAGGGAAATCATATATATAATAAAAAATATATATTATTTAGATTCATGTAACTATTAAATAATTTAGAAATAATTTATTAAATAATCAACTTTTTTAATTCAAATTTTTTATTTGATAGAAATCATCATCTCATGTGTAAATACTCAAGAAATTGAGGCATAAGATAATTGTTGTTGCATTAGTCTAAAGTAAAAGAGTGGATATTCCAAAACTCTTAAGTAAATGGATATCCCTTATTCCGATTAAGAAAAAAGAATTATATGAAAAGGAGTTGGCACGAATTCTCACTTTAAAGTATCATTGTTTAAGTATACGAAATCTAAATGTTTAGAATATGAAGTAATATAAATTAGTATACAAAGTGTCACTATTCAGTGATTTTTAGAAGAACAACACATATAGGGTTGACAATGGGGTGGTTCAAACCCAACTCGGGTCTGCATTGAACACGCCTCACTTGGGCGGGTCTGGACCCGGTCAAGCTGGTTCGAGGCAGGTCGTAGTTTTTGTAGGACCTGCCCCCTGAACCCGTCTCATAATATATTAATATTATTTTATTTATTTATATGCATTTATATGAACTTATATTCAAATTAATATATGCAAATTTATTAATATATTGATTATATATGTTATTTTTAAGTATTAGATGAATATTATTTTATTTGAAGCGAATATATGTTTATATTTGATTTTTTAAATTAAAAATTATATATTTTACATTTAAAAATAATATATAATTTAACGGGGCGGAGCAAGTTGGACCCAGTGGTCTTGGTGCAGGTCTGAGGTCTGTTAAAATTCTGGCGGGGCGGGTCCTGGGATTGACGAAACTCGTCTCAGACTCACCACGTTATCATCCCTAACTCATAAAATCAAATATACTTTAAAGAGTGATATTGTCTATACTCCATCCATCCTCCAAAACTGTGCCCCGCGTTTCTTATTTGTTTGTCTATAAAAGTTGAGTCTTTTCCTTATTTATCAATAATCACTTTAACTTTACACTCACAAACAATAATTTTATTCATATTTTATCCTTAATCTATCTATTTTTTCTTAAGGTTTGTGTCCAGGAAAAGAGATACAATTTTGGTGGACGGAAGGTGTATTAAACAATAACACAGTGTATACTAAATGATGATACTTATAAAAGACAACTCCGTTAAACCCGAATTTACATGAGAAGTGCCCTACATAAAATGGTGAAAATAAGTGTCTTTGAGATAAAAAAAAAAACCATAAAAATATGGAAGTTACAATTCTGTCATAGTTTCAACTGCCTAAAAATTGAATGTATCATAAATTATGGTGGCATTCACAAACCTATGCATTATTATCATATACTCTGATTGCTTAAAAATATATATAATTCTATGCATTGTTAATCTCATTTTCATACGATTTTTTAGTCTTAGTGGCTTTTTCAAGCAAATTCTATGCATTGTTATTTGAAGCTATTTCAGATTCAATTTTAATCATGCAAATGGTTACGAATTGTCTTGATTAAATCTCATTGATGTCTTGATAATTGTGTATCCTTGTTCTAGTCAAGACATGTTATATAGGCTACACAAATAAAATGAACAACATTGTAAATTGCATGACTTAAATGATCAGTGCTTATCTATATTTATAAAACACATTCTCCTAGGATATACTTTTTTTCTTTAAAGAAAATAAGAATAGGTTTTGCCTTGTCACTCCAATAATTTTTTTTGATAATATAGCTATCGTCCTTTTGAAAAAATTTAGTCCAATTTCTTTCAACTTTTTCTCCTATGATTTAATGGGAAAAAAATTCTTTAAAGATGAAAGAGGAAGACTTGACGAATTATATGAAATGTATTAATTATACATGTTAATTTAGGAATTCTATATTAGCATTAAATAGATTATTAATTATGCGTAAAATATAAAAAAAAAAACATACATACATCAATTATAAGCATTAATTTAGATATTTTAAATTAATGCTAAAAAGATATAAATTGTCTATAAAATAGAAAAAAATTTAAGAGATTGCCTAAAATCACGTAGGATTAGCAAAAATTATTTAGTAGAACATATTTATATTACTTTGAGTAGAACATATTTATAGGATCAAAACATAAATTTTTAAGTTAAGGTATTATTGGGATAATTGTTTATATTACTTTGATTTTAAACTTTAATTGCAATAAATATCAACAAATATAATAGATGTTGTGTAATATTTTGAGATTTAATTTAAATAAATTACTTATATTAAGTAAATACATAAATGTAAATATATGAATTAAATAAATATCTCTAGCATGAAAAATTATAATTCCTCATCCACGTAATTAATTGTGCTGTAAATAAGAAGCCATCCAAAATTTATGGCTCCATGAATCACTCCAAAATTTATAAGTAAAATTTTCAAATTTGAAATAAATAAAATAACATATTAACACAATATTTCCAAGGAAAAAGTAACTGATTCTTTGAGGCAGAGAGTACATAATGGAAGCTAATTTTTTTTTTTTTTTGATATCATAACGGAAGCTAGAAAACACATACTAATTCTTAAATGCCGAATACCTCTAACATATGTAAAAATTAAGGTTGATACAAAAATAAATAAATAAATAGGAGAACATGATTAAAAAAAATCAAAATCGAATCCACGGTTTGTGCCTATATATAACTTTGGCAATCACAGATCCTCGATATTTCTTCTTCAGATAATACTTTATTAATTTTTCAATTCCTATGAGATTATTAGTAATATTTCTAATAAACGTTGTCGTTTTTTTTTTATGAAGTTATTTCTCACTAATAATTTAAGAAAAAAAAATTCTCTTTCTTGACTCACTTCTCGAAAAATGGTATACGCATGAGAAGGAGTCTTTTTTTCTTATAGGAAAAAACACATTCTGAAATGAGACATCCCGAGAAGTTAACATAAGAACATATGCTATCAGATACCAGAAAATTATTTCTCTTGGTCAAATAATCAAATATATAAGTGAATACAAACGAATGAATCAAGCCTCTAATAAAACATTCTCCTATAAATATATCGAAAAATCATTACATCTTCTAGGAAATATCTTGAAATATTTTAAAATATATGATGAATATCTTCACATATGTCTTCAAATCTTTAGCACATGTCTTCAAATCTCTAAGAAACATATTGAAATTTTTTCAAACCAATACATAAATCTTCAACACATAACACGAAAACCGCAAAGTAAATGAAAAATGCAGATTTTATGAAAAATATATAATTGTGCCAAATAACATCTACAAAAAAATTACAATAGAACAGTGACTGAATCCGAAAAATATGGATATCACATAAGAAAGACACTGCTGAATTCCAAATGTTAGTAATGATATTGGTGAGATTGTGTGAAATATATTCAGTTTGGGAGTATGCAAACTTTTATTTTATTAATTGCACAATAAAATTGATTTACACAAAACTTTATGTTTATAATATATAAATTTTAGCTTGGAAATATAGATATTTATCATGGATGACTTCATAATTCAAAGTTCCATCAAGCATTATCAATTTCTCCTAAAATATGAGGAATCAGTAAGTTAGCTAATTAATTCTCAGTTACTGCATTTTTATTAAGTTGAACTAATACATAAGACCACGGGAACTCATAAATAAATTAAAAAAAGGGAATCATATCATTTGAATGTAGAAGGTTCTCATCCAAATCCCAAATGGAAGTACCAACAATGTTACAATTTTTTTTTTAACCTTTTTAACTTCTCACTATTAGTTTTAACTGAGGTTTGTACTGCAACAATCATTATATTCTAAAAATCAACGTCATTGGACAACAACAATAAAATAAACAATAGAAAATGGTTAAAATACGACACATAAACCTTGAAAATTAGTATTTCATACAATTTCCAACCCAAAAAATGAAGTAAATGGTCATGAGAAACATTACATTTCCCCCCTTCCTTTTTTGCATCATATGAATCATAAGGTGTCACTTAAGCTGAACTTTCAATAATCTCAATAACTATATCTCTTAGATAGAAAATAATATACTAACATTGTGATAAAAATAATTATAACAAAAGATCATTATATTAATTTTGGAGAGGGAACGAAACATTAGCGAACAAATAGAGAATACACTAAATTGAATTAAAGAAAGAAAAAAAAATCATAAAATTTATTGAATTAATGGAAAATTTTATTTCGATATTTGAATCATTTTATCCTTTTAACACATGATTGAGTTGGACTTCCATTGTTGCATAAGTAATCAATGAGATTCTTGTATTTATAAAACGCTCTCATATAATTTTTAGTCTAAATATTATAAGGTACGTAAATAACTCAATGCTATCATTTGATATTATTTACACATTAATGTTTCCTAATTATTCCTTTTAAAAAAAGAGTTTAATCATAATAAAGTTATGCACATAAGTCAAGGCAAATACATGTCACAAATATAGAAAATTTAGACACTCAATATTCCCCCTAGCGTATTTTTTTTTTCTAGAGAATTGTCAAATTTTTAGTCCAAAATAATTGTTATTTGCACTAATTTAAAATAATTAAACACATCAAGACGAAGAGAATATATATGAGCTACAGTCAAGAATAAGAAAATCCCCAATAATATTGAAGATTAATACCAAACCTTCAATAGTTAAATCATACATGTTATTAGGAATTAATTATTTTATATTAAAAAATATCAATAAGAGAGTTTTCTGATTATGTTAAATTAATAAAAGATATTGCAATATTCTTTAAAAATATATCTTTCACAAACATTGGCCAAGTTAGAAATTTTAGAAACAGAATATCCACAAATCACTAACATACATGTTGCATGTGATGATGTAAAAAATATGAAAATGTTTTTGACATGAAATAAAAATAATTTCCGATTTTTATTATTAGAAACAAAATTTAATTGTCTGAAGTTTTAATAGTAACACTTGATTAACATCTAGCTTTTACATGAATAAATTGAATCTATTGAAAAATTAATAAAACACTTTTCAACTTAATTAAGTATGAGGCTAGAAATCACAATTTGATTTTGAAAAAGATTTTAACACCCTAAAAAAACTATATAATATACCGAATGGATAAAATATTAATACATTGAATTGTAAGATCTAATATTTTATTTATTATTTTAAATATAGATTAAACCGAAGTAGATATTATGTAGTATGAATCAAACAATGATTGTTACATCACCCTTTTATACATGAATATATTGACCAATAACATGCCATATGAATTGAGTTATGCAATTATTAAGGGTATAAAATGTGAAAATTGAGTAATGAATTAATATGTAAAATGAATAAATTATGTCACTGTAAAAGCTTTCATGTTTTAGAACGTAATTAAATCATCAATCCTTTTAGGAATTACTTAATTATATATTATAAAAAATGCAGTAAGTCAAATAAAACTTGTTATAGTTTTGTCTCTTGTCACAGTAAAATTATACATTGAACTACAAAATCTAATCTTTTATTAAATACATAATAATATATTTACCAATTAATATAAAGTATATACAATGAATAGTAACCATCAAATGGGCAAATATCCCTGAGAAAAAGATGAAACAAAGCAAAATCCGATGACTAAATATTTTATAGAGGAAGATTAATAATTAACAATTTATATTGAACATCTCACACATCTCTAACTCAATGGAATTTTTCTCTAATCTATTTTCTTTACAATCAACTGAATTTAAATCTATGAAATTTAGTAATGGCATTGTGATTGGTTACATAAGATCAATATTGGAGCAAACCACCAGAGATTAGTTTACAACAACCAATTCTTAATTCTTCCTTGTATATTTCTATTATTCAACCTTTAGCACAATTTTGTATAATTCTTCCTCATGTGCGCATGACCAGAGAAATATCACTAAAGAAGTTGAATATCAAAACACTTATTTCCGATGCCGAAAATGCAAATCACTAACATAATTGTTTGAAGAAACCAAGAGAATCACCCACTCATCTGGAAAGAAAGAGAAGAAACGATGATACTAAGTTGTGAGTTGAGAGATGAGGGAAGCATAATTATATATAGGGCTAGAAAATTAATGTATCCTTTAATTTAGCCCTTTTCTTTGTGAAATTAATGCGAGAAGAATATGATGGTCAAATATACCATAAGTTTAATAAAGTAAATTAAACGGTCAAGATTCATCAAGCATTTTGGATCGATGGCTAGAAAAAAATGGCGGGAAAACCAAATAGGAAATGTAGGGTGCTTTATATATTATAGATAGATGTGCATATTCATTTTTACTTTTAATGATTTGTATACTATATTGTTATATTAATATTGGAGAAAATGTTTTTTTTATGGACCTTAACTTAAGGAAGTGTTAAAATGAGGACCTTAACTTATTGGGCTGACATATTAAGAACAATAATATTTAAAAAAAAAAAGGCAAAATTAGCCCAAATCAACCAAAGTCGAGCTAATTAGCCTAATTTGGGTGCCGATTTGACCTAATATTCGGGCTAACCTTGGGCACGGTATTGGTTGATTCGGGATGATTGGGCCTCAATGTGCTATTTTTTAAAAGTTACGGTCCGTAAATTTCTTGATAAAAAATGATCCTTAAATTATCATCCCACAAAAATTATGGTCCTCATTTTGCAACCTCTCTTAAGTTATTGTCCCTAAAAAAAACTACCCCATTAATGTTGTATAGTTCATCAATCTCTCTCTAAATTTCTCATTTATGCATTTTCATCGTTCAAATCAAAACTACTCATTTTCTTAAATGGAAAGTTGTATTCCCGCTCTTAAATGAAAATTATTAATTTTGAATTAAATTAAATATAAAGTTGTTCATATCCCCTATTATACTAATAGGGAGTTTCTAATGCTTATGTGTCGTCACGAGGTTTATTTCGCCTATGTGTCGTCATGTGGTTCATTTCGCCTATGTGTCGTTCTGAGGTTAACTTCGTGGAAGCCTACATACCAATTTTATGAATCATATGTGTCATCTACGTGTCTTATTATACAATAAGGAATCTAACAAAAAAATTGTATCTACAAGGATTTGAACCCTAAATCTCATAAGTAATATTCATGATATTTACCAATTAAACTATGTTATGAACATGTTTAAAGTTTGAATACTATTATATATAACTTAAGTTTAGAAAAGTATATTATAAATTTTACTATGATTATACCAATTTACATTTTACTTAACTATATTTAGGATATCCTATATATAAATTTTTTTATTGTGTTAGTAATGTAACTAAGTAATTTTAGTATATTTAATTCTACATACTATTACTAATTTGATTAAATAAATTTAAAAAATTCTAAATATGTGAAATTTTAATGTTTAATTGTGTTATTTTTATTGTTTCATTATATTTGAGGATTTTTTATTTCGAAATTTTTAATAATTTCCAATAATTTTATGAATATTCACTACATCTTTAGTTGTTTCAATCTGATATTTCGACTTGCACTTTTAAAAGGAAAAAAAACGCATGAGGTATCTGGCGCGTAGTTGAGAAAATTATGTCATAATTTAAAAGTGTATACTAAATAAAAACAAAATATTACGTGAATTTTTATAATAATATTGAAAATCGTAACTAAATTAAGATCAAGTCTGAAAATCGTGAATTAAAATGTTATCCCATAATTTTATGAATACATATTATTTGAATATATTTATTATACAATATAATTATGATATTTTATGATGAACATAATTATTTAAATATATATAACATTTATATAATTAATCTTTACAAAAATCCCGCGTGATACGCGGGTACTCATCTAGTATAATATTATTATAGAGTGAAACTATCAATCCCAACTACTTTACTAAATTTACTCACCACTAAATTCACCATCTTATTTCTTAATTTTTTTTATTATTTATACCCACAATAAAATTATAATATTATCCAGTAAATAATAATTGCACCTATAATTCAAATTTCATGCAAATATTTTGGCTGAAAGTCAAATTAATTATTTTGATAAAAACCAGATTTTTAATATTTTTTTAAGATAAAAATCAGATTTTATGTAATACCCCGTCCCGTTTTATACCTTTTATATTCCTAGAACCCTTATTTTATATTATTATCTCGTTTCTTTTAATATTATTATTTTTGTGTGATATTGTGTAATTTAAATATATACCCTTTTATAAATTCCTAAATTCGAAGAAAGGAATCGAATCTTTCAAACGAATAAAGGACTACGAGAAATTAAATATTCAAGGGTTTAAAATTAGGATTTTCGATCCGTATAATTTATCGAGAATAATTCAAATGTAATTAAATAATAATCGAATTATAAAATTGTATTAATTATTAAATTGGGATTAAACTTGTAAACCAAATGATCCCTAAACCGTGTCAGATAGGAACGAAAATATCAGAATTAAAAGGGATTAATCTCTAACCACATAATTTACTTTTCCTTTTGAATTAAATTAATTACACAATTTATCTCACCCACATGTATTATTTCATCCTTTAAAATTAATAAATTAAGAAATTAATTTTCTAATTAAATATCTCAGTTTCTCTCTCTCCCTCATCTCACGCATACGCGTATTCCTCTCCCTTCTCCAACCAAAATGCGTCTTCTCTCCTTCTTCCAGAATCTGACCACCGCCGCCCCTCCTTCAAATCGGAGGAGCCACCTCCTCCATCACGTCTAAGCGCCGCTGTACGCCATTGCCTCTCGCTCCGACCGACCACTCACGGCCGTCGTCGCCTCTCTCTTTTTCAGATCAAATCGCGAGCGCCGCCTCTTCGAACGGCGCAACACCGCGACCCTTCCCCAGCCTCAATCGAAGCCGCCGCGTCTCGCCTCATCCCGTCGTCTCTGTTCTTCGATCGGCCGTCGTCTCTCTCCAGCCGAAGAGCCGCCGGTGCCCAGCCCTCCACCTCTCGCCAAGCGCCGCCATCCTCTTCGCCAGGACACGGCCAGCACCGCCGAGCGCCGCCCCTTCAACAGCGATGCCGCCGCCGTCGCGCCGTCGCCTCTCCTGAACGAGTGTCGCCGTCTGCTTCTTGTATTTGGTGAGTCTCGTTCTTCCGATTCATTCACTGGTTCAATTCCTTCAATTACAATTTTCCCCCAATTTCTCAATCCCGATTAAAGACTCACAATTTAACCTCTTCATGTATAATCGAGGTGTTGTTACCTTCTTTGCCCTTTCCGATGATGCCCGTTTAACGCCACGAACCGGAGCTCGTAAGCTTTTTAGACCCTCCTAGTAGTATATTACGTAAGGCTCATATTTTTTTTAAACTGTACAAAAAAGGAGAATGGTTTATGAGTTATTTGAGCAGTCAAATGGAATTCTTTTGATTGCGTTGTATACTCCTGATCGTTTTCTGTAGAGACTATTTTGATAGTTTGAGAAAATTCTTTCTTACTTCCTTACTGATGGAATGGTTTAGTATTATTGTCTTAATGGGTTTGTATGGTTAAGTTAGAAGTATGGTATTTTTGTTGTGTAGTACCTTTGACTTATTTAGTATTTGGAATTGGTGGTGTTAGTATTATTGTTTTGATGATGAAAATTGATTCTTTTAGTTGGGTTCAAAGACAAAGGGAAACTCGTCTTCTCCTTGTCTCAGGTTTAACGGTTGTAACAAATGGAAAATAACTTGTTAGAAAATAATTTTTATTCCTTTGTTTTGAAAAGTGTCTCAAGTCAACTTGGTTAGTAATACTAGTAATATAGGAAAATGCTTTTATTCAATTTATTTGTTATGGAAAATCCCTCTTTAAAACAAGTATTATTAATAATGAAGAAAAGTATACATTAAATTATTTTAGTATTTATTGTATAAAATCCTTTAAGCAAAATAAGTTAAGTAAGGAAACCTTATTTATAAAATATAAATTTATATTCAAGAGTTCTTTTAAAATAAAATATAGATTTAGAAAGAATAATATTAAAATTGGACTTTTATTATAAAAATATTATTTAAATAAATTTCTTAGTCTTTTAATTAATTTTGAGAAAAATATTATATAGTTATACTTTTTAAGTTATAAAAGGCTAAAATATTAAGAGATTGTTTTTATAGGAAATGAAATAATCATACAACAACGAAATTAGTAAGTACACCCACCAATACACCACCTCTTAGAAAGTGGGCGTATTTACCAAAATAGTGTGTGACTTTGAGTAAGTCTATTCAACAAGTTTTTAAGACAATGAGACTCTCATCTTTGTAACACGAACTTCTAGGTCCTTTCAATAATTCAAAGGCCAACTTTTAATCAAATGGTTTCGTACTAGGACTCTGTGCTAGACGGGATACGCACGAGGGGTCTGTTAACGTATCGCTTTAGGGACGTCTCTACAACGCGAGTTATCTTCCAAAGGAATTTCAAGACAGTTGTAACTTAGCTATAAAGTTAAGAGGTGGGTGATGATCTGTTGACTAATCTGCTTATAATACGTTGTGCTGGTATACTCTGAACTCGACCAAATAAATCTAAAACAACTAATCCAACATAAATGTACACCCTATTATATAATTATTTGAATTACGTGATATAATTATATATGATACAAGATGTCTATTGTTTTATATATATCTATCACTATTGCATGATTAAGGGCATTAAGTGAGCATGAACCAACTTAAGTACGAATCATGTGATTCTTCCCATGGTTTGAAATGACAGCTTTATGAGAATAAGGAAAGTAAGTTACATGATCACTTTATTTAGTGGTAAATGACCACCAGTGATAAATGATCACCAGTGATAAATGATTACCAGTGGTAAATGACCACCAGTGTTTTGGAACACCGGTGATAAATGATCACCAGTGGTATATAACCACTAGTAATACGAAAGAGGATATCATACGGGAGTTGTTTATGAAAATAGTTTGGAGGAGATTCACAATGTGTTGAAAATGATTTTGGCAGAATAGGCCGTTACTTGAAAATGATTTTGGGCTTCGCCCCTTAATGTGAATCAACTTGTGATATTTCAATTATATGATGTGAAACCTGTTGTGCCCAACTGATTATTATGTGAACTTGTTATTTATATGATTTATAATGTTCGTATTATTATGTCAATTGATTAAATGAATTAAATACTTTATTAATGAGTATAATTTAATATACTTCGGATTTACCAATCTCATGACGTTGCAAATCACCCATACGTGAGAATTTAAATCTCACGCCCCCTTTTTACAACCCTTGCAGATTATGATTTCGTGGAGCAAGGACAGTAATAGAGACGACACAGAGTTCCCCGCTTGAATAAAATATTACTGTTAATATTAAGCTTTATATTCATAGATATACCTATATGTGAAATACTTATTAAAATTATTCTACTCATTCTTCCGCTGCATAAAAACTCATCTCTCATTTTATTATCCTTTTTTATATCAAAAAATTTATAGTTCGGATTTTAGTCACAAGTGACACCTTGAATATGAGATATTTATGTGTTTTGGATTCGGGGCGTTACATTTTATTTTATTGATGTATGTCATAACTGAAGAATTGTCACGATTTATTTTGAATACATAGGTTTATTGGTGACACAAATCGTCGCATGTTTCATCTCACTAAATCTTGGTTTAATTTTTTTTGAAGTGTTGTATTGCGTAAAAATGATAATATATTTTAAAGAAGTATAATGGGATCGATATCGATGAAAGGTAATTGCAATGAATATTGGTTAGTTTATGTGAATTGGTTGTGAAAGAAACCAACAAAGTAAGGTAATTTGTTTATATGTATTATGCTTTTTTATGTTAATATTTTTTTCCCGGTAAAAATTTGTGAACCGAACCAATAATTTTTTATGTTAATGTAATAGTCTTTTTTTCTATGTATTATATTATATATTTTTTACTACTTTTTATTTGGTGTGGTGAAAAATGTCATTGGTTCGTGTATATAATAGTTTTTTCCCTATTTAATATAGTACTCCCTCCTTTTCAAAATAAGTATCATTTTAAAGTTCAAAATTTATTTCAAAATAAGTGTCATTTTTTGTTAGATATTTTCACATTTTTCCTAATTCGCCCCGAATCTTAATTTAAAACATTACACATTCCTTTTAGGATTACTAAAATATAACTTTATAAGATCTTTTAGAGATATATACAGGGATATATATGTAAAAAAAATTATAATTCTTAATATGTCACAAAATCTCTAAAACAACACTTATTTTGAAATATGTGGAGTATAATATTTATTACCTTTTGTTTAAATAGTGATGTAAACTGTTATTGTTCATTTGTTTCAGCTAAATTCAAATTGATCATTTTGAACTTTGAAGATAATATTAAAAGAGAGGGAAAATATGTTAGTGTTAGTGTCCTAGAGACAATCCATCGAAAGGGCATAATGCTAGATAATATTCAGATTTGGTTTAATATTATAGTTATTTTAATATTAAATGTATGGCGTTACACTTATCTGAATATGATGTTTAATTGTTTGCATATATTCTTATTTGTGTTCCCATGAATCACTACTGTCATTGAGTGAGTGAGAACTCAGATGACTTAAGTATGATTCTCAAATAGCCCCGATCAAGGATCATCAAGAATGGGATATTGATGATGCAATTGAGATTGGTGTGCGATCTGCATCATACTCTTAGAGAGTGTAGTAACATCTCACTTACTACTAGATACCGAGTATCTCATGTTGGATGCACAGATACCTTAGAGGGTATTGGTATACCCATTCGAGAAACCGTTTGATGTAATTCCACATAATGTATCTACGGGTGTCTCGATTAGTGGGAGCGATGTGATATTCCTCTGACTTGAGGTCAATACGCACAACATGTGTGGAGTGGTGAACTTTGACCATGACCGACGCTTGCACCCTTCCACGGGTAGATATGGCATGGATTGGGTTCATCACGAAATGCATGTGTGTGGTAGTTGAGCCAAGAATAAGATTCATTCCTCAATGTGGATTTAGAGAGAATACTCGTCTTCTCATCATAATTGGATCTAAGTCGTCGGCCGACGCACATCAACTTAGACTTTGTGGCTACGTGTGATATACTTGATCAATTAGTGATTTGAGATAATATGATTAAGTTATTTGAATAGACACTTCATCATGTTCAAGACTTAATCGGATATTCGCGAATGAAAGGAAGATATCACAATAGCCTGCAGTATTACAGGTAGTTGCAGATTTTCTCGCAACGTACCTCGTATATTGAGAATGTCTGATTTATTGTCTAGGGTTTAATTAAGACCGTTAGTTTGACTAATCCCTCGATATACGAGGGCCTATGGGTCACACAACAAGTAATGGCAATTTACCAATTATAGTTGGTTGATTAAATATTGTATTGGATATAATATTTAATTTATGAAGAATATAATAATTAATTATATTTGGAATTAATTATTATTATTTAATTAAATTAGATTTAATTAAATATGAAATCCCGATAATAATATTTGGAATATTATTATACAAGAATAATAGATATGGTAAAGATATTATTCGTAGGAACATATCTAGGGAAATATAATCCGTAGAGATTATATTACGGGCTAGGCCCGATATGTTGCTTGTTGATAGGCGAACATCAATCATTGTTGAGCGAACAAGGATTAAAACCTAAAAAAGGATTATGAAGAATCAACCCCAAATCAAAGATGATTAGCAAAGGAAATCAAGTTGGGATGCATAAATCAATCCAGAGAGTGTAAGAACTGACGAACAACTCTATCGACGAACAACAATCCGGCGAACAGGTTTTAAGACCCGAGACCAGATATGAACATTCTGCCAAGTCATTGATGACGAGCAACATTGTTAAAAGGTGGTGCATCTATCAGCCTAAAAGGTGTATGTCAACGAACAAAGGACCAAGATCCCAAAGCCAATCTGTGTAAACACAAAGGCGAACAACTTCTAAGCCATGCACCCAAAAGGCGGACAACTTTTATGAAAAAACCATTCTGGATATGCTAAGCCGACCAGGACGAACAACAATGAAGTCCGAGATAAGACCAAAGAAGACTTTGTAACTAAGATTCAGCGTAGATAAGGTCAAACTAAGGTCAAAGGACACTTGTCAAGCATGCAGGCTAGGGAGACCAAGAGTCATAGACACCTCATGCTTGCTAGTCTCTATAAATAGTTGTTCTCCAGCTTAAGAAAGATAAGTTCAATTTGACAAATACTCCCAAAAACACACACACTAACACACCAAAACGTGCACACATACAAATTTAATACAATTTTGACTTTCGTATTCTCGATTTCATATCCCAAATCTTCGATTTACCATTTACGGTGGTAATCAATCACACGAAATTGATTGGTGATCCTAAACCGAATTAAAACAGTCACTAATCCTATTGTAACGCCCCGAACCCAATATATATTAATTATATTGAATTCGAAGTGTTATTGTGATCAAAAGTCCGAACTATAAAATTTTTGAAGGAAATATAACGGAAATGAGAGATGATGAGTTTTATGCAGCGGAAGAAATGAATAGAATAAATTTAATAAGTATCTCATACACATATATGTGTACATAAAACATAGTATCAACAGTAATATTTTATTTAAGTGGGGAACTCCGTGTCGTCTCTATTACTGTCCTTGCTCCACGAAATCATAATCTGCAAGGGGTTAGGAAAATGGGTCGTGAGAATTGAATTCTCACATATGGGTGATTTGCAACATCATGGGATTGGTAAATCCGAAATATATTAAGTTATACTCATTGATAAAGTGTTTATTTTATTTAATCAGTTTCATATAAAATTTAAACGGCATTTAAACATATTTCACATAATATAATTGAAATAGCACAAGTTGGTTCACATTAAGGCAAAGCCCAAAGTCATATCACATATTATCACAACTGTCAAACCATAAACGTACAACCATTCCACTTCCATCATAGTTACTCTTTTCAACTCCAACCATCAACAGCCTTGATTCCGAGGGCGTCCAACGACAGCTGTCCCCGGAGGCCGGAAAAATAATCAACGACCTTGATTCCGAGGGTGTCCAACGACAGCTGTCCCCGGAGGTCGGAAATCAATACCCAAAACACAACTCCGTACTTACTGATTTCCATAAAACTGATACAACAACTTCATTGAGAAATTACTTGACTGATAACTGAACTGATTCATGCTCACGTAAGGTGTTTACTCATGCAGTGGTGATCGATTCACAAAACAACAGGCTAAATATATAACATATATAGTTATATCACATAATCCAAACAGTTATATAGATAGGTGTTACATTTATGTTGGATTAGATACTTTTGATTTGATTTAGTCGAGTTCAGAAAATACCGGCACGACGTTATTAATAGCAGATCAATCAACGGATCATCACCCACCTGTTAACTCCGGGTCCCGTGAATGATGTACAAACAGATGGTCGAAAACCTCGTGCACGTTCCAACTAGTACCGAATCCTAGTAGGAAACCATTTGATTAAAAGTTGACCTTTGAAAACGTTTAGGAAAACTTGAGAATTTGTGTTACGAGAATCGAGAAAGTTGTGGTCTTATAAACTCAAAAAGGACTTGCTTAAGGGTCACACCTTATTTTGGTAAATACACCACTTCTAAAAAGGTGAGTGTATTGAGGGAGTGTATTTACTAGTATACTTGTGGTATGACTATTTCGATTACTACAAAAACAATCTTTTGATAAGTACACCCCTTTTTAAGAGGAGGTGTATTAGGGAAGTGTATTTACTAATTTCTGTTGTGTAACAGGGGGTGTATTTACTAATTTCTGTTGTGTAACAGGGAGTGTATTTACTAAATTCAGAGGTGTAACAGGGGGGTGTATACTAAATTCAGTGGTGTAACAGGGGGGTGTATTTACTGAATTCAGTAGTGTCCTTAATAAAGGCCCTTTAAGGAAGAAAATAATTATTAATCTTGGAATTACTTAGAAAAATAAGAATTTACTTAGAAAAATATTAATAAAATTAAAGAAAAGGTTTTTCTTTCTTAAGAATTCTATTCCTCATTTTAAAAGGATTATTTGAATATAAACATTCATATTTTATAAGTAAAACTTCTCTTATTAAACTTATTAAAGACTTTGGCTTTTCTAAGACAAATTATATTATAACTAATATAGTTTATAAAAAGTATTTTTCTTTTCTAATATTAATATTACTTCTAAAGTTGATTAATGACACTTTTAGGAAATAAAAGGATTATATTAATTTCCCAAAAATACTCTTTTTCGTTTGTTTACTTAGTTGGGTATTAAACGACTTATCTTTTCGTTCCTAATTTTCTAACAGTCGCACAAGGGGAAGACGAGTTTCCATTTGTCTCCAAAAACTCAACTAATATTACTAACAAACTAATTTCAACACCATAACATCAGCTAACCAAACCAAACTAATTCATCCATTCACTAATACCCTCCAACTAAAACAACAATACTAAACAGCTAAACCAATAATACTAAACAACTAATTCAACAATATTAATCAACAAACCCAATACTACCAAACCTAACAACTAACACTAAAATAACAAATTCAATAATATTAAAATACTATACCAGTAATACAAAACCATGTCCACTGTTTTGGACTAAAAACCAACCGTGGGAGTTTTACATCAACAAACTGAAATCAGTACCTCTAATTCCTACTTACAAGATTAACCAAAAATAGTCTTATTCCCAAACCGAAAGTTACGAAAGAAATAGGGAGAAAAAGGCTAGTAATCTTACGAGTCCCAAATCGGGCGGCCTAACGGCGTAGTTCGGGAATTCGTCGAATAAATTGAACGGCCTAACGGCGTTATTTGGTGATTCGATAAATTGTCGGATAATTCGGACAGCCTAACGGCGTCGTTCGGGGATTCGAAAAAATGAATCGAACGGCCTAACGACGTCGGTTGGGATTTCTAGAAATTCGGCAACATCAACCGGTTCAACGGCGTCAAATCAATCGGAAAATTGAACGACAAAAGGCTTCGGTTAGAAATCGAGTTTAATCGGTACAAATCGAATTACTCAAAATTTAAATTAAGCTTTAATGAGTAGAAATTGAAAGGGGAATTTTCAATTACCGGAAGAGGAAAAAGAGGCGGCGGCTTTAGGCGGAAGCACGACGGCGGCGTCGCTGGTGGCGGCGGAGCTGTGCGAGCGGCGAGGCAGAGGGCGTCGCGAGAGGTGGCGCTTCGGCCGGGGACGACGGCAGCATGACGCTGCGTCTGGCGGCGGGAGCCGGTGGCGGAGAGGCGCTCGCGGCGGAGCTCGAAGGCGGGGCTACGACGCTGGAGTCGACGGCGTCGCGGCGCTCCGTTTTGAAGCTGGGGAAGAGCGCGGCGGTGCTGCTTCGCCGGAAGGAGGAGGGCGGCGCTGGAGGGCTGGGCCGTGGAAAAGGAGGCGGATGGCGGTGGTTGTTGAGCACGGCGGTCGTCCGCCGAAAATGAAGAAGCGGCGAGAGGAGAGAGAGAGAGCCGAGAGAGATGAGAGGAATTTTGAGAAACTGATTTTTGGAAATTGATTTGGGGAGGATATGTCGTACGTGTTTTGTTAATTGAAGAGAGAGAGAATGAGATATTTTATGAAATTAATTTCTTAATTCATTAATTTAAAAGGAAGGAGTAAATATGTGGGTGGTAATTAATACTCTAATTAAAATTAATTTAAAAGGAAAAATAATTTATGTGGATGAAAATAATCCACTCTAATACATGATATTTTCGATCCCACTTGATACGGTTAGGGATCGTTTGGTTCACGAGATTAATCCCGATTTGAGAATTAATACAGTTTTGAGATTCGAATAATACTTTATTGCATTTTAATTATTCTCAATAAATTAAACGGATCGAAATCCTAATTTTTAATCTTTGAATATTTAATTTCTCGTAGTCCTTTATTCGTTTGAAAGATTCGATTCTTTCTACGAATTTAGGAATTTGTAAAAGGGTATATATTTATTTAAATTACACAAATAGCACTCAAAATAATAAAATAAAAAGAAACAAAGATAAGAAAATAAAATAAGGGTTCTAGGAATATAAAAGGTATAAAACGGGACGGGGTATTACACCTATCAACTAAATTTGATCACCAACAAATTAGCGCTAGAAGAAGGGTTCGAACCTCCGATTCAGTGTGATTAGTCAAGAACTTCAAGTTAAAGACTTGAAGATTTGAAGAAAGTTTCAAGAAACATTTGAAGATTCAAATAGAAGTGTTCTTGGTGTTCTTGGTGTTCTTCATCACAAGAACGAAGACAAATTAATTCGAAATTCCTCAATCAAAGGAAACCCAAGCATCACGCTTGTCAAGGAGAGCATCTCCCACCCGAGCTTCGTCGGCCGACCACCAGGATCATAATCCCAGGCATGCTGACAGATTGCAGCACACTGCCATAACTCATAATCTCCTACCCGAAATGGAGGCCCTGGCGAACAACCCTAATGAACTGGCCAAGACTATTGCTGCTCTCCAAGCTCTTCAAAGACAACAAGATCAGAATAGGCCTTCACAAGTGAGGCCTAAGGACAGACCCATAGAAGTTGTTAGGGCCAGGTCAGTCAGGGGCGAACAACATGAGGTGAACAGTACCCAGATTAGGCGGGATAAAGGCAAAGCTAAGATGGTCGAACCAAGAGAGGGCCAGGCTGAATCTGCTCGTGGGTGAACAACAATGTCGAGCCATGGAACTACCCGTTCCAGTGCCCAGGACAGACTTGGCCAACCCCAACAACAAGAGAAAGTTGCTCGCCAGGAAGTTGAGCGTGGGCGAACAACATTTGAACAACCACGCCCATCAGTTCATGAGAGACTCTCCCAGTCTGTCTTCAGGCGTCTAGGGCCAAATGCGGCGAGCAACCCTAGAAAACAACTCCAGGGTTTGCCCACTCCGAGTGAGGGACTGCGACGAGCAGAAAGGTTGGTACCTTTGCTCGCCGAACAGCCTCCAAGCCAGGGGGCATCTTTGGATGAGCTATCAAGTTTAAGAAGGGCAGTGGAGAGCATGCAAGGACAGTTGGACCAACAAAGAGGAGTGGGGACGACCAGCTTGCCATCCTCACCACTATCACCCATCATTCTGAAAGCCCCGATTCAGAAGAAGGTCTAGTTCCCGGCAAGCATACAGTATGACGGTGTTGCTGATCCCAGAGTTCATCTGACGAAGTACTCAGATTATATGGTCTTGGTGGGAGCTAGCGACGCCACTCAATGCCGAAACTTCCCTTTAACTTTGGGGGATCGGGTGCACAAGTGGTTTTTGGCGATGCCACCAACATCTATCTACTCGTTCACTCAATTGAGTCGAGAATTCCTTTCTCATTTCTCAACGGCGGGGTCATACTTATCCCAGAAACACCGATTATCGGACCTAAAATAAAATGACGATGAGTCGGATCGGGCATTCATGGAAAGGTTCGACAAGGTGTTGTTAGAAGACGAACCCATCAGTGAGGACACGAAAATCGTTATCGTTATGGCCGGGTTGAAGAAAGGATCAAAGCTATGGAAAGAGGTACGTCTGAAGTGCCCAAGAAGTTATGCCGAATTCAGAAATCAAGCCGGCATATTTGTTTCCATGCACGAGGCCTTGCAATCAAACTTGGGGGAGAACAAAGCTGATCCCAAGGAGAATAACAAGAAACCTGGCGTAACAAGCTATCGAGTCCCTAAAAACATGAAGGCATTCACTGAAGGGACAAAGCTCAAGGAAAAGTTGAATCAAGTGCTAACAACATCAGTCGATATTGTTTATGAAAATGTGAAAGAGAAGGAGTTGCTCTCCCCTCCATGGAAAATCCGTCAAGACACCGGCAAACTCAACCCTAACAAGTATTGTGCCTACCATCAAAGCATGGGCACTTTACGAGTGAATGTAGAGATTTGCTCAAGCAGCTTTGGCGGTTCTACGAGGAGGGGAAACTTTCCGACTTTGTTAAAAGACAACCCGGAAAGAGAGTCCGGGAGAACAACTCTGAGGATGAGGATGATCAACCTCAGAAAAACAATAAACCAGGACGACCAGTTCCTACCATTCCTGTTCGTCCGTTGGAAGACTTATACATGATGGAACCTGCAGGCCCCGCAGGAGGGTGTTCTGATGGACGACCACCAATCTCTAACAGAAAGAGAAAGGCTGAGTTACGAGCGATCGATCAAGTCCAAGAAATGGGGGTTAAACCGTCTATCATGCAGACAGCAGAATTAACTTTCACCGAAAATGATTTGGAAGGGATATTAACTCCACACAACGATGCGCTCGTAATCTGCTCAAAGATTATGGGAACACGAGTCCACAGATTGTTGGTAGACACTGGAGCCTACACCAATATCCTGTTCAAAAAGACGCTCGATCACCTTGGAGATTATTCGGTCTATATTCGGGATTCGACTCACAGAATAGTAGGCTTCGGGAATGCTGTAACAGTCCCATTGGGAATAGTTACTTTAGCAATACAACTTGTAACGGCCAACGAACCCGAGAAAAATATTACAAGAATGGTTGACTTCTTGGTTGTAGACCAGGATTCAACTTATAACGGGTTTCTTGGTCTACCCTTTTTAAATGAATTTAAAGTTGTGTGTTCCACTTATCACTATTGTTTGAAATTCCCAACAGCAAGCGGAGCAGACACTATTAAAGGAGATCAAAGAAAGGCCAGGGAATGTCTCCTACAGTTGCAGGCCAAACATGCACTAGTATCCATGATGGAGGGCACAACTAGCTATCCTGCTGATGAACCATCAATATCAGAGAACATGATGGACATAGAGGAGGACCGCATGGATACTGACGAGCAATATCTTGACGAGCAGGTGTTGGACGAGCAACTCCTTACCACCTATGAGGAACATCATTCTGACAAACAACAAAAGGATGGTGACGAGCAACACTCGCCAGGTGACTTGGAGGGCCAGGTGTTGACTAACAACAATGAGTCAGAACCAACAGATGATCTAGATCCCCGCCTGGGAGCAGAGCCCATGAACATTGAAAATAATTTCAACCCTGAGGGACCAATACTTGATCCTCGTTGGAAAGGATAAAAACGACGAGCAACTCCAGTAGAAGAACTGGAGGCGTTCAGAGTTAATCCTGAAAACAAGGACCTCGAATTATATATAGGATCTGAGCTCCCTGAGCCTTACAGATCCAGAATGAAAGAATTCCTCAGTAAGAATCTAGATGTTTTTGCTTGGTCTCATGCAGACATGGTGGGGATAGATCCAAAACATGCTTGTCACAAGCTCAACATTAATCAAGCAAAAAGGCCTGTCCATCAAAAATGAAGAAAATATGGCCCAGACAAGTATCAGGTTTTGAATGAAGAAGTAAAGAAGTTGTTAGACAACGAC
Organism: Ballota nigra; assembly: GCA_947034835.1. Taxonomy (NCBI): domain Eukaryota; kingdom Viridiplantae; phylum Streptophyta; class Magnoliopsida; order Lamiales; family Lamiaceae; genus Ballota; species Ballota nigra. The sequence continues at coordinate 29,834,962 of OX344727.1, forward strand.
TTGATCCGACAAGTACTCTGTCCACAATGGGTAGCGAACCCAGTCCTTGTGAGGAAACCAAACTGGACCTGTAGGCTATGCATAGACTTTACAGATCTGAATGCAGCATGCCCGAAGGACAACTTTCCTCTCCCTCACATTGACCAATTGGTGGACAACACTACAGGTCATGAAATGCTAACATTCATGGATGCCTTTGCCGGGTACCATCAAATTCCAATGCATCCAGACGATCAAGAGAACACAACATTTTGTACAAATAAAAATTTGTTGTGTTGGAAGAGAATGCCCTTCGGCCTCATCAACGCCGGAGCAACATACCAGAGGTTGGTGAACAAAATGTTCGACGAACAAATCAGAGATACTGTAGAAGTCTATGTAGACGATATCGTAGTCAAAAGCCCCCGAAAAGAAGACCATCTTCAACATTTGACCCAGGTGTTCGATATTCTTCGGCATTACAATATGAAACTGAACCCGAAAAAGAGCAGTTTTGGAGTCCATTCCGAAAAGTTCTTGGGTCATCTTGTTAGTCAACGAGGGATTGAAGTCAATCCAACAAAAGTCAAAGCAATAGTGGATATGCAACCACCACGTTCGATAAAAGAATTACAAAGGCTCACAGGATGCCTAGCAGCATTGAATCGGTTCATATCCAGATCAGGGGACAAATGCCGTCCATTCTTTGAAGCCATCAAGAAAGGACAGTTCACATGGACTAACAAATGTCAAAAGGCATTCGACCAACTCAAAGACTACCTGGGAGATGTTAAAATCCTATCGAAACCCGTCCCAGGAGAAAAGTTATATTTATACTTGGCAGCGTCAGAAGTGGCCATCAGCCCCGTTCTGGTGCGAGAAGACGGCAAATTTCATCAACCTATTTACTACGTCAGTCAAGCTTTGCATGAGGCGGAGATCAAATACTCCCCAATCGAAAAACTGGCGTACGCACTTGTCATGAGTGTGAGGAAGTTATGACCATACTTCTTTGATCATCAAGTTGAAGTGCTAACAACTTTCCAACTCAGACAAATTCTCCATCGCCCCGACACAGCTGGTCGTCTATTAAAGTGGTCATTAGAGATTAGCCAATTCGGGGTAACCTATACTCCTCGAATAGCGATCAAAGGGCAAGCATTAGCCGACTTTATTGTCGAACTAACCTTCCCACCAGATCCGACGAGAGGACTTGATCACCCCTGGCATCTTTACGTTGACGGATCTTCAACCAACATAGCATCGGGGGCAGGAGTGGTTCTAATCAGTCCAGACAGACAAGTATTCACCTCGGCGATCAGATTTGGTTTCATGGTAACCAACAACGAAGCTGAGTATGAAGCTCTTATTGCTGGTCTCCACCTATCTCTTGCAGTAGGTGTTAGACGGTTACAAATATTCGGCGACTCACAATTGATTGTGAACCAAGTCCGAGGTGAATACGAGGCGAAAGACGATCATATGATCGAGTATCAGCGAATTGTTGCTTACCTGATGTCCTTGTTAGAACAAGTCTTCATTGAACAAATTCCAAGGACAAGCAACACGCAAGCAGATGTGTTGGCCCGACTAGCAACAAGCGAAGGACCAGCAGAGTTGGCAGACATTATAGTTACAAAGATGAATGATCCATTAACGAAAAGTTATAATGTCAACCAACTTGACGAACAAGCAAGTGAAGAAGAAGACTGGAGAACAAGTATAGTCAAATATTTGAAAAGTGAGAAAAACCAAACAGCCCTTTTGAAGCTGCCAAGCTAACAAAGCAAGCCGCCATAAATACTCTGGTGGGCGAGCAGCTTTACAAAAGGGGAATATCAATCCCACTTCTCAAATGTTTGCCTAGGGGGCAAGGACGAGCAATACTCGAAGAAATACATGCTGGGGTATGCGGAAATCACACTGGGGGGCAAGCCTTGGCATACAAAACTATCAGACAAGGCTATTATTGGCCAACTTTATGTCAAGACGCAATTAAGAAAGCAAAGACTTGCCATCAATGTCAAATTTTTGCCCCAAACATTCATACCCCGGCCCAACAGCTCGTATCAGTTTATAGCCCGTGGCCATTTGCAAGATGGGGGATGGACATTATTGGTCCCTTCCCAGCGGGAGTTGGAGGTGTTCGATTTGCCGTTGTGGCAGTCGACTATTATACAAAATGGGCAGAAGCAGAAGCCATGGTAAAAATCACGCAGCAGAAAATGATCAACTTCATTTGGAAGAACATTGTCTGTCGCTTTGGGGTTCCGCAAACCATCGTAACAGACAATGGTCCACAGTTTGATGGAAAAGAGTTGAGAGATTTCTGTATAAAGTGGGGAATCAAAAAACATTACTGTACGCCCTATCATCCCCAATCAAATGGACAAGTCGAGGCCAAAAATAAGATAATCAAGCATACATTGAAAGTACGGCTAGCGGAGAGCAAAAGCAGTTGGTCTGAAGAACTCCCGGAAGTCCTGTTGGCATACAGAGTTTCTTCCAGGTCAAGCACCGGAGAAACACCTTTTGCAATGGCTTTTGGAACAGAAGCTGTAATACCAATCGAGTTAAAGACCAACACATTCAGAACGACCAACTTTGATGAGCAGGCGAACAACTCTGCTCTAGCTACTGAGATGGATTTGCTCGAAGAAAAAAGACTGAATGCCGAGCTAAAAAATGCTACCTATAAGCAGCGAGCAGAACGCTATTATAATTCCCATGTTAAAATTAAGGAATTCAGAGTTGGAGATATGGTTCTAAGAAAGTTGCTCGCCCAACCTCCAGGTGTATTGGGACCAACTTGGGAGGGCCCGTATCGTATAACGGAAAAATTCGTTAATGGTGTATACGATATCGAAGATATGGAAGGCAAGCCGGCCCAATACTCCTGGAATGCTGTACATCTGAAGAAGTACTATTAATGAGACGAACAAGTCCTCGATTGGGTGAACAAATGTCTTGGGGGGCAGGTGGTGAACCAAGGAAGGCAAACCAAAAACTTGCCTAAATTTTTGAAAATTTTGCTAAGTTTAGAATGTAAAGTTGTTCGGCACATTGTATAGTCTAGTGCTGTTTCATCTTTTTTAATTTTAGATAAAGTTGCTCGGCAAAAATATTATAGACGAGCATGTTTTTAGTTAGTGTTCAAAGTTGTTCGTCAGGTTATATATGTTAGTGACGAGCAGTCTTACAACACTTGTAAATTTTTCAGTGTAAATATAGTAGTTGTTCGTCAAAGAGGAAAAGTCCAAAAGCTCGAGGTACAAGTCCATTTTGAGGACCAAAGCCAATTAAAGGTTGTTCGTTTTTTTAAAATGAACAGAACCTAAGGCTAAACCCTAATTCCATTAAAGGCAAAGTTCAATTCGAACAAAGGCCCAACATTATATGTTATAATTGCAAAAGCATTGATAAAAATGTAAAGGCAATTAACATATATAAGAAAATGAGCGAACATAAGAAAGACGTTCCATTAAAACAAAAGGCATTGAGCCCCAAAAATAGTACAAGTGTAAAGTACTACAAAAACGAACAACTACAAAGAAGAACCTACCGAACAACTATTATAAAATAAAGACTATTCTAAGTCCTAAAAACTATTGCTGCTCGGCGGGAGGTTGATCTTGAGTTTGGTCGGCGGGAGGATCAACAATCATGTCTCTAGCCATGTCCTCCGCGGCTTTTTGTTCCCTTTCCGTAGCAGCCTGCTCGTCAGCAGCAGCCGGAGCCTCTTCTTGGTCGTCTTCATCAACTTGTGGTGGAGGGCGAGTAATGATGATGCTTGGGTCAAGGACATCAATCTTGACCCCCAGTTCGGCGATGTCCCCCAGTTGGAGTTCGATATTGTTCGGTGGGGGAGGGGTAGTTCTCCAGGAACTCGATCAAGTCTTTGCCTATCTCTTCCACCATATCTTTAAAATCGTACGCATCAGCCATGCGAATGCAATCGGCGTAGGCGCAGATATATCCTAAGTTTGAGATGGGGGCAGACCGAGCCTGGAGCTCGGCCTCAAGTTGATCGCGAGAAAAAGTGCTGGCCTCCACCTCCCTAAGGCGAGCAACTTCTGCTTCGAGCTCCGCGATTCTTTGCTCGGCCGCGGACAACTTTTTCCCTTCTTCACCGAGCAAAACATCTTTGCCCTTCAGTTCGGCAGATAAGCCTTGAATTTCTTCAAGGTACTTTTTCTCGTTGTCAACATAGATAGTGAGCTGGTTGTTGAGCCGAGCAATCTGGCCATTCAAGTTGTTCGCCATCGAGTCTTTTTCATCGGAGATTTGGCGAACAGTGGCAGCATGTTGGCGGACAACTTCTTCCAGCTCCACCACTTGAGCTATTCCCCTTTGAGCCGATACAAGGGAATTGGCAGCTTGCATCATTGATAAATGAAAATTATCAATGGCCCCTTGGGCGAGGACGGTCTTGTTCAGCGGCTTCGACCAGGCGCGAGCAACTATCTCAGTTGCCCGACGAACATGATCATCAGCGATGTCATGTATGTTCGCCGGGGTCTTCGAACACGCGTATTGATGGAGCATATCTGCTCGCCATGGATGGTCGCTAGCCCGGTACCTGCGAACAAAGAAGTTTCAGCACTTTGTAATTTTCTTTTAACTTATTCAGTCCTTGGAAGAGTTTAAAGAAGAGTCCTTACTCGGCAAATTTGGCTCCGTCCCACCCGAGATAGGTGATGTCCTCAGGTCCACGAGGAGCAGTTTGCCTGTCTTTGCTCGCTTTACCTCCTCTTTCATCAGCATGCGCCTGGCGAGCAACCTCGACAGAGGGCAGGCGACCAGAAGACCCTCCCACTTTAGATTTACCCTTGTCAGTGGAGGGTGGCTGGGATACATACGTGCCATCTCCTTTCTTCAGCCTTTTAGGGCCGTGAGGAGAAGAGGCAAGGACTAGGGTAGGCGATGAGCTCGGTGGAAGAATTGTCCGCTGGCTCTGCTCTGCAGCAGAGGCCTTGTTGGTCATCCCCAACACCTTGGAGGGCGGATCACCTTTCTTCCTTCGTCCCTTTGGTGGCGCTATTTCAAACACCCTTTGTTCGAGGAGAGCAAAACTGGGAGGGACAGCGACGGTGACTTGCTCGGCTAAAAAAAAAAAAAGTTAGACGAACAAGTTTAGAATAAAGAAGACGAGCAAGTCTTCAATAGGAAGTTAGATATTTTTTATATACCTGGGGGCACCTCAGTCTGAGCCTCTAAGTGGTGGGGATAGGTGAGTAGGCAAGCAGCTCTCTGACGTTTTTCCTCGCTCAGATACTGAATGGTCCTATCTGCCCTATTACGAAGGCCGACCAAACATGAGGTGGACAAGAACTCTGCACTGATTTCGTCCTCCTCTGAGTTCCACTTGGGTAACCGAGGACCTGCGAGCAAACAAGAAAAGTTAAATTAGAACAATACTGTTCAAAGGTGAACAAAAAAAAAGACTTACGCTTAAGTATTCCATAAGAAGAGGGAGAGTTTATTCGCCCAACACCACCGTGTGGACCGGAAGATGCTTGCCAATCACCCCCGATGAAGAAGAAATATTGCTTCCAATCCTTGATCTTGTTCGGCACTCCTTCTACCATCTTGAGTCCGGTCCTGGCCTTGAGATAGTAGTAACCTTCTTCGCCTATGGGACACTTAGTAATTGTCATGAGATAGTTGATCTCCTCTGCAGTAAGGCGATCAACATATCCTTCGAGGGCGAACAGGCACATCGCGCCGAGCAGATTCATCCATCCAATCGGCGTAATCTGTGTAATGGCAAGGTTGGTCGCCTCAAGAAAATGACCAACAACTGGGGGCAACAGCAGCTTCAAACCAGCCATCAACGTATGAATGTTGATCGCCATGCATCCTGGGGGTAGGCGATCAGCTCTCTCTTTTCTCCTGGGGGCCCACATATGAATGCCATACGGGATCTTGTAGGTCTCTCGGATCGAGTCTAAATCCTCCTTGAGAACAACACTTCTGACTTTGCTCGCCTGGAAGTCAGTTTTTACCAAATTCGTTACTTCTCTTTGTGGGCGAGCAAAGTTGTTCGCATGTTCCTCAGCATATGCTCGCCATTCGAAGGGCCGAGCAACTCCAACTGGAATCTCATTTTCCAACATTTTTGGAGATGAGAACCCTATCCCTTCCAGGAACTCTCGAGTGAGTTCGTCAAATTCAGGATCCTCCTCCGATTCAGCACGGGTCGAGAAGCCCTCGTTGGAATCTCTGTTCGCAGCAACCACCACCTCCCTCCCTGACGAGCGGGCACCCGTATCCTCAACCGATCGAACAACGGAGTCCACGTGGGGATCCGATGCCGAAGAAACTTCAAAAGGGGGTCGATTTTCGTGTGCCACAATAGGGAGGAGGGGATCAAGTGTTTCCTCGGATTTATTGCTTGATTGGGAAGACATAGAAAGAAAAGGGAGAGGAAAACCAGACGGCTGCGGTAGAGGTTGCAGACGACGGCGAATCCCCGGAGAAGACGGCGGCGCAAGGTCCCACACGGCGGCGATGGAAATTTTGAAAGAATAGAGGAAAATAAAAGATAAAATTGAGTGATAAGAACGAAAATACTACCTTGGAGTTGGATTGGAAATGCAAAATTGAAGTAATCCCGTTGGAAAATACTGGAATTCGCCGGAGGAAGCTTGGAAATGGCGGAGCACTGTAGCAGAGTCGAAAGAAGTGGGAAAATTTCATTTCCCACTTCAATTTATACCCCATGAAGAAACGGGGTAAAACCCGCAATTTCCAATAAAATACGGGCTAAATTGAAGGAAAACGGGGTTAAATCCGAGCAAGGTTGAAAATTGAAGGGCCTATTTGCAAATATAGGGGAGCGTGGCCTCGGGACTGCTCGCGCGTGGGCGGCGCACAATCATACCGCCCACGTCATCCTCGTACATCCCCCAGATCATGGGAAGACGAAACGGTGAACCCAAAGTTGATCGTCTAATTCAATGATGATCGTCCAAATCCTCACCAGTATATCCTCACTACATTTACTCGCCACAAAGTTGCTCGTCTGGAGCAACATATAGTCAGGATAGGGGGCAATTGTTGATAGGCGAACATCAATCATTGTTGAGCGAACAAGGATTAAAACCTAAAAAAGGATTATGAAGAATCAACCCCAAATCAAAGATGATTAGCAAAGGAAATCAAGTTGGGGTGCATAAATCAATCCAGAGAGTGTAAGAACTGACGAACAACTCTACCGACGAACAACAATCCGGCGAACAGGTTTTAAGACCCGAGACCAGATATAAACATTCTGCCAAGTCATTGATGACGAGCAACGTTGTTAAAAGGTGGTGCATCTATCAGCCTAAGAGGTGTATGTCAACGAACAAAGGACCAAGATCCCAAAGCCAATCTGTGTAAACACAAAGGCGAACAACTTCTAAGCCATGCACCCAAAAGACGGACAACTTTTATGAAAAAACCATTCTGGATATGCTAAACCGACCTGGACGAACAACAATGAAGTCCGAGATAAGACCAAAGAAGACTTTGTAACTAAGATTCAGCTTAGATAAGGTCAAACTAAGGTCAAAGGACACTTGTCAAGCATGCAGGCTAGGGAGACCAAGAGTCATAGACACCTCATGCTTGCTAGTCTCTATAAATAGTTGTTCTCCAGCTTAAGAAAGACAAGTTCAATTTGACAAATACTCCCAAAAACACACACACTAACACACCAAAACGTGCACACATACGAAATTAATACAATTTCGACTTTCGTATTCTCGATTTCATATCCCAAATCTTCGATTTACCATTTACGATGGTAATTAATCACACGAAATTGATTGGTGATCCTAAACCGAATTAAAACAGTCACTAATCCTATCAACTAAATTTGATCACCAACATTGCTTAGGAATTAAGCCAAGTTAATCCCTATAAATATGTGTTATATGGGAATTTAGAATGTGATACAAGAAATATAATTTCTCCATAAAATCTCCAGTCGTAATTTTCCTAGCAAATTCGTCTCGAGATTCAACGCTGGCATATCCGTGCGGGTTGGTAGAAAGTCGTTACGTGGATACCGTAGTTGAGGATTCCGCGTATGAAGCTCTGTAAGATCTCTTATTTAAGATATCTCGTATTTAATTATGCAATTAAATTGTTCGTTGTTGGAGAACGTTAATTTCCGTTGCGCATGTTTACGTGCCTATATATTCCAACAAAATACACTTTTTTACCCTTTAACTTTGGTTGAATTTGGTTTTCGTCCAATTAATTTTGAAATTTTAAATTTTGTCCTGTAACTTAAGAAAATTTATATTTTTATCCTGTTACCAGCTACACGAGGCAATTATTTAGGTTAACCTGACATGACACCATTTTTTATAAGTTATAGGACTAAATTACAGGAAGAGTTACCTGGTATAGCAGGTTACAGGACAAAAAATCCAAACTTTATAAGTTATAGGACGAAATTAAACAATACAAAGTTAAGAGGACGAAAATCAAAGTTAACAAAAGTTAAAGTATAAAAAAGTGCATTTTTCCTAAAAGAAAATTAGAACCAATGGTTGTTAGTGTAATCATTGAACTTTCTGTGAAATACATTTAAATTTTTGTTTGGTGAGATTTATATTTTTTGGATGATTTTTTTAATTTTTACTTAAGTTATAAATTTAGTATGTTTTTCAATTTTTTTAGCACATACTAATGTTGAGTGAATACTTTGTTGTAGAAGAATCGAATTTTTAAAGGGTAAATAGCACCTTGGTCCCAAGAGACTGAATCAACTTCAAGATAATATTTTTTTTGACATTTTTAGTCCCATAGTATTTTTCTGGCACTTTCAGTCCCAAAAGATTGAGTAAAATGCAGTTTTGTTCCCAAAAGAATGCCTAAAATTGCAGTTTTTGTCTTAAAAATTAACTATTGGGACCAAAACTGCAAAAAATAAGATAAGCTTCGCCGACAGATACCAAAAGTATTTGGACCCATTCTCTTTAGACCAAAAGTGCAATTTTTTTAAAAATATATTGAATTATATCACAACTGAAAATTTTATCCCGATATAATATGAATTTAAGTTCATTGGTGACATGGAACATCGCATGATTTTTTTACTTAAATTTGATAAATATTTATTAGAAATGTTGGATTGCATAAAAATGACAAAAGTTATTTTTTAGAAGTATAATAATATTGATGTCAGAGCAAAAATATTTTTTATTAATTGTACAATAAGGTTGATCAGTACATGATATTAATATTTTTAATTAGGATCCTTTGTTGATGTTTTTATTTGTATTGCTAACTTTCAACGGCGATATATAATTTTATTATTGTATAAAAAAAATTATTATTTCATATGGATGTTAATGTTTAGAAACACTGCAGTAACAGATTATAGAGATTTCTATTTGGTGTTTTTTAATAAAATTTAAAGTACTTATTTTTATTATATTTGTCTTAAATAATGTTTGTGTATATATTACCGTCATTGATATAAAGTTGATTACTGTAAGCTTTAAAAATAACATTGACTTTTTAATAAATTAACAAGTTTTTTTAATTATTAAAACTCAAAATTTTAAATTATTGATTATTAATCAAGTTAAATATGAAATTGATTATAGATAATATATTATAGGACACAACTTTTGTCCTCCAAATTATTCAGTCCTTGCTGATTCGCCAAAAATTTATAGGTAATAAATCTACCTCCACTATTTTACTAAGTTTACCCAACCCATTTATATTTTTTTGTAAAATATACCCACTTTAAATAATAGTTTTAACCAATATATAATACTTAAACCCATATCTCTAAAAATACTCATCCACCAATATCGTTCAACTTCGGTACAACCACCAAACATACTTAATCCCACACCTCTTTAATCTAGCAATGAAAAATATGATTAACATTTTTACACAAAAGTATCTACTAAGCTGAAAAATTTAAAATTGAGTGTGAAGAAACCAACAAAGCAAGGTGTTCATACATACCATATTTTTCGAATTCGCAACATGGTAATTCCAAACTTTAAAGAAAATATCAACAAAAAAATCTAGACAAAACATAATTTAGTTTTAGTTAATTCTATATTAATTCACGACCTTTAGATCCACTTTCAATTAATTACGACTTTCAATATTTTTATGAAAAATCATCACCTCTTTATTTATTTCAATTTGGTACACACTTTTAAATTATGATATGATTTTTTTCAACCACGCGTCGGATACTTCTCTTGCCTCCCTTAAAATAATTTCATACATGTAGAGAAATTTTCAATCCAAGCAATATCGCAGCCTCTTGAGTCACATAACTTTTGTTAAAAATGAAAATCATGTATTGGATTGAAATAACTAAAGAGGTGATGATTTTTCATAAGAATATTAAAAGTCGTAATTAAATTAAGATTGAGGCAAAAGTTCATGAATTAATATAGAGTTAACTCTTTTCTTAATTTAATGTAATAGGATTTTTTTATATTATATTATAATTTTTATTACCTTTTTAAAATTTAAACATAGATGAAAGTTGTTATTTGACCATGTATAAGCAATTAAATTTTTCCTCCAAATGTTATAATTGAATTTAATTTGATATTTTGAAGATATGTTGACGGAATTTAAAATCAGCTAATGTTAGTCAAATCAATGAGCTTTTCATGAAATGACATGATGTTAAATTTTAAACTTCGTCTGGTGAGATTTATATTTATTCGGATGCATATCTTTTTTTTTATTATTGAAAATCTAAAAGTTAATATTTTTTTTCTCTTTATCTTTTAATAGCATATACGAGTATTGGGTGATTTAAAAAAAAGAATCGAGTTTTATTATTTGAATTATATCGTAACTAAAGAATTAGTTCCTTTTTATTACAAATCCATGTTTATAAGTTAACAATGAAATTCATAATGGAGGAGGTTTTCGAAGAATCTAAGAGACGCTCTTAGATATGGAATCAACAAAATGTGAAGTGGCGAAAAAAAAACTTATGCTGAATTGTATTGTTGTTTTTCTCACACCTAAAAAACTGTATTGTTGTTTTTCAAATCAATAAAAAAATTCCTAATTGAAAAAAAAAAAGTTAACAATAAAATTATTGAATATTTAATTGGGAATATCAAAAAATTCATCAGGAGTGATTTTTGAAAAAGAAAGTAGCGTTTAGGTTTTATAATAAAAAATTGGGTATTATCATAGTTAAAAATTGTAACAAATTCCAGCCGTGCGAAGCACGGGTAGGATTATCACTAGTGTGAGATAAGAGAAGATTATGTTATTTAATTGACTCATTAAAATAAATATGGAAGTACGGCTAGGTTTTAATGTTTAAATTTAAGGATCACAAATTTATGGGTATAGTTAAAAAAATGCATATTCTAATTCATATAATGCAGGTTCCAATTGTTGTAATTAAGTGCGTAAATTAAAGGCGCAAGATTTGTTCACCCAGTTCGTCGGGGACGACTACATCTGGGGGTGAGCCAAGCCAGGAGTTTCACTAATATTCTTGTGTATGAGTGTTTACAATTCTGAGTACAATGATATATTTATAAAAGTAAAACTCTAGTCTAAGATATGAAGCTCATTGGGTTATTGGTCCATTAGTAATGTCCACATCAAATCTCCTAGATTTGGAATTATAAATCTGCTAGATTTACAACACTCCCCCTTGGACATTACGACATAACATGTCATGAAAACTCTACGTGCTCGGTATCAGCCAAATATTAAGTTAGGGAGGAATGTAATCGATCTTCCGGATTTATTTCGAGGTTACCGCTCCCCCTGAAGACAACAACACTTTGAGCCTTTGCATCCCAATACCACGAACATACTTTTCAAAAGTAGACGTAGGTAAGGATTTAGTGAACAGATCTGCTAGATTGTCACTAGATTGCACCTTTTGAATGGTAATCGTGTTACTCTTCTGGAGTTCGTATGGATAGAAAAACTTAGGTGAAATATATTTCGTCAGGTTTCCCTTGACGTACCCATTACTCATTTGTGCGATGCAGGCGGTGTTGTCTTCAAATATAAAGGTGGGAGGTGTATCGCCTTTGGCGATACCACACGAGTCACCAATGTGTTTTACCAAGGACCTTAACCAAACACATTCTCGTGCGGCTTCAAACAAAGCTATTATCTTTGAGTGGTTTGAAGACGTGGTAACCATGGTTTGTTTAACCAATCTCCATGAGATCGCGGTACCACCACAGTGAAAAACGTAACCAGTCTGGGATATGGCGTTGTGGGGATCAGACAAATAGCCAGCATCCGCATAACCTACTAAGATTTTGTCTTGGTTCTTACGGTAAAACAATCCAAGATCTTGAGACCCTTGGAGGTACCGCAGAACATGCTTAACACCATTCTAATGTCTCCTTGTAGGAGAAGCGCTATATCTCACAAGCAAATTGATAGCAAATGCAATGTCCGACTGATTAGTGTGAATATTGCTTGAAATTCTTGTACTTAAATTGCTTAATTAGATAGGATTTCATGCATTTTTATACTCAAATTGATTCATTTGTGTTTAATTGTCGAGAAAGATGAATTTTGTTTGTTTTGCAGAAAATAGAGATTTTTTAGAAATAAATACATGCTTATTTAGGTTGATCGCAAAACGAGAAGAAAAATAGAAATCGAGATAGACTTAGTTTAATTTTTGATCCAAGAATCAGTCCATTTGCAATTGAATGAGGAGAGTACTTGAAGACCATTTCTTGAGTTTAATTTTCAGCCCATTAAGAATTCACTCCTTGGACATTATTTTCGAAAGTGGAGTAGCCCACTTCAAGACCATTTAGAGAAAAGGATTCGAAATGGGAGTATTTTCATCTATAGGGGGTGTTTACTTTGCGCTGGACACATCCGGATGGGGATGGACTTCCCCCCATCCCAATCACTTTTTCAATTTGCATATCTCATCCTCCATCCAAATACACATCCACCCCTATTATACACCTACACCCTTAAACCTATCACTTCACAACTTTTTCTTACACCAACTCATCATCTCTCCTATTTTTCTTACACCAACTCATTATATCTCCTACTTTTCTTACACCTAACCATTATCTCTCCTACTTTTCTTACACCAAATCATTATTCCACTAACTAACAATAATAAAATAATACATCATCATCACTTAAAAGTATTGATTTGACATAAAGTTTCATTCACCCCCACCACATCCAACACAAAGTAAACATAAGTTTACTATTCACAGGATTTGCTCCATCCACTTTTTTTTTTTCCATCTGGATGTGCTCTATCCACCTCCGTCCATAAGTAAACGCCCTAAGGTTATTCACATGCTAAGCAAGAAAAAGGCAGCAACTTAAATGCATGTGGGCCCCGTGGCTATTTTTAGCAAGGGGGAGAGAGTAAAAGAGAAAGAGAGAGAAAAAGGATTTCATCTTCATCTTCTAGCCAAGTCACGAAGAGAGAAAATATTAAGAAAGAAAGCTTCCATTGTTGAAGAGCTCGGCCGAATTCAATTCGGCGGAATTATCAAGCTTGTCGCCGGAAATAATGGCGAACCTGGAAGCTGCTATTTGTCGCTGGAATTCGAGGAATTCATGTCGGAATTCAACTCACGCCATGGCCGGAAAACCTCGAAGCTCTCATCGGAAATTGAAACCCGAGATGCTGGAGAATTCGAAGCAACACTCGTTCTCACCGCCGAAATTCTTAAAACTCACACCGGAAATTGAAGGGAGGACACAGTCTTGTTCGCCGGAATTTGTACTGGAAAGCTGTCGTGTCAGAAATTGCAAAGTAGAGAGAGAGGGAACTGGGACCCACCTCTTGGGCCACGTGCCATGTGAAGCTGGGAGAAAAGGAGGCTGGGGCCCACAAGAGGAAAGAAAAGTGTTTGCTGAAGGTTTCAACGCTTTTATCAATTCACGAAAACGTGTTTCAAATTTCAGCAGCTCATCTCGAGCAAATCTGCTCGACCACATTGCCCAGGTCGTGCAGGTAATGGTTAACTCAGCTACGCAGAATTCTTGAAGGCACACGGTCGTGCACTTCTGCACGACTATTTAAGGTCGTGCAAGGTCCGAATTTTGCCCTATTTTTGCATTTTCAACCTATTTTCGACCCACTCCTCTCCAATGAGATTTATACATATGAAATCTCTCCAACACCTTTTTCACGTAGGTTGACTGATGTATAAGAATTCCTTCTGGGAGATGCTCGATCTGCAGGCCCGAGGCAATACTTGGTTTTACCCAAGACTTTCATTTCGAATTCAGCTTTCAAGATTGAACTGACTTCTTCAATCTCTTTGCATGTTCCGATTATGTTTAGGTCATCAACATAGACGGATATGATGCAAAAACCACTTTGCGATTTTTTCGTGAATACGCAAGGGAAAGCTTTATCGATTGTGTATTCCTTCTTCTGGAGGAACTCATTAAGTCGGTTGTACCATATAAAGCCTGATTGTTTCAGGTCGTACAATGACTTCTACAGTTTTATGCTATATAAACTTTGATGTTCACCATTCCTCAACTGGGGAATGTCAAATCCATCGGGGATTTTCATATAAATATCGATATCAAGTGATCCGTATAAGTATGCGGTTACTATGTCCATTAATCTCATCTGGAGATTCATTTTAACTGCCAAAGATATCAAGTAGCGGAACGTTATTGAGTCCATGACGGGAGAATAGGTTTGATCGAAATCAATCCCGGGTCTCTGCGAAAACCCTTGAGTTACAAGCCTCGTTTTATACCTCTCCACAGTATTGTTCTCATTTCTTTTTCGTACAAATACCCGTTTATATCCTACAGGGATAGCATGCGCGGGTGTACGAACGATAGAGCCAAATACTTGTCTTTTGTTAAGCAAAGCGAGCTCTGCATCAATTGCCTCTTTCCACTTAACCCAATCGGAGCGCTTCCGGCACTCAGTGATAGTTTTGGGTTCTGGATCTAGATCATTATTTACAATGGAAAGAGTAATTGACGCTGCAAATGTGTCGTCGACGAGAGTAATATTTATATTATATGTTTCTCCCGTATCTATGAAATTCACAGAGATTTCGACATTTACGTCAACCAGACCTTTCTCATTTCTCAGTATATTTGGGTTTGGTCATTCCGCGGTCCTAGTGCATTGAATATTTTGTGCACGTGCTTCATCACAAGGACGCTCGTCTCCTGGAGACTTTGAGTTATCTAGACGAACCTCTTCTGGAGATTTTACACTCGACTGACCAGTTTTGCTAGCTTTTCATTTAGGTGTACTAGTATCTCTTGAAGGTCCTTTATGCTTCTGGCATGTGGGGGCATGAGTATTTGTTTGGCTTGGAACCTCAACCCCTTGGGGAGCATTTACTGCAGGTATATGCGATTTAGTTACACCTCTATGATCAGTGAACGCGTCTAGCAAATTATTTGCTAAATTTTGCAAGTTAATGATCTTCTGAACTTCTGATTCAGATTGGCTAGTGTGTGGATCTAGATACTGAAGATCACTTACGTTTACATAAGCTCCCGGCATTCATTCAATTTTGAATTCGGATCTCCTCCTAATACCGGGAAGTGATCTTCATCGAACGTGCAATCAGCGAATCGGGCCATCAATTGATCCCCAGACAAAGGCTCGAGGTATTTCACGATGGATGAAGAGTCAAATCCGATGTAAATACCGAGTTTCCTTTGTGGGCCCATAGAGGTCCGCTTTGGTAATGTTATCGGAACATATACCGCACATCCAAAAATACGCAGATGGGAAATGCTAGGTTTTTTCCCACGCACTAATTGTAGTGGGGAATGATCATTATATGCAATTGGATGAATTTGTATTAAGTGTGATGCATGTAGGACTGCATGCCCCCAACATGAAGTGGGTAGTTTAGAGTTCATAAGCAATGGTCTCGCGATAAGTTTGATACGTTTTATTAGCGCCTCAACAAGACCATTTTGGGTATGGACGTAGAAGACCGAATACTCCACTTTAATTCCCAGGGCCATACAGTAATCGACAAAGGCCTTAAGCTGAACTCAGTAGCATTATCCATGAGAATCGACTTAATTGGATAATCCGGAAATTGAGCTCTAAGCTCGATAGTTTTCGCAATGAGCTTCGCAAAAGCTTGATTGCGGGTGGACAAAAAACATGCATATGTCCACCTAATAGAGGCATCAATAAGGACCATGAAATAATGAAATCGTCTTGATGCAGGGTGAATCGGTCCACAAATATCTCCTTGAATTCACTCAAGGAAAACCGGAGACTCTAGTCCAACCTTAGTGCGCGACGGGCGCACTATTAACTTACCCTTAGAACATGCATTATAAATAAATTCATCAACATGAGAGATTCTATTATTCTAAATATTATGACCAATTGAATTAGATAGAATCCTACGTATCATAGTTTGTCCTGGATGACCTAACCGCTGATGCCATAATTTAAAAGAATTCGGGTCATGAAATTTCATACTCATAGCTAGATGGGGATTAGACGGCCGGATGTAGGAATAGTACAATCCGGAGGAGAAGGAATGAAGTTTTTCTATAACTTATTTACGGCTACCTCGAGTAATAGTCATCAAAAGGTATTCATTATTGTTCTCAGTTTCAGTTTCAATATGATATCCATTTATCCTAATGTCTCTAAAACTAAGGAGGGTACGCTTAGATTGTGGAAACAATAAAGCATTATCGATTATGAGCTCGGTACCCATAGGGAGGATAATGGAAGCTCTTCCGGAGTCCACTATCAACATACTATCATTGGCTATTGTAGTTATACTCCCCTTACGTTCTATCAAGTTATGAAAATACTTCCTATCTCTTAAGATTGTATGTGTGGTGGCGCTATCTACCAAACATAAATCACTATGTGTGTCCATCATGCAAGAGGAAATAACTCAAACCTAATAACTAATATGTTTATAAGCCATGAATAAGAACATCAATATCCAAATAAATGAAATGGACAGGTAAACACATCAAAGCTAAAAATAATAACAATATCATCCATAAAATAAAATAAAGTATCCGAAAGAAAGGATCCAAAAAATATAAAAATTTCTTATCCCAAAAACAAAGTACTAAAATAATTAAATATGCAAATCACTCATCATCTCCAAAGTCCTTGAGCTCGAGGCCCAAAGGGTCAACGTTGTCTTGGTCAGGGTCTGCTTCAGGCAGGCTGGCATGGTGAGATTCAACTCTAGGAGCCTCCCCCTTATCATCATTTTGCTGCTTTTGATAAGTCTTAACAAAGTGTTTGGGAGTTCGATACGTGCGAGACCAATGGCCTTTGCATCCGCATCTGTAGCAGGAGTGTTCAACCTTATCTTGATTGCCAGATTTTTTAGTAGCGGAGTTCGTGTTAAATGCAGCCTTTCCACGAGCCTGAGCTTGATTGTCACTCAAGGTACCTGGACCCCCGAACTTACTATGACCTCAGCTTTTGCTACAAGTTCATTTACTATCTCTCCCTCTTTTACGCTTGCGACCACTTGCACTCCCTTGGTTATAGCGTGTGCTTCGGGCACAGCTCTTGAGCCAACCGGTCTCGCGTTATGATTTTACATAAGGAGTTGGTTGTGTTTTTCTGCCACTAGAAGTGCAGAAATTAGCTCAGAGTGTACAGTGTAGTTCTTAGCCCTGTACTGCTGCTGGAGTACAAGGTTGCTAGCGTGGAAAGTTAATAGAGTCTTCTGGATCAACTCGACCTCAGTTATAGCTTGCTTGCATAGCTTTAACTGAGATATAATACGATGCAGGGCTGAGTTGTACTCCGTCACAGACTTAAAGTCTAGGAAATGGAGGTTCAGTCAGTCGTATTGAGCCCGAGGGAGGAGTATATTGTTTTGTTGTTGGAAACGGTCCTTCAGGGACTTCCACGATGTTCTGGGGTCTCTCTCAGTGAGATACTCATTCTTCAGGTCTTGATTGAGATGATGCCTAGGTAAAATCAGAGCTTTCGCCTTCTGGGCGTTAGTTGATTCCGGATCATCGACAATAGCACCGCTAAGATTGGTTGAGCCTAGATGTATCTCAACATCTAGCGCCCATGTCAAGTAGTTACTACCATCGAGAGCAAGTTCAGCAAATTCTCTTTTGGTAATATCAGACATAATTCACTACAATTATTAAAGTGACATGGTAAGTGTTACAGTATGAAATATCCTCGCCTGACAGTAGGTCAGATTCCCGAAGATACACTAACCCGACAAGATCGAGGGTCTACATCAGTCAAGAGCATTTAATGTACTATAGATCTACTGTTGATCGTTAGATTAATAATTGTAATAAATCTCTAAATAAAAGGGTTAAGACGGGTTTAGGGCCACTTTCGGGTCTTTAGGGGTAAACCTCTATAAATAGGAGATCACCCCCTCATTGTAAGGGTACACATTTTTCCATATTCATGATCTATAGAAAAGCTCTCATATTTTCGTTCTTCCCCTATCGTTCGTGTTCGTTTTACATTGATTGTTTGTCGGACATAACTGAATTAACCACATACATTTATCCATACGAAAATGCCTGTCAATAATTTGACGCTAGAAACAGGGTTGGATTCGTGTTCATCTCGATGGATGAACACGAAGATCTTCCCCTCAAAAAATAAAAAACCAAACAGAAACCAACAACCTTGTTCAATCAAAATCATCAAAAATTTTTTTTCAAGAAATCCATTTTCCATCCTTACAGCAGCAAGCTCACAAAATCATCCAAACAGGATTCCAAAAAATAAACTCATCCCCTTGGTACAAAAGAAAGCCACACAGTTAACAAGAGAAAAGAAGAAAAAATATCGTGTGAGAGATGTCGTCGTTTACGTCGAGTGTTGCTACAGTTTCCGACGCTGGGGCTCATGAAGGCTTCCCCCGCCACAGAGCTCACCCGCCGGAATCACCTCTGCCGAACCCTCCGTAGTACCCCCCTCACCCGCTGGAAGCCACCAAGGCCGCCGCTCGACCATCCCAACGGTCTTCCTCCCAAAATTTTCATCAAAATAATGTTTTCTTCGTCCACCTCCGTCGCCCGCCGGAGCATAGCCGTGCTGTTAAATGTCCAAGCAAAAACCAAATGGAGGGGCTACTGTTTGCAGCTTTGAATCCTCCACTGTCTGCCTCGATTATTGGGCTTAACTTTTTTAGTTTACTTTTGTTTTTAGCGCGTGTCCCAACACGGTTGAAAAGTAAAAATATTCTCTACATCGATCTGAGTGCCGCCATGGCCAGAGTTTGGACTCCGGTCGAGTGGCTACCCGTCGGCAACCGGTGCGCCGCCCACAAGTCGCCACCATCATGATAGCCTGCCCTCGCCACTCCAACGCGGGCTCCTCCCCGCGCCGCTTCCCGATACGGTCTCCCAGCATCGAGCCACCGACAGTCGCAACTACACGCAACATTCCCGCAAGTCGCCGTCGCCAAGCGCAGCCTACCCGCGCCGCCAATCGGGCCACCCTGCCACAACCGGCCCCACCGCCTCACCGTCCTCAGCGGTCAGCCTCCCGTCGCCCAACAGCCAGTATTCCGGCAGCCCACCTCCCCGTCGCGACCTGTCACAGCGGCTATTGCCATCGCTGCCCGCGGCCTACCCACAACAACCTTCGCCGCCCAGCCCGAACAGAGCTCACAGCTCGCGGCCGCCTCCCCACACTGACGACCGGTTCACCTCCTTGTGCTGTCCAGCAGCCTCTGACCAGAGCTCGTGGCCTAACCGCCACTGCCAATTGATCCTCCCCGCAGCCTCAACCGCCCTGCTCATCGCCCCTCGCATCTCGCCTCTGCACGTTCACTGCCAATCGATGATTCTCGCTAGCTTGCCGCCAGTCGCTCCTCCCCCTGCCAACAGTAGAGTCTACGTGCCATCACCGCACGCCGCCTCCCCGTCGACCACCGCGGCCAGCTGCTCCTCGCCCAGATATCGATTTCAACGCACATGGTTCATTTAGGGATTCTTGGGCTCTAGCTTATTATTTAAAATCTGTTGGGCCAAGATTTATTTGAGTATTGGGCCCATTACTATTTAGCTATAGGGCCCTTTTTATTTAATTTTTTGGGCTTTTTTATTTATTTATTCTTTTGGGCCAATCTCTAGGTTATAGTATTAGGGTCCATTTTATTTAATTTGTAGGGCCAATCTGTTGGGCCTTTTTATTTAATTTGTAGGGCTAAGTTTATTTAACTGTTGGCCCTATTTCAAGTTGTAAAAAAAAAAAAAAATCGGGCAGTAGCTTCTGTGACGGGCATCCAGAGCCTCTTCATCAACGAAAATCTACGGGCAGTCCATTGTCCACTCGCATCAGGTTTATTTCGATAACCTCCTTTTAATATATATTACATCTCGCAAATTTTATATAAATTAAAAGCGGAGGTATATATTCATATTTCAAAAATTCAAAGCGGGGACAATTTTTGAAATACAATTTTCATCTGATACTTCCTTTTAATATATATCGCAACTCGTAAGTTTTCAAATACATTAAAAGGTGGGGGCATGGATATACACATCCTATGCTCATTTTGTGATATAAAAAATCAATTGTTTTACACTGAGTTTAATTAAATACAATCAGTTTTTCAAAATTTCAAGTATAACTTCGTAAAATTATTGAGGTTGCTCACCGAATAAATAACTCAATATTTAAAAATGGTCACACCTTTCGAATACAAACATTTGTCCACCTTCATAGGCGTTGACATTCCGCCTGAATTGGCGAAGTAATCCGCCTTTTAGGCATTGATTAGTCTGCCTTTTTAGGCGTTGACGTTTTGATTAGTTCGCCTTCACCGGCGTCGACTAATCTACTTCTCGAGTTAATCTGTCTTCCTGGCGTTGATTAGTCCACCTTTTAGGCATTGACGTTCCGCCTGGAGTGGCGAAGTAATCCGCCTTTTGGGCATTGATTAGTCCGTCTTTTTAGGCGTTGACATTTTAATTAGTTCGCCTTCACCGGTGTCAACTAATCTACTTCTCGAGTTAATCCGCCTTCCTGGCATTGATTAGTCCGCCTTTTAGGTGTTAACGTTCTGCCTGGAGTGGCGAAGTAATCCACCTTTTGGGCATTGATTAGTCCGTCTTTTTAGGCGTTGACATTTTGATTAGTTCGCCTTCACCGGCATCAAATAATCTACTTTTCGAGTTAATCCACCTTCCTGGCATTAATTAGTACGCCTTTTAGACGTTGACGTTCCGCTTGGAGTGGCGAAGTAATCCGCCTTTTGGGCTTTGATTAGTCAGCCTCTTTAGGTGTTGACGTTTTGATTAGTTCGCCTTCACCGGCGTCAACTAATCTACTTCTCGAGTTAATCTGCCTTCCTGGCATTGATTAGTCCGCCTTTTAGGCGTTGACGTTCCGCCTAGAGTGGCGAAGTAATTTGCCTTTTGGGTGTTGATTAGTCCGTCTTTTTAGGCGTTGACGTTTTGATTAGTTCACCTTCTTCGGCATCAACTAATCTACTTCTCGAGTTAATCCGCCTTCCTGGTGTTGATTAGTCCGCCTTTTTAGGCGTTGACATTCCAACTGGAGTGGCGAAGTAATTCGCCTTTTGGGCGTTGATTAGTCCGTCTTTTTAGGCGTTGACGTTTTGATTAGTTCGCCTTCACCGGCGTCAACTAATCTACTTCTCGAGTTAATCCGCCTTCCTGGCATTGATGTTCCGCCTGGAGAGTGGCGAAGTAATCCGCCTTTTGGGCGTTGATTAGTCCGTCTTTTTAGGCGTTGACGTTTTGATTAGTTCGCCTTCACCGGCGTCAACTAATCTACTTCTCAATTTAATCTGCCTTCCTGGCGTTGATTAGTCCGTCTTTTAGGTGTTGACGTTCCGTCTGGAGTGGCGAAGTAAACCGTCTACTCGGCGTCGATTAATCCACCTTTTAGGCATCGACATTCCACCTAGATTGGCGAAGTAATCCACCTGCTCGGCGTCGATTAATCCGCCTTTTAGGCGTCGACATTCTGCCTGGATTGGCGAAGTAATCCGCCTACTCGATCGGTGTTGATTAATCCGTCTTTTAGGCGTCGACATTCCGCCTGGATTGGCGAAGTAATCCGCCTGCTCGGCGTCGACATTCCGCCTGGATTGGTGAAGTAATCCGCCTACTCCATCGGTGTTGATTAATCGATTATTAGAATCAAGTGACAAAATCTCTAATCTTCTACTCGAACTAACTCCGGATACTGGAATATAAAGTTGACCATGAGTGAAAACAGGCTTGGGAAGATACAATCCAACAGTAGAAAGCGATTGCCCTTGACTTTTATTTATTTTCATGATAAAACACAGTAGAATTGGAAATTGTCACCTTGTAAAATATACCGGCATTGTAGGATCAAAATTTGTCAATGTAATGCTTGGAATGAAGACTTTATTTCCAATATTCCTTCCAGATATTATTTCAGTCTAGAGAATGTGGTTATCAAGTTTTGTGACGATCAATCTTGTTCCATTGCACAAATCGGATTTGTGATCAATACTTCTTAGTAACACTATAGACACTCCTTCTTTCAAGATCAGACGGTGATTTGACATTCCAGAACACCTAATAGAATTTAAAAATTTAACTATAACCATCTGTCCATTACCTCATTCTCGAAATTTAGAGACACAAATACTGTCTGAGCTTAAGTATCTTTAGTATCACCCGAAATCAGATAAAATCTTATCATTTATAAACTCCACATTTCAATGAGTAGGTGCAAGTATTACTTTATCCTCAAAGTATTTATGTGTCCTTAAATTATCAATCAAGGATGGATAAATATTTTTTATTATAGATACAATTGGAGCAACAACATCACAAATTAAATTATCTTTCAGAATCTCAATCTCAGTGACATCATCTTGCCTATTTCTAATTTTCTCATCACCAACTTCCAAATTCCACCTTGAGAAGTTAACAATATCATCATCATTTGAGGACGTATTGAGATCAGAACGTTGTAATCTCATGTTCTTCGTCAATCTTTATTTCTTAATATTGAAAACAAATAAGATGTATTTAGTTTTTCAATAATAATTTTTTTAAAAAATATTATCATTTAATAAAAGATGCATAAAATACCTTGCAATGATCTCACAAATATGAAGCATTGATAGTTGAGTGCACAATATCCTCTCGACTTCCTTTGGGTATAACATGGAGTCTCTTTCTGAAATATCTTCCAAGCACAATGATTTTACCACCAAAAGACATATCACTCGTGGTTCTATCTAGAGATCTAACAATATCCCTCAAGTTTCTATCCAAAGCTAAATCTGTTAATCGTTGGTGTCTTATCTCATATAATAAGCTTTGTCTTCAATAATAGTTAGGACAAATGTGTCCCCAGCTTTATGTTGCACGTGAAGGTCTCATCAATATTAAGCGGTATAACAAATCTTGAATGAGCAGTACGTCCGCCGAATAGAAGAGTGATGTTATTCCACTTGATGCAACATTAAGAACAATATTATCTTCCGAATGTATTGCTGCGGAGATCGTTCTCCAAATGAATGTCTTTCCAGTTC
Source organism: Ballota nigra (assembly GCA_947034835.1). NCBI lineage: Eukaryota > Viridiplantae > Streptophyta > Magnoliopsida > Lamiales > Lamiaceae > Ballota > Ballota nigra. The sequence continues at coordinate 29,858,427 of OX344727.1, forward strand.
CACCATATCCGTATAAAAAGAAGACTCTTCCTTTTTGCAACCAAACAACTTCAAGTATTTCACTAACCACAAATTTTTGTTCTTGAGTTAGAGTTTAACTTAACTTGTCATATTCTTCTCTTTGTTCAGGTCGATCGTAATTCAATTCTTGTTATTTACTACATCTTTCTCAAACTCAAAATCTGGTACTGACATTGATGCAAATCTACTTAAAGTGGATCCATTCATCTGCAGTAGCTTATCAATTTTATTTAAAGCCAACTTGTTCAACTTTTCACTGTTAAGCTATAAATCTAAAAAAAATTACAAAAAAATATAATTGTAAATTATTTTTACAATCTAAATCAATTAATTTTTTTAAAGATGTTATACTGTAATATTCAATGTTCATCTTCTTTTATAAAGTATATTATCTGGCATACACTCTCACGTCTTTTCGAACACGGTTTCTGGAGAGTTCATTGAAGATGACATGAGAAGAATAACGAATAAGTTCCTCACGTAATGAGCACTTGTCCAATAACTTGCCTCTGTTATCCCATCAATGTACTCAAGATCATCATCCAGCAATCTCATTGAATAGCAAGCATCCTTAAAGGTAACATACACAATATCACCAATGGTTCGTATCATCTCAAAAGATGTTGATTCGTTACTATAAGACAGTAAGAGATACAAATAATACTCTTCACCAGCCCCCAATAGAACACTGTATAGTCTTCCCAGAGAAAATCTATTGTACTTTCTCTTTTCCCACTGATATTATTTTCTATCCCAAACATACATCTTTGGAAATTCCACATAAGTCAGCTTCTTTGCATCCTCATCGTCAGTTTTATTTTTATCCATCCACGCCAAGAACATTGATTTACCTGAAGATGGTCTTTCGAGTACATCATCAATGTAATCTTTATCTCGAAAAATAACTCTCTGTTGATTAGGAAGATTGAAATCCAATCTCATAACCGCTGGATACCTATAATGTATATCGAACTGAAGAGTTCTCCAAACTGCTTCACACAGAGATATGTATCTGCAATTTATGAAATTTTCCACTTCGCCTTTTGATTTTTATTCACCTTTAGTGGCCCCTTTCTTCTCCACATTAGTTATAACCCATCAACTCCTTTATTGATATACTCGAACAAATACTTGATGAATTTATACCTATTGCACCACTCAACATTTATATTACCTTGATACTTTCGCAACAATATTGGACTGTAAAGAACTACAAAACGGTTATCCAAATGAACAATTCCTTTATCAACAGTGACCCCTGTACTTCTTCTTCTATACAGTGGGAAACCTTCGTCATCAACATATGTAAACTCATTATAATTCTTTGGGAAATTCTTTGTGCAAATGTTGTTGACCATGCAAGGAGAATTTATTTTCACCAATCCACAGGGTTAGTGAATCATGTAGTCACTTACCAAATCATACAAAATGCATCATCATCTTTATCTAGTATTTCTACAGATATGATACGGTCAGCATCCTTCAGATTTGGAATTTTGTTTTCATGGTTTATAAACAAAAGAATTTGAGCATGTAGCAATCCTCTTTTCTGTAATTCCACTGAGTATAACACTACAGATTGAAAATATTTGAATCAAGTTATATACTAAAATAATTTAATAGAAATATAAAGTTATTTTATTCATGAAAGATAAATATTATGGAGCTAAAAATTTAATAAATATAAAAAGATAAACTTACATGCATCAATTTTTTCAAATATTTGAAGTTCCTTAAACTCCTTCACAATACGATCAAGTTTCATCTTAAACATTCTGTAGAGAATATATGGCCTATCAACAGATTCAAGACCTTTCTCATTTAAGAATCTTGTAATCTGGGGTAATTTTAGATTGCAAGTAATTGTGATAAATAAATCTGGGTAAGAAAAACACTTGCAAAGTGTCATGACATCTTGAAAATTTTGAATCATATACCTAGGACTGTCTGTGAAGGATGCAAACCTTATTCTTTTACCCGTAGAAGATGGATCCACATCACCTCTATCAACTGCAATTTTCATATCATTCACTCTGCTAGACCTCAATTTAACTTGATTAAATTTTATAAATAACAACCTTTCTGACTCAATCATAGTATATGAATCCACCAAAAATTACTGGAAAAGTCTCTTAGATAGGAATAAAGTTTGTTTCATTATTATGCTCGTGTATCCTAAAAGAAAAAAATTCTCGCATTGTTAGTCCGATTTTTTTTCTTGTTGTAAAACCAGCATCATTATGAACCACATTAATCATATTAACATCCTTTTTTATTAGGCGTGAAATTGTCATGATTCGTAGCTAGAAACGCCCTAGTTTTTGTCGAATTTATTGAGTTTTTAGAGCCAAATGAGTACTATTTCTATACATTGATGAATTTGTCTCTTTGATACTCATAGGTGAATCGAGGATGAAAAACGGAGTTCGTAGGACTTTGAATCGACTCAAACGGATGCCCGGATGAGAAGATATCGAAGAAATACGATTGGTATTAGTACGTGTGAAGAAAAGTGTTAGTTGCAAAGGAAGGAAGACCCATTCGAGCATCGTCACTCGAGCGCCCCGCTCGAGTGAAGTAGCTCGAGCGCCTAAAAACATACAGAACGTTTGGGCCGCTCGAGGGAGATAGCTCGAGCGCCCCGCTCGAGCACCAGAATCGCACGACCAAGAGAGCTCGAGCGCCCCGCTCGAGCACTAGAACCGCTCGACCACAACAGCTCGAGCGACCCGCTCGAGCGGGTCTGCTCGAGCGCTTCCAAGGCCTTTTCTCCAACTTACGTTTTTCGGCCGACGAGTTCACGAATTGGCCCGTTGCCTATAAATACCTCTTCCAAACACGTTTTGAAGGAGCCCCGAACTTTAGAAATCACTTTAGACTTAGTTTTTTGAGAGGAAGGAGAGGAGCAAGCTTTATTTACGTTTTGTTGAGGTTTTGCTTACGAATTCTAAGTTTCTTTTCGTTTATTAGTTTCTTTTAGTTAGTTTGATTTCTTTGAACGCTTTGAAACTTCGTTTTAGTTAATTAAATTTCCGTTCTGAGTATTTATTTTCTTTTAAAACCCTAGTTCATGTTTCTTATTTTCTTCGTTCAATTCATTATGTTTATGTTCTTTGTTTCTTCTATTGCTTTTATGTTTGTTAAAGCCATGTCCGGCTAAAACCCTTGCATGCTTAGGGTAGGATGAACTCGTAGAAGTAGGTTGTGGGTACGTAATTAGAGTAACTTGTGATGTTAGGTTTTAATTCTCTTGGTTAATGAATTCTTAAAATTAATCTAGACTTCGCTCTTGAATTTCGTTCGAAAGGTGTTAGAGAGAGGACGACCATATCACTCTTTAACAATGAGTAGACTTAACGAGAGGGTTTAGGAAGGGTTAATTCATCTACCGGTTTAGCGAAGGAGGACGACCGCATCACCTTAGTTAAATTAGGGTCTCATTAATTAAGCACAATCTAGTAACTCGTTAGTAGATTCGTGAAGTCGAGTGTTAGGGTAAAGTATTAGGGTTTAGAATCTTGAGCTTTCACCTTGCATTCTTAGACTTAGGTCCCGTTTGGTAGGGCTGAAAAGGTCCTGAAATAAAAGGTTTATGGTGGTTTAAGATGTTTGGTAACCTAGATAAATTATACTAGTTGCCCGGACCTTTTCTCGGTCAGTAGAAAATTTCCTACAATTCCATACAATTTCAACTACAAGCCCAGAAACCAAATCGGACACTTACCCCTGCGATTTCTTTTCACGATTCGTACCAAATCAAGAAAAGAAGTGGAAATTTCACATTTATCCTTTACCTATCAAGCCAAAGCGATCTTCTTCTTCCCGTCATAATTTCGCATCAATTATTTTCAAAACATTGCAACCAGAAACAATAAATTGAAAAATGGAAAACAGAGAAGATAGATCGCACGAAGATTCGCCATTCAGATTTAGAGGCGGCGCCGCCGCCGCTGCAAGTAGGAGCGTCGCCGTTGAAGATTTAGAAGTTTGGGAACGGAAGCAACGAACATTAATAGAAGAAACAGGTGATATATTTTTTTTCCACCGAAGAGAGGGGTGATGATGGTTGCAGGCGGTGTGATTTTTTGCTGAAGAGAGCAGTGGTGGCTGCGATGATTTGCAGAGGAGAAGGGGTTTGGAGATAAATGATCATAAAATGAAATGAATTAGGTTAATGTGAAAAGTAATACTGCTTTTAATATTTTATTTCAATTTTTTTTTTAAAAAGATGATTTCTTTTGGATAAGCATTAGCTTAATATTTGATTAGGTGGAAACGTAATATTTAATTTTCTGTTAAGTTAAAATTTTGTGTAATTACTTCAGGTTTATAATATTTAATTTGTGTTTTTTTGTATTGGATTATTAAATTTGGAGAAGGTTAAAATAGTATTGAAGGGCAAAACAATATTTTTAATATTTTCTTATGTATTATATTATCTACCAAACAAAATATTAAAATTGGTATGAATAGAATTACATCCTACCAAACACTCATATTAAATACCTTTTCTCACTTTATCTTGAGGGTCCCACCATATTTTTTATCTCACATTTTCTCACTTCCTTTTCCCATCTCACCTACCAAACGAGGTCTTAGGTTAATTCTTGTGTGTCACAGTTATTTTGATTATGTACCTGCTCCGTTAGTATACGTAGGGATTCCTATCTTAAGCATCACCATCTCATATTTGAAAACACACCTTTTGTTATTTCCTTAATTTGCCTTTTGCATTCGTAGGATAATTTAGTTTAGTTTAATTAATCTTTAAAAAAAATCCAAAAATAATACACTCATATTAATTACAACGCGTAGATCTTCAGGGATCTATTCGCATATACACTGTCTCTTGGGTACGATATACTTGGTCGTTATACTTGCTGATACTACAGTGAACCCGTTCGCTTGCGGGTGAGCGACTAGTAGAAGTTAGTAAAATCGCTTCAAGTCAATGGCGTCGTTGCCGGGGATGGCGTTGTATGCTTTTTGAATAGGACTTGTAGATAGCTTAGTAGTTAGTAGTGAGTGCTTTCTTTTCTGTTTTATTTTTATTTTTATTTATTCGGCAGTTGCGTTTTGATCCTACTGCTAGTGTGTCAGGTTTATGAAAACACGCTCACAAGGCAATACGAGCGAAGAGAGGTTACCTGCAGATCCTGAGATAATAGCTAGAAGGAACCGAGCCTTCTTGAGAAGGATGAACGCTGCCGACTTAGGGAAAGAACCAATGGACATCACTAATGAGTTGGAAGATGCCGAGAATGAGTTTAACCAGGGGTTGAACCGGGTTGACGGCACTGATGGCAACACCAGTAAGAACCAAGATCCGTTAGGGGATAGTCAGAGCCAAAACCCGGGTGCACAAAACGTTATCAATCCAGCTCATAATTTTGTCCATAATCCTTTGAACAACCCTGCTTACCCACAAAACCCAAATAACCCTTTCAACAACCCAGTATACCAACATTACCCATACCCACCATACCCTTATCCACCATACCCGTATCCTCCACCTCCAGTCTATAATCAACCACTTGTTTACCCACCACCACCCCAACAAGTACCAGTACCTGCTGCTAATCCTCAACACGTTCCTCAGAACGTGGATCACAATATGGCTATTCGAGGGAGGTTTGCGGCACAACCGCAGAGGTACTATGATGGAGTGGCTTTGTCTCCTGTTGAGGCGAACAACTTCTCGATATCCCCGGGGATTTTAAAGCTGCTTACCGAGAATCAATTCAAGGGGGTGATCGGGAAGGAGAATCCTCATACACATCTGAGGAGCTTTCTCATGATAGCCTCAACATTTAATTATAATGGCATGTCTGAAGATGCCAAGAGGCTTAGGCTGTTCTCATTCTCATTGACGGGAATAGCCAAGGAGTGGTACGATAATACGCTCCCACGGGGAGGTATTACCACTTGGGGGCCGAGCTCGAGCGTCTGTTCCTCGAGCGATTCTACCCTCCATCTAGGACGATCAAGGCTAGGATTGAGATCTCTTCCTTCCGCCAGAAGCAAGGAGAGGACCTACGTCAAGCGTGGGAGAGATACTCAAACATGCTGATAGAGTGCCCGCAGCATGGGTACAACGAGGGAGACATTATGGCATTCTTCTATAGTGGTACCAACAAGGCGGGGCAAGACCATTTAGATGCCTGTGCGGGCGGAGCATTCCTGAACCAAGGCATAGAGAGGTGTAGGGAGATCGTGGACAGCATTGTCACGAATGCCGGTGCTTGGGGTGTGGATGCAGATTTTCAAAGGGTGCATCAGGTTGAAGAGGGAGAAGGAATGAGAAGGCTATTGATGGCCATGATGGAGAAGATCAACAACCTCGAGTTGGGGAAGAATTTAGGTGGAGAGCATGCAGTAGGGAATGAGAGAGTAGACCAACCAAGTGGACATCAAGAGGTAGCCAATTACATGGGAGGTCCATATTACAATCAGAATGGCTACCAAGGTGGAAATCAGTATGGAAGGCCTTCTTATGGTCAACCATTTGCACCTCCAGGGCCACAGCCGCCTCAAAATCAATGGAGGAACACACAAGGAGTTCAAGGAGGCCAGCAGCCTCCTCAAAACACATGGAGGAAAAATGAGAATTTCTCATATGCTAACCCAAAAGCTGGTATTACTGTTCCTGCAGGTGTTGATCCGGGGTCTAAACCTCCCGGTGGAGAAGGCGGTGCATCAACCGAGGAGATGTTGAGAGCGATCCTTCAAAATGTGGAGGAAGGAAGTAAGAGGTTGTCATCCTTGGAGTACGATGTGAAGGAGTTGCATAAGAAGGGTGATCATCGTGATCAAGAGCTCCAGAAGATGAACGTTGAGTGGACTAGAACTCAACAAGAGAACAATCGAAGGTTCACTTCGATAGAGTTCCAGATGAGCCAGATTGCAAAGATGGTGAATAGAGAGCCGGGAAAATATCCTTCCATACCGGAGGGGAACCCGAAAGAGCATTGCAAGGCAATCCAGCTTAGAAGTGGAACTAACTATGAAGGTCCTCAGATGCCTGCTGATTCTGAGACGCCTCAAGTTGAGAAGGGGATTGAAAGTGAAGGAATTGAGAAGAAGGTTGAGGATGAGAGCACTCAAGCAAGCAAGGAGCTCGAAGAAGAAGGCATTGAGGAGGTTGAGAGAGTTCCTAAGTGGAAAAAGGCAAAGGAAGCAAGGGATAAAGTGAAAGAAACAGAAAGAGATGAATGGGGGTACCCAAATCTGTGATACCCGTCCCGTATCCACAACGCTTCATGAAAAAGAAGCTTGATGAAAAATTTGCAAAATTTCTTGATGTTTTTAAACAACTTCATATTAACATTCCTTTCTATGATGCTTTGGAACAGATGCCGCATTATGCAAAGTTTCTGAAGGACTTGATCGCGAAAAGGCGGTGAGTGGATGAGCCGAAGTTGGTGCAGCTGAACCACGAGGTGAGTGCATTAGTGCACAAGGCGCTTCCACCGAAGCTGAAGGATCCCGGGAGCTTCACGATCCTATGTGACATTGGGAACGGGATCAAGAAGGGAGCGTTGTGCGACCTCGGGGCGAGCATTAATTTGATGCCTTTGTCGCTTTTCAAGAAGTTGAAAGGTGGTGAACTTCAACCTACAATGATGACGCTTCAACTCGTCGATCGGTCTATTACTAGACCTCAAGGGGTGGTTGAAGACGTCCTAGTGAGAGTTGGAGATCACATCTTTCCAGCCGACTTTGTAGTGCTAGAGATGGAGGAAGATGAGCACGTTCCATTGATCTTGGGAAGGCCGTTCTTAGCTACAGCGGGGATGGTGCTAGACGTGGCAAATGGGAAGATTACATTGAAGGTTGATGATCAAGAAGTGAAGATCTCCATATATGAAGCCATGAAGCACCCGAGGGAGGATGAGAGCTTGTATTGCATGGATGCAATTGATCCTCGTGTTGAAGACACGCCTCCTATCCCTAATCCTTCTGATATTCATGATTTTGTTAGTACTTCACTTGATAATTTAACCCATGAGCATTGTGTTCTTGATTATGTTGATAGGGACAAAGTAAAGAAGTTGAAGGATGAAGAGGTGAAGAAAGTGGACGTGGTCCAGTTAGAGGGAAAATGAGGAGTTAAGAAGAAAAAGTCCAAACTCAAGAAATTGGTTAGTAAGACTCCTCCAGATAAAGGTGAGAAGGAGTTGAGACCTATACCACTTGAGGTGGGGAAGGAAGCAAAAGGGCTCATGATGGTGGGGCATCAAGGAAAGGAGTTCAAATACCACTCTTATGAGAGTAAGGGAGGTAAATTTGAGTATGATGTTCCTTAAGCTCCTTTGAGCTTGGTCCGGCATGAGGACCTTAAAAATAGCGCTGAATGGGAGGCAACCCATTTTTATTTGCTTTTGAGTATTTTTAGTTATTTTCCTTTTATGTTATTAGGGTGTTGTTGAGTCGTATGTTTAACCTCGTACTTGAGAGTTTTATTTTGTAGGCTTGTCTCGAAGGAGTGCCAAAGGAGTGGAGATTGAAGGAACCAACTCGAGACAAAGGAGTGTGCTAAGTTGTTGAAGAGAAACTGAATTGTTTGGTTGAGGTAATCCACAACCCCAAACTTAGACCTCTAGCAAGGTCGAAGTTTGGAGGGTGGAGTTTTTTTTTATGTTTCTTGTTACATTGCACATGCATGCACGCCCTTATCTTTGAGTTGAGTTTGATTGATTATTGGTTTGTTGAGATACTCCTTGGGGTGATTTTGAGTTGACTCGCTATTGCACATTTCATGCCTATCAATCATCTTATGCTTGTTGGTTGCTATCTTTGAGTATGATTTGATGAGTAGAGTGAGTTGTAAGGGTGAGTTAGAAATTCTTTTGTGTGAGTGTTTGAGTTTGAGCTGATTTTAGAAAGAACTTGTATGCTTGTGAATATTTCTTTTGAGTACTTGTGTGATGAGAGTGAGAATGCACTAGGACTAGCATGGATGTGAAAGCCGTGAGCTTTTGAGCCTTATGAGATTTTGATGCATGAATTAATCTCTTCATTTGTGAGTGAATCATCACCTTTGAGGATGCTAGAACTTGTGTGTGCTCTTGCTTCTTGATTGTGTCCAGTTTGATATGCCGAATAGGATCTTAGGCCATCTTTGATTTAATTGAATCACTTAGCCAAAATTTTCCTTACCAATGACATTGATCCCTTGTTAGCCCCTTTGAGCCTAAAGCCTATTTTATTTGCTAGCACATTTAAACACTATTCCAAGTTCCTAAGCCTTTTTGTCCCAATTTGAGTGGAGAATAGGAAAGTGTGAATGTGAAGGGAGTAAATTGAGTTGAAAAAGGAAAAGGTTGTTTGTTGAGTGAATATGATAAAATGAGGGAGTGAATGAGATTTGAGTTGTGGGAAAGAAAAAGTTGAGGATGAGTAAAAGAAAAAATGAGCTCATGTGTTGTGCGAAAAAAGTGAAGTGATTGAAAAAAAAAAGTGAAACGAGTTAGAAAAAAAAAATTGAAGTGTTGAGAGAATTGGAATTGAAAGAGTGTTGATTGAAAATGTTTGAAGTATTCTGTTCCTAATCTCGAAGTGCCAAAGTTTGATTTTCTATTCTCCATTCATGTGAGTCACTTATCCATATTTTTATCCCACCTATCCAAAGAGCCTACATTACAACCTTGAGAAAAGTCCTTTTTGATTCGGCATTGATTTCTAGAGTATGGTCGGAGTTGAGAGTACTTACAAGCCTATAGCTGCCAATATGAGTGATTGATTGTTTGAGTGAGTCCCTTGATTATTGATATACACTTGTGAGGGAGTGAAACACATCATTGAGAGCACATCCATGTTTGATCTTGGTGTTTCTTGTAATTGTTGCATGAGTATGATAAAAGAAAGTGAGTGAGTATACGGGTGATTGACTTTTGAAGCTTGAGTTCATTAGCTTGCATGATTGATTTTTTTTACTCATTCCTAACAATTTCACTTGACTTATTATTTCATTTCTTGGGGACAAGCAATATGGTAAGTTTGGGGGGGTTGATTAGGCGTGAAATTGTCATGATTCGTAGCTAGAAACACCCTAGTTTTTGTCGAATTTATTGAGTTTTTAGAGCCAAATGAGTACTATTTCTATACATTGATGAATTTGTCTCTTTGATACTCATAGGTGAATCGAGGACCAAAAACGGACTTCGTAGGACTTTGAATCGACTCAAACGGATGCCCGGATGAGAAGATATCGAAGAAATACGATTGGTATTAGTACGTGTGAAGAAAAGTGTTAGTTGCAAAGGAAGGAAGACCCATTCGAGCATCGTCACTCGAGCGCCCCGCTCGAGTGAAGTAGCTCGAGCGCCTAAAAACATACAGAACGTTTAGGCCGCTCGAGGGAGATAGCTCGAGCGCCCCGCTCGAGCACCAGAACCGCTCGACCACAACAGCTCGAGCGCTTCCAAGGCCTTTTCTCCAACTTACGTTTTTCGGCCCACGAGTTCACGAATCGGCCCGTTGCCTATAAATACATCTTCCAAACACGTTTTGAAGGAGCCCCAACTTTAGAAATCACTTTAGACTTAGTTTTTTTAGAGGAAGGAGAGGAGCAAGCTTTATTTACGTTTTGTTGAGGTTTTGCTTACGAATTCTAAGTTTCTTTTCGTTTATTAGTTTCTTTTAGTTAGTTTGATTTCTTTGAACGCTTTGAAACTTCGTTTTAGTTAATTAAATTTCCGTTCTGAGTATTTATTTTCTTTTAAAACCCTAGTTCATGTTTCTTATTTTCTTCGTTCAATTCATTATGTTTATGTTCTTTGTTTCTTCTATTGCTTTTATGTTTGTTAAAGCCATGTCCGGCTAAAACTCTTGCATGCTTAGGGTAGGATGAACTCGTAGAAGTAGGTTGTGGGTACGTAATTAGAGTAACTTGTGACGTTAGGTTTTAATTCTCTTGGTTAATGAATTCTTAAAATTAATCTAGACTTCGCTCTTGAATTTCATTCGAAAGGTGTTAGAGAGAGGACGACCGTATCACTCTTTAACAACGAGTAGACTTAACGAGAGGGTTTAGGAAGGGTTAATTCATCTACCGGTTTAGCGAAGGAGGACGACCGCAACACCTTAGTTAAATTAGGGTCTCATTAATTAAGCACAATCTAGTAACTCGTTAGTAGATTCGTGAAGTCGAGTGTTAGGGTAAAGTATTAGGGTTTAGAATCTTGAGCTTTCACCTTGCATTCTTAGACTTAGGTTAATTCTTGTGTGTCACAGTTATTTTGATTATGTACCTGCTCCGTTAGTATACGTAGGGATTCCTATCTTAAGCATCACCATCTCATATTTGAAAACACACCTTTTGTTATTTCGTTAATTTGCCTTTTGCATTCGTAGGATAATTTAGTTTAGTTTAATTAATCTTTCAAAAAAAATCCAAAAATAATACACTCATATTAATTACGACGCGTAGATCTTCAGGGATCTATTCGCATATACACTGTCTCTTGGGTACGATATACTTGGTCGTTATACTTGCTGATACTACAGTGAACCCGTTCGCTTGCGGGTGAGCGACTAGTAGAAGTTAGTAAAATCGCTTCAAGTCACTTTTCATAAAAGAACAATAGATAATACTGTAATGGAACATAAAATGGATGCAATTCACTTATTCTTTACAATTCACCGCTACGGGTCTTTTAGTATCACATCTCTTTTTTCCATAGCTGCATCATGTCCCCTGGAATAAGAGCTACAACTTCAGAAGCAGTAGGAAGGTTATAAACTCTTCCAACTGAACTCCTTCTTTCTAGCAAATTTAATCACAAATTTGGCTCAGCTCCAGACATAATACTTTTCCTTGCGAAATTGCATTGTAAATGGATTGAAAGTATCCATCATCCTCTTAAGTTCACCAACAATACTATCATTCAGTTTATCCTTCAATCTCCTCAAGTACAAATAAAATAATTGAATTGATTAAAAAAATTAATTATAATTATTATATTTTATAATTTGTTCAACTAAAATAATACAAAATATAAAATATATAGTAAGAATCAGACTCATCACAATGCGAGAATATTTTTTCCTTTATTGATTCTCATTTCGTCTAAATCTTCTAATTTTTTTGGTGAATCTATACATCTCAATTTATTGTTTATATTTTTCTTTTGTAGGATAAGAATCTATACATCTCAAGGTATTGTAAATTTCATCAATTCATCTTTCGTGTGAATCTTCGTATTTCTTTTTTGCATGATATGAATCTATAATTGTCAAGGTATTTATATTTTATTTTATGTTTTTGATCATTTAATTATATTAATTTAATCCACATCTTTTGCTTAATCTCTTTTACTAATGATTATTTCAATGTATATTATTATAATTCTTTAAGTAATAATTTGTATGTTTATTTATATTTCTATAAATAATAATATTTATGTTGATTATAATTTAATTTGAATGTTATAGATACATCAAAATATACCTTTGATATTTTCAATTGATTGACAAATCTGTTTTTTTTTTAAATCGATAATAATGTAAATTCTTGACTATTTTTTTAATATGATGAAAACTTTCTTATTCATTCTTTATAGATAAAACATAAGCATCGAACCTTGGAGAATAAATTTTAATATGATGAATAATTTCGAAAATAATTTATATTTTTTATATTTTTAATAGTTGAATAATTTCTACTATGTAAAATTCTGATTTTTTTTTAAATTCGAATATTTATTAAATATGTTAATATTGTTGCTCTTAGTTTTTTTTAAAGGAAAAATTGACTCTTTTCAAAATATGTGATTTAATATTGTAAATTCATACATCAATCAATATATAAATTTATCTTAATTATATACTTTATTTATTTATATTAATTTTAAATTTAATTTTATGCTATTATTTTTGTATCATTGAATATAGATTACTTATATTAGGTAAATTTGACTCTTTTATAAAACATGCATTTTAATTAATCTTAATTTATATATTATCTAAATACATCCCATTTTTATGAATATATAAATATAGACTAATTATATTAGGAAAAGTTGACTACTTTTTTATAGTATGATTTAAGTCATATATTTTCGAATTACATAAAATATTAGGTAAATTTGACTCTTTATAAAATATGTGTTTTAATCAATCTCAACTTATATTTTGTCTAAATACACTCTATTTTTATGAATAATTAAATATAGATTTCATAGCTGTCATAATTTTTCCCTTTCAATTGGATTTCATAGCTTATAAAAATAAATAATGTTGCATAGTGATATAAAGAGATTCGACCTTTTTTTTTAATTAGATGAATGTATATTGTAAGTTGGGAATCTTTGTGAAAATTTTATTATTCTAATATATAAAAGATCACAATACGTAGTATTTTGAAATTTAATATTTTGGAATGCAATTTCAAAATTAGGGACTATATCATCATATTATATTAGTCAATTTTTTCTAATATAATTAATTTTTTATCAATAAATTTAAAATTGATGTAAATAAGTAAAGTATATAATTAGTTTAAATTTATATATTGATGGGTGTATGACTTTATAGTTAAATCACATATTTTAAAAAGATCAAGTCTCACTAAAAATATTGAAGACATTAAATTATTTTTGAATTTTAAAAACAATTAGAATTGTTACTTAGTTGAATTTATCAAAGGCATATTTTGGTTGTATATATAACATTCAAATTCATACACAAAAAAATATTTATTATTAATGAATCATGATCGATTTTTTTTTAAAAGATATCCACCATCCAAAAATAGTTGAAAAATATTAGTTTGAAGAATACATTATTTACATATTTTGTTTTTAAAGATACCACTAACCAAAAATTTAGGATTTAGGAATGTAGGATAATATAAAATTACCTAATAAATTATTTTACTAAATTATCATTCAAAATTAGTCAACTTTTCCTAATATATTCAAATTGAAATTTAAAATTGATTAAATAAGTAAAGTTTATAATTATTATAAATTTATATATTGTTCCTAATATAATAATTTCAAATCTAATCTTTTAAAATAATATATAAAATATATCCATCATCCATATTTGTTAAAGATCCGAATAATTAATATTTTATAAAGAGTCTAATATATATTCCTAAAATATTTGAATATTCGTATATTTGATATATTCCTAATATTCGTATAATTAATTATTCCTATATATATTCGTATATTTGATATATTCGTATATTTTAAAATATTCGTATAATTAATTAAAATATTTGAATATTCGTATATTTAATTATTCCTAATATATATTCATATAATTATTACATAAAATATTAGGTATTATTTGAATATTCGTATAATTATTATTTTCGAATTACATAATATATTTCGAAAGATATATTCATCATCATCCAAATTTGAACGATTCTTCATCATCATAGAATTAAAAATAAAAATTATAACTTCTCATAAAGAATATTATTTATAGAATTGTAAATAATACATTGAATAGTAATTAGTACATTATAATGTTAAAAAAAATCTAATTTTTAACATATAATAAATGATTCTTCATCTTCACAATAAAATTGATCTTCCACTTCGTCTTCATATGAAAAATTGATCATCCACCTCATCTTCGTTGTTGATGTTCAATCCTAAAAATATAATTAAAAAAATCACACAATAATCATTTTCATACGAATAAAATAAAATTAAACAATAATTAATAAAAATAAATAAAAACCAAATAATTAGTAAATAGAGTAAATACCTTTAGACACGTAGAAATTTGTATTCATCCAAATCACAAAAAAAAAAGTGAGTTTAAGGAAATGATCATTGGTAGAAGAGATTAGACAAAATATGAAGATTAAATTCATACATCAAAACTATAAAAAAAAATACCTTAAGATGAAGATCCTGCAAACAATAAATATTGTTAATGATCTTGCTCCAAATTTATAATTTAGTGGCTGTTTTACTCTAATAAGATCATCAAACAAGGATTTGAATAAAGAGTAAAGCTAAATTTCTTTGAAGGAAAAATTGAGAAAAAGATTGCAAGAGTTTTGCCTATTTTTTAATTAAGTGACCTCCTTTTATTATCTCATGAAGAGGTATGTATAGGGGTACAAACAAGTAGGAGGTGTCACCTTCTTAATCATCCTCATTTACATTGTGACAAGTGTTAAGACACTTGTTAACTCCTAAGCTATTACATTTTTACACAATGACAAGTGTTAAAACACTTGTTTGTTCCTAATGTAATGCCTAATTATTGGGACTTCTGATGATCTACCGATGTGCCCTCTTGCTCGTCTGCGCGCCTACTTTTACTTCTTCTTTATCCTTCTCGGTCCAGCTGGTCGCCTCCCTTTTATGTCCAAATGACCAGCTGCTCGCCTCCTCTGACCTGGTCACCTGACCCAGCTGCTCGCCCCCTATGGCTTTATTCCCTGCTGCTCGTCCTTTTCGATTTTTATCCTTAATGACTTCCTAATCTTATTATTTTTATTATTTTTTATTTTAATCTCATGTCCCTGCTGTTCGCCTATCAACAAATATGAAGATTGAATATATTGGGATGAAGATCCTGCAAGAAAAGAAAAATATGAAGATTTAGGCGAAAATATAATTAATATAGAACTTCATAGCAAAATTGAAAAAAATAAAAAGAAGAAGAATTGGATTGTTTCTTTGGAGAGATTATTGTAATTGATTTTTGGTTGTGTAAGATACATGGTATATATAAAGGAGATGTGAAAAAATCAATTGTCAAGATTAGATTAGATGTAATACCCCGTCCCGTTCTGTACCCTTTTTCTTAATTAGAAGCCTTATTTTATTTTCTTTCTTTGTTTCTTTTAATTTTAATTATTTAATTATTTTTGTGTATTATTTGTGTATTTAAATATACATACCCTTTTTATAAAATTCCTAAATTCGAAGAAAGAAAACGAATTCTTTCAAACGAATAAAGGACTACGAGAAATTAATTATTCAAATTAAATTAAGGATTTTCGATCCGTTTAATTTATTGAGAAAAATCAAAATAAAATATTAATTGAGTTTAAAAACTGTATTAATTTCTGAATCGGGATTACGCTCGTAAACCAAACGACCCCTAAACCGTATCAGTTGGGAACGAAAATATCAAATTCTTGGATAAGATTTAAAAGGAATAGATAAGATTAGGACAGGGAGGAGTATAAAAGAGTTATTGTCTCTCTCCTCATTCATTTTCTTCACGCACAAAAAACAATTTTTCTCTCTCAAAATTTTTTTCCCCTTCTTCGGCTTTTTCCTCCGCCTCCTTCCTCTCCTCCGGCGAACGCCGCCGCGCCCATCTCCCACGTCCCGCCGTCGCTGCCCAGGCCCCAGGCCACCGCGACGCCTCTCCGTCGCCGGGCGTCGCTCCTCGCGTCTCTTCGCCGCACGCCCGCCGCCGCTGGAGCTCCTCCAGACCCAGCGCCGCCTCCCGCCGCGACGAAGCCACGACCGCCTCCTCCTCCTCCGTTCGGAGTCACGGCGTCCCTCCCCTGCTCTCCCGTCGCTCCCGCTCCTCCCCGTACGAAGCGCCGCCGCCTCAGCCGTAGCTCCGCCGCACCGCCGCCGAAGTCAGTGTCGTGCCGCCGCCTCCTCCTCACTCTCCAGTAAGTTGAATTCTCTTCTCTATTGTTCGAAATTCTTTCCGTTTAAATTCGATTTCGAACATCGATTTATTCCAATTTCTAACCGAAGCCTTATTTCGTTAATTTTTCCATTCAATTTTGACGCCGTTGAACCGGTTGCTATTGCCGAATTTCTGAAATTTTCAACCGACGCCGTTAGGCTGTCCAATTTCATTTTCCGAATTCCCGAACAACGCCGTTAGGCTGCCCAATTGTCGTGAGCAATTTCCGGGTTTCAAAACGACGCCTTTAGGCCGCCCGTTTAACGTCTCAAACTGAAGCTCGTAAGGTTTCTATCTTCGTTTTTCATCTTGGGTAGATTTTGGGTTAGATTGTTAATTGTTAGAAGCTTGGGACAAGAAAAGAGAAAAACTTAATGTTAATTTGTAGTTAGATAATTAGTATTAGTTGTTAACTTATTTAGTATTATTGTTTTGTCCACTTGTATCACTCTTTAGAAGTAAGATTTTGGATAGTTGTTTCTTTGTTTTATTTCTTTCACAAACCATGAGATTGGATTCTTAGTTTAGTATTTAGTAATAGTGGTTGAATGTTGAAAAATTATTGTTTTAGATGTATGGTATTAATGACCTAGTGGACTAGTATTATTCTTATGAATGTTTAGTATCATTGTTTTAGTATTATGATGATATTAGCAAAATCCTTTAGTATCCTTGCTTTGATGTTTTTCAAGGGTAAAAACATTTTTGAGTAAATTTCGTAAACAAAGGGAAACTCGTCTTCACCTCGTACCCCTGTTAGAACTTTTAGAAAAACACAAAATAAAGCCTTTTAATATAATCCGTTATTTTAGAAGAATTTCAAACCAACTTTAGGAATACCACTAATATTAGAAAAAGAGTAATACCTTTTTATAAACTATTTTTAGTTTATAATATAATTTCCTTAGAAAAGTTCAAGTCTTTTAATAAGTTTAGAAAAGAGAAGTTTTATATTCAAGTTTTCGTTTAAAAACAAGAAATAGAAATCTTAAGAAAGAAAAACCTTTTCTTTAATTTTATTAAGTAATAATCTTTTTTTTCTAAGTATTTTTTCCAAGTTTAATAATTATATTTTCCTTAAAGGGCCATTTTGAGAACACCACTAAATTCAGTAAATACACCCCTTGTTACACACTGAATTCAGTAAATACACCCCCCTGTTACACCACCGAGTTTAGTAAATACACCCCCTGATACACCTCCTCTTAAAAAGGGGTGTACTTATCAATTAAAAATCAACCTTTGAAAACTTAAGTTTTCAATAGTTTTCTGAAGACAGCAATCTACTCAATCCTCGAGTTTCACACTCTTAAGCTTTTCAAATTCAAAAGTCAATCTTTTAATCAGAATACTCCTTATTAGGATTCTGTACTTTTCGGAACACGCACGAAGGACTCGACTGTCTGCCTACCCAATATTCCCGGAACTCGGAACAATCAGGTGGGTGATGATCTGTTGATGGATCTGCTAATAATAACGTCGTGCCGGTATTTCCTGAACTCGATTAAATCAAATAAAAAATATCTAATCCAACATAAATGTAACACCTATCTATATAACTGTTTGGATTATGTGATATAACTACATATGTTATATTTTAGCCTGTTGTTTGTGAATCGATCACCACTGCATGAGTAAACACCTTACGTGAGCATGAATCAGTTCAGTTATCAGTCAAGTATTTATTTCTTTGTAAAGTTTATTGAGTCAGTTTTGTGGAAGGTCAGCATGTACGGAGTCGGGATCGAGTTTTAAATCCGACCTCCGGGGCTGCTGTCGGGGACGCCCTCGGAATCAAGGTTGTTGATCAAGTAGATCTGGTCCCCGGTCAGCTGTCGTTTGACGCACTGGGAAGAAGGCCATTGATACTTGCTTATTTTGAGGGATGTTATAAGGTTGGATGATGTGAGCTTGTGTGGTTGGATGAAGTAAGTTTTGGTTGGAGTTGAAAAGAGTAATTTTGTTGATTTGTTGGAGTTGAAAAGAGTAACTTTGTTGGAAGTGGAACGATCGTACGTTTATGGTTTGTCAGTTTGTGATAATATGTGATATGACTTTGGGCTTGCCCTAATGTGAACCAACTTGTGCTATTTCAATTATAACATGCGAAATATGCTTAATTATCGTTTAAAACTTTATAATCTTTTATATGAAACTGATTAAATAAATTAAATACTTTATTAATGAGTATAACTTAATATATTTCGGATCTACCAATCCCATGATGTTGCAATCACCCATAAGTGAGAATTCAATTCTCACGCCCCTTTTTCCTAACCCCTTGCAGATTTCAATTACGGGGAGCAAGGACAGAAGACACAAAGTCTCACATTTGCTTAAAATATATTATTACTAATATAATGATGCCTATCATTTCTATTTCCCAATAAATGTTATCGCTACTGCCATGCAAGACGATACTCTTTCCGTGTGTTTAAATTATCCAAACTCAGTGTGTATTATTCTGAAGATACAGAACCCTCTATCCATCTTTATATATATATATATAAATACACTTACGTTATAATTTTCCTTCCCACTTATCCGCTGCATGAAACTTCTCTCTCTCAATTCAGTTATATTCCTTTCAAAAAAATTTATAATTCGGACTTTTGATCACAATAACACTTCGAATCCGATATAATTAATATATTCTGGGTTCGGGGTGTTACATTAGATATTAAGATTCAATGAATTGGGTGAATGAGAGGAGAGTATTTTTAAAACAGAGGTTTAAAAGCTTGTCACATAAGCTTCCAAAACTTTGTCTTTATAGTATATTAAGATATGAACATTTACTAATCAAAGTATATAAAGGCACCAATTACACAAAAATTAAAGAATAAGCATATTTAAATGGGCAAGCAATAAATATTGTTCTATATTATCATGATTGAATTTTACAATCAGACTTAGTTGAGACCATCAGCAAGTCATGTGGCCCAAGGAAAGTAATTAAAATATTAGCTTAGTTAAATAAATTAAACAAAGGTTGAATTACAAAATGAATCTTAATTCTTGTTTGAAAATGAATTAAAATAAACGTTGTATGCCTATTATTAATTATGGTATACATGTGAATACACTTTAAGTTAGTATATATGTTATATAGTAATTGTAATATATATTTAACGTTTTGAAATTAATAATAATAATTACATATTAATACGTATATATGGAAAGAGTAAATAGAAATAGGATATTTACTAAAGATATTTAAAATTAATAATATATACTAATTTTTAGTATGATAGGATTGGGAATAATTCTTCACTTTTGACATTTTAAATATAATGACTCAATTTTTATCCAAAGAAGGTTACACCAGACACTAATAAGGACCATAACTTTTTTAGACTGGCATATTAAAGACAACAATTTTCAAAAGTCACGAATTGAGGTCAAACCAGCCCAAATCAATCCAAATTGGGCAACTTGGCCCGATTTGGGTTGAATTCAGGTTGATTAGGCCGATTAGGCTCGAATGTAAGGTATTTTAGGGCCAAATTTGGGTTGATTTGAGCTGATTTGGCCTGATGATTTTTACAAATTACGGTCCTTAAATTGGCAACCTGAAATTAAGTTACCGTTCTAAAAAAAAAAAAATTAGTTTATAGTTTCAATAATTTAAAAATTAGTGAAAATGATTTATATGTGAATCATTGAATAATTTTTTTTTTTTACTAAAGAGTATTAGTTGTTTTTTACTTAAAGATATTAGTTATTAAGTGAAAATAAATTAAGACTTTTCAGTGAAAATAACTAATACTGTCTAATGGAAACAACTAATAACATCCTATGATTTATTTACGAATCATTTTCACCCTATACATAATCTATCCACACACACACACACACATATATATATATATATATATGTATATTTAAAGAAATATAATTCTTAACAAATGACATCAATAACATTATATTTTTTTTTTTAATTTTATCATTTTTACATAATCCAACACTTCTAAAAATATATATAGAGGAATAACTTGAAAATTCGCAACAAATATTTGTTCTGAATTTTTAGTTGAAGAATTTGCTTGTTAGTTGATTAACTAAAACACCATTAAATTTAGTAAACTATGATTTTAAGTTTTTCCTAATAAGCTTAATGTTATAATAAAAGATTAATCATGATACTTAATGTCGCATGCTTCAATTTAACCTCCCCATCACCAATGACATAATTTTTTTAATTTTTTTAATAACTTATATAGAATTAGTGGAAATGTAAAATTATGATAGAAAGTATAATGACTCAATAACATATTACGTTGTCTAATTCAACTCTTTTTAATTTTGAATCATAAAACTCATTATATTTTATAAAAAAATATACTATATAATTAATATAAAATTCTATATTATTGATATGCAATTGACGATCGCCTGCACTATTCATGTAATTGTAAAGAAAAATTATCAACAATAAACATCAAAATTTTGAGTATGTATAGAGTGAAATTGGTTTATACATGAACCAATAAAGAGTATTATTTATTTTCACTATAAAGTATAAGTTGTTTTCATCGAAAAATTTTAGTTTATTTTTAATAAACAACTAATATTTTTCAGTTAAAACAACTTATATTCTTTAGTGAAAATAACTAATACCCAATCAATGGTTCATGTATAAACCATTTTCACTCTATACTTTGTCCAAAATTTTATGCACTCAAATTTAATGTTGATTTTTTTTAATATGATGATCGCATTTCAATTAAAATAATTAATTAAAAGAGTTGATATATGGATCGACAACAATTCAATTATACTAATTAAAAGATAAATTTATATAAAATAAAAATATTAATACCAATACACATTACAAATAAAATTATGCACAATTATCAAGAAATCTTAAAAATTCAAACTACGCAACAAATTGACTATAGACCTATTCAAATTACAAATTAAGTTGAGATTTTTTTTTATTTTTTTTTTGTTGCAGATTTATAGTTATCATATATTTGAACTAAACTATTGTATTAATTGTAAATTTGGACGTAATCTAATGTTTCCTAGATTAGGAGATGCTTTGGCTGTTAGTTAAAGTGTCAAAAAATTATATAAGGTGAATACAAAATTCTATGATATTAGAGAATTCTTTTATAATAATAAAAAATCAAATATTGCCAAAATACATAATAATTTATATGGGCTGTCATAAAAGAACAAAAATATACAAAATTATTCTTCGCAAAACCACGACTACAAATTATTAAAACGACCGCCACCGACTTCAAAAGATCATTTTATTAACCCGAGATCTTCACAAATTGCCGTAAAAGAGAAATCGCTGCTGCCAAAAAAGCTTGATTATAATAGTGGCAATGAAAATAATGAAGTATGGGGGCTGATTTAACATCGTAAAATAAGCAAATCAACACCATAAACATTATTGACTATTGCCCATCTCACAAAGCATTGTTCGTCGTCTTTGGCCATTGCACATATCCGTCGTAATTTGTCTTCTCTGCCCATTGCACGGAACCTCGGTTGTGGAGTTTTGCAAAACCCAAGATCTTAAAGAGGGCTTGCTCTATGGAACGAATCAGCAGCAGATGATACATAAATAAGATGAAGAAAGGTTATAAACTCATTTTCTTCATCTCTATTGAGCCGGGGTAGAGTCAAATACCTTTTTTAAAGAAAAGAGGTGAGACGATGAAAATTTACAGATACGAAAATTTTGTACAACATACAATATTATATATAACAACAATCAAAACATACACAAAATATAAAAAATCATATGAATAAAAATCAAAAACTCGAAAACCTTTAAGTTTTGTGGCAGTGAGAGAGAATAGATCGAAGGGTATAAATAGGATATATAAAATTAAATAGTTCCTAATTTTTAGCCACAAATTCAATGGCAATCAAATATAATAAATGCATATACTATAATTCTATCCATAGACAAATACAATATACTAATTAATACACAAATTAATGTTTGAGTTAAAATTGGAAATACAAAAAAATTAATACACAAAAAGCATGAGTGAAGGAAAAAAATGATTTTTTTTTCTAAAGCATGAGATTTTGCCACATAGGACAAAACATGTTTTGCTTTATAGTATGGTAGGATAGATAGATTCAATTAAAGTATCTGCAAAATCTATTATTGCCTAGATACCCTTTTACTTATATGTTTTGTTAATTTTGGTAGTTCTTAAATTATGATATTGTAGTTGCAGCTTGTGGTCCCACCATTTCCTATTTAGGAGGTGTTTTTTAATTAATGAGATATGCAGAAAATTGTCACAAATATCTATTTTCTCTCTCCTCTAACAAACTATCCTTTCTTCTCTCTCCCTTTATTATTTCTTCCTATCTTCAAAAAATTATCCGTTCATCTTCATACATTTCGATTCCCAGAAAATATCTAAAAAAATTATATTAAATTCAGAAAATTACAAAAATATATTTTAAAATGTTTACTGTAGTGATCTGTATCACTACACTTAATTTGGGGATGAAGATATGTCTTTTTTTTTTTAATTCTTATTTTTGAACTTTTATTCCATTCTGGCTGCACAAAGCCCAAAGGAACATTATTTCATTGATAAAAACCTCCTTTGTTTCTACACCTAAAAAAAATTAAATTATTTCAAAATTTGTTTGTTTTATTATTTAATACTCCCTACGTCCAAATGTTACTTGCACATCTTTATTTTTCTTATTCATAGCAAATAAAATTGTATTCATAAATTAGTATATTTTATTTTTAAAAAATATAATAGAAATTTGCAATGGACGAAAAAATGGATATACAAATAATCCTGAATGGAGAGAATAATTTTTTCAAGTAATATAATAAAAAAAATAGAATAATGTTAAAGGTCAAGTTATTTATGTAACTGAATAGTACTTCAAATAATTACATTTATCACCTCAAAATGTTTACTTCGTCAATAAGTGGACCGTGGTCATATCAAAAGTGATTAAAAAAATGTTAGTTTAGTGGCTATTGTTGATGACGAGTTGGTAACCAAAATTAAAATTGAAGTAAAAGTATGGTGACTAAAATTGAGATTAACCAATAAAAAGAAAAAAAAATAAAGACATTTAATTTGTAAAATGAGTATTTAAATTGAGAATCAATCTAAAAATGTCTCTAAATTGCACCTTTTGCTATTAATAATTATACAATAAAATATTTTTTTCACTTATAGTGAACAATACATTCATAAAAAATTATTTTATCAATTTACACTCTACAAGTCAACTAACATTCTTATTCTTTTAAAAAGTCAACTCCACAATATCTTATGAAACGGGGTGATAGAAGTTATTTTTTTGTTGAAAGGTAATCAATTACAATAATTTTCTAACATAATTAATTACAATAGTTCATTCGACCACCGGGTACATGACAACATCTTTTTCATGTCGCTGTAGATCGGAACCGTAATCACCACAAGAGGAGACCACCTGAACCCGCAACTCAGAATCACAACTGCCCTGCAGCCGAAACCGCAACCACCACAAGAGGGGAACACCACCCCACCACAAGAGGAAATAAATTCTCTCTCCATGTCTCGAACACAAGACCTTTTGGTTTTTGGTGGTGGGCTCAACCAACCGAGTTATCAACTCTTGACGAAGAAAAATTAATTTAACAGTACGTGGGATAAGAATACTGACAATTAAATATCTTTTATACAATAAAATATATTCTGATATCAATAAAAAAAATCATATAGAAGAAAAAATAATTCAACCGTTTGTGGGATAAGAATCGGACAATCAAATATGTTTTGTATAAAAACATAAATATCTTTTATACAATAAAATATTTTCTGATGACAAAGAAAAAGAAAATATCATATGAAGCCCAAAATAAATAAATAAAACCATGTAATTAAAGGTCATAAATGGATATCAATTAGGTAGGTAATTTAATTGGCTCTAGCAGAATCCAGGTAATGAGTGTGGGCTAATAATCAAATATATTTTAGTCCTAGGTCAGGTCAAAAATTCAAAGCATAGACTTCACTTCACATTCTTTTGACGATAACACCATTTTCAAACAAAAACACCATATGTGACCTAAACCTTGCTATATCAATTAGCATTAGTTGACAAATTCAATTTGCACATACTAAGACTTTTTCCAGTATACATATTTCCTTGGTCAACACGAAAATGCAGAAATTTGTTAATGCCATTTCACTTATGGCATTTAATTTAATTCCAAGTCAAAGAAAATTGCATTATAAATAGAACCAATCCATGCATATTTCTCCATATCTCAATTCATTACATCTTTTTTCTTTCTTTCTTTCTATACTTCCAATTACCATTACTCACGTTTCAAATTTGGGATTCTCACAAGTTCATGAACATGAATTCAAAGAGAACAAACTTTCTTTTGATTATTTTTGTAATGTATATTGTGTGTATGTGTCAAGTACAAATACATGGAGCAAGAATTTTATCAGAAGATTTTTCTCAATCAAACCACCTCGTTACATTTCCAAGAATGTATGAGAATGCTAGAGAGACAATGTCTTGTTGGCTTCAACGGCTAGCTTCCGGACCTAGCCCTAGAGGTCCCGGCCATTAGGCGTTGGACTTATGGGTATTTTGAAACATTAAAAACTGCTTTTAGAATTTTTTTTTTTCAAAAGTAAGAAACATAAAAAAAAAATTACTTTTAGAAGCAGTTTTTAGTATTCCAAAACACTTTCTTATTGGTGGTGATCAAAAGCCGTTAATTGATTAATGGGGCCATGCATTGCCTTGTTAGATAGTCAACAGTTATTATCTACGTTTGAGGGATAAATACAAAAAAATAATGATTTATTTTTTTATATATAGACTTTTTAACATAGTAGAATTTAAGTTGTTTTATTCTTTCATTTGTTGTAATTTAAGATGTTTATACCAATGAGAGATGCAAATTTATAATTCATACATAGAATAGTTTTGTAATTTAAGGGGGCGTTTGGTTACCAATTCTTCAATGACAATAAGAATGAAAATATATTTCCATCTATGTCCTCATAATAAAAATGATATGTTAGGTGAAGAAGTGTTCCAATGGTGACTTCATTGCTAGTGACATGCCCCAATTTTGGAATAGAAGTGGACAACAAATGGTTGTTGGTGGGGGAATAGAGGAGTGATTGTAGGAAGAGAATAGGGTAATCAAAATGGAGTAGTGATTACCTTATTTAGGAGGAGAGGTAGTGATTTTGTTCTCATAAACCATGATAATTACACTAATTTTCAATCTCATTCCCATTACTATTGAAGAATTGTTAATCAAGCGCCCCCTAAATGTTTATGCCAATGAGAGATGCAAATTTATAATTTATACATAGAATTGTTTTAGTTAGCCTCTGAATTTTGAATTTAATATTAAATCGCGATGCAATTATGTGTGCATACATGCAGATATAATTTGTGTGTTTAATCTTACTTTTAGTCTATTCTTCTTAATTTTAGTCTTATCTTATATATCATAAAAGTTTACGTGGCAAAGTCATGTCATTCTAATTCCAAATTCCTTTATCATTAACTCTAAAACTAAAACTTAATCTCAGTCCTAGATCTTAATTTTTTAATCTCATCCCAAAATTTTAGATTTTATTATAATAACAATTTTTATAAAATTATATAATTTCTTTTATAAAAATTGAAAAACAAAATTAGCATCACATCCAAGCACACCCCTCGTTTTTTTTATTTTTCTAATTTTGCAATTTGACTCGACCGATTCTCATCCTTAGTTGAGTAACTATATTAAGTAAGGGTGCAGAAGTTGGAAAACGCTAGGCGGACGTTGCTTGGCCGTCTAGGCGCCGCCTATGAAATCCGCCTAGCTCTTTAAATTTTTTATTTTTATTTTATTACATTTTAGCTAGGTGATTGATGGATAAGGGTTGATTTGTTTTTTTTTTAATTGGGCTTCACAACTTTAATTGATAATGGGCTCGGCCCTTTAATGGTAGATACAATTGGTAGGTCAAATATAAGGGGGCGCTTGGTTAACAACTCTTCAATGGTAATGAGAATGTGATTGAAAATTAGTGTAATTAGCATGGTTCATGTAAACAAAATCACCACTTCTCCTCCTAAATAAGGTAATCACTACTTCATTTTGATTACCCTATTCTCTTCCTACAATCATCCTCCTCAATCACTCCCATCTTCCTCCACCAACAACCATTTGTTGTCTACTTATATTCCAAAATTGGGGCATGACCCTAGCAATGGTGTCACCATTGGAACACTTTTTCGCCTAACATATCATTTTTATTATGATGGCATAGATGGAAATAAATTTTCATTCCCATTACCATTGAAGAATGGTTAACCAAGCGTCCCCTAAGTTATAACTGGATTCTGCCTCCTTTCTTCCCGATCCTTCTCCCCTTTCCCTGGCGGCAGCGAAGTATGGTGGCGGCGAGGGAATTAAGTGCGGTGGCGACGGGCGAAGGCGGTGGGCGAAGGGCGGTGGCGGAGCGTGTCTGATGATGGCCAGCGATTGGCGGCAAACGGCATGCGAAGGGCAGCGAACTGGCGGCGGGTTGAAGCTGCTGGAGTTAGGGTGTAAGTTTCTCCTTCTCTTTCAGGCTCCGTTTTGCCGCCTACATCGATTTGGACGCCTAAGAGGTGTCTAGGCCGCCTAGGGGGCGCCTGGATGCAGAACCGCCCAAACTTGGCCGATTTGGTACTATAGCAGCGGCAACCGGCCGCCCGGCGACTAGGCGGCCGCCTAGCCCGTCTTTTACATCACTGATATTAAGAGGGTGTTTGACTAAACTTATTTAAAACATCTTATAAACTCTAACATCTTATAAGTTGATTTAAGAGCTTATAAGATGTAATTTTTAAGTAGCTTATAAGTTGCTAAAATGTTTGACTAATACAATTTATAAGATCTTTGATAATTTATACTCCCTCCGTCCCAAGATTTTGTTCACACTCGCTTTAAATGGAAGTCCCAAGATTTTGTTCACACCCCAAAAGTGAAATAACTCCCTCACACAAAAGTCAATAACGCATAAAGTTATCATTATTTTATTCAACTCCACACTCACATACTCTCATTTTTCTTTTAAAAAAAAATGTCAAACCCAAGTGTGAACAACATCCTGGGACGAAGGGAATAACAAATATTTTTAATTTATAAAAAATTAATTTTTTCTATTATTTATCTTTAGGTAAGGGTGGGTAGGGGTTGAGGAGGGGTGAGGTGGTTCCAAGGTGAGGTGGGTGGTTGGGGTGGAGGTGGTTAGAAAAATAAAGGAATAATTGCCCCCTAGTACACAATTTCATCCTTTATTCCCTTACACCATCAATTGCATTTTGAGTTTAAAATAGGTACATACCTCTTTAAACCCACTACATAAATTTGGCCAGCTTTCCAAAATTGCCCTTGTACTTTTTATTATTATTATAACAAGTCATTTCTCTCTCTTCTCTCTTCTACTTTTATTCAAATACTCTCTCCCTCATTATCTCAGTCATTCTCTCTCATATCACAATTCAAATTAGAAGCCAGAAAAATTGTCACTCTCTCCTCCCCCATCAAATCCGGCCACCACCGCCTCTGTCCACCGCCATCAAATCCAACCACCACCGCCAACTAATTCGACCACCACGCGCCCCCCACCTCAACCCGCCAACAAATCTGCTATGATGCCGCTGGAGAAGATCTAGGGATGTGGATTCCTCCGTCGTTCGTGGAATTCCTTCACGATTTAGGGTTGTGGATTCCTCCGTCGTTCGTGTCACAGATGCGACGGAAGGCGCTCGATCACCGCCCATCGGAGCTCCTCCTCGTCCCAAATAAAAGTAGGTTCTCTCTCTCTACTTGCACTTTTTGCCCTATTCTGATTCTTATACTGTCAAATTAACATTTTCCACTTCGTATGAGTAATTAAACATGAGATTCAACACAAATCGAATTGTATTTGAAGTAGCATCAAATCCTCTGTTTATGTTGTTAAGATGAGAGCGATTAACCTCTTTTGTGTAGCTTTGTAACCGAAAATCACGAATTATTTTGCTGGCTTATTAAGCATCTATCTTTAATTCTCTATTGTCATTCTTAGTCTTCTGAATAGTATAATTAATCTCGATGAATGTGCTAATTCACCTAAAAAAAGTAGGTTCTCTCTCTCTCTACTTGCACTTTTTGCCCTATTCTGATTCTTATGCTGCCAAATTAACATTTTCCACTTTGTATGAGTAATTAAACATGAGATTCAGCACAAATCGAATTGTATTTGAAGTAGCATCAAATCCTTAGTTTATGTTGTTAAGATGAGAGCGATAAGCTTTTTTGTGTAGGTTTGTAACAGAAAATCACGAATTATTTTGTTGGCTTATTGAGCATCTATCTCTAATTCTCTATTGTCGTTCTTAGTCTTATGATAGTATAATTAATCCCGATGAATGTGCTAATTCACCTAAAAAAAGTATGTTTTCTTGTTGAAGTTATATCTATGGAAATGTATAAACTCAACTTTCAAGTGTGATAGGATTTTGCACATCAAATTTGTGACAACCTACATATATTTTAGGGGCATTGCGTGATTTTTTAGTAATGGTTTGATTTTTATCCGATTTAACTGTTTTTCTGTGCGATTGAATTTTGATATTTTGGGAATGGTGGCCAATTTACTGGGAATGCACTTTCTCCGTTTTCCTGATTGAAAAGTTGCAGGCGAGGCAACTTATTACTCGATGATTTTGGTTAAAGCAGAAGATTAGTTGATTGTTCTTTGCTGGATGATACTCTAATCTAGTACTATCCTTGCTTTGTTGTTAGTTAGAAGCAAAATTGCTTTCAATCTAGGTGGAAAAAGTTACCATGATCTGTTTAAGAAGGAATTATGAGAGTATATGAATTGTTTTCGATTCTGTGTTTAAAGGTAAAGTCATACCATTAAGAGCTTTAACCTTTGTTATGACTTGTCATAATTTAGCAGTCTTTATTATCAAAGACTTCTGTTCCACTATGTATTAATGATCATTATTGAATGTCACCTAATTAGCATCATTTTTTGACACTTTCTAGGTCTCTGATGGTCCAAGTGAAGAAAATGGCAAGACCGTGTTTGGTCAAAGTGAGAATAAATCAGGCACTTGCCAAGTTTCAGTTGAATGTTACAGGACAGATAAAACCGAGGAGAGCAGTGACATGAACTGTATAAGCTCTGGAATAATTACTTGTTAGGATCGTACTGTTTTATTATGGAATAATTGCCCCCTAGTACACAATTTGATTTGGAATATTGTGATGTCCCTTGTAGGGTCTTGGAGTTGATTATTCACGGAGAGGATTGAATTTTTTTTTTTTTTTTGTTTCAATCTTGCTTCAGATTACTTTGGATTTGCTTCGATTTTTTGCTTCAAAATAGTATAAAGAATAACAGTTATAGTGCACTGAATATAACTATAGTATACGTAATAACAGTTAGTGCACTAAATATAACTATAGTATACATAAAAACTGTTATAATATATTGACATAACTATAGTATAATGAATAACGGTGTAGTATATTAAAAATAACGGTGTAGTATACTCAACATATCAATGGTATATAAAGTTACACTATAGTACACTAAAAAATGGTGTGGTATAAAAAATAACGGTGCAGTATAGTCAACATATCAATGGTATATAAAGTTACACTATAGTACACTAAAATGGTGTAGTATAAAAAAACGATAAAGTTGCTGAAGTTGTCAAATCAATGTCAGTGAACAGTGTAAAATGTTAGTGAACAGTGTAAATGTCAGTGAACTGTTCACGAAATTACACCACACTACATTGTAGTGCTTGAAAACTCAATTTGTAATTTATGGCTATAGGCAATAAGCTTTGCTATTTTGTACCTATAGGTAACTACCCCAAAAATAAATTGGGAAATTCCAACTTATTTTTTTTTTTACAGCTTATAAGATGTTAGGAACTTATTTTATGATCCTATAAGCTGTTAAGCATCTTATTTTGCTAAACACATTGGTGGTACTTATAAGTTCTAAAACAGCTTATAAGATATTTTAAGGAGCTTATAAGCTCAGCCAATTAAGCACCCTCTAATATTAATTATGTAATCAAACAAAATTGTTCACGAATTTTTAGGACTAGACTTGAAAGATATTAGTTTCCATTTAGAGGGGTATATTGGTTATGAAGTCTGTAGGATATTCAATGTGAATTTTCAAAAGTCTTTAAAAACCCTGAGATATTTAATACTGACTTTAAAAAGTCTTAAAAAAATATTTAGGTATTCAACAGTTTATGAATTTTATTACTCTGTGGATTTTCTTTGATTGTCTACAAAAAAATATAAATAGATTTTACTCTCCACAATCTCTTCTAATAACCAGAGATTTCTACGGATTTTAATAGGTCTTAAAAACTCTTTAAGTATTCAACAATTTATAAATTTTCTTTGAATATCTTCCATAGCAATGTCAATGGGGCGGGGCGGGGCGGGGACGGAGGGTCATTCTCCATCTATGTCCCCGCGAAATAAAAGGAGAAAAATTTCCCCCATCCCCACCCCGCCCTGTTCCCCGCCTAATTTTTTTATCTCATTTTTTAAATATAAAATAATATTTAAATTAAAAAAAATTAATCATACACAATAATTTTTTTAAGTTGGTGTTAAAAAATTTAAACAATTTGAAGAACCTCTAATTCTAATCTTTTTAGTTAACATATATATTAAAGTGAAAATTATATAATTTGAAACTAACAACATAATATTAAATAAAATATAGATGTAATTTTGAATAAATAGTTAATTGAGTAGAAAATTATGAAATATTTATTTGCAATTTACTTTTAAATTTAAATTATACATATATGAATATATATATATTAATTATATAAAAAATAATATGGGGTTCCCACGGGGAACGGGGTGGAGAATACTATCCCCGTCCTCGCTTATGGGGCAAAAATATTCTCCATTCCCGTTTGCTTCGGGGATTCCCCGCCCCATTTGGGGTGGATCCCTGCAGGGATCGGGGTTTCCCCGCTCCGCTGTCAAGCATACTCTTCCAATAATATAAATAGATTTCACTCTCTAAATCTCTTCTAACAACCAGAGACTTTAATGAGGCCGAGTTATAACGATGATGGAAATGAAGATAAAAATAATAATGGTCTTTTTTTTTAATTAATGTATTTTTTATATTTTTTCTAAACAATTTGGATAACTTTTTTTATATACAAATGTGTTTCATATACATTTGCATCAATGGTTCCAACGTCTGAGTTTATAGAAATCCATGTAAATCAATAAAAAATGTGTATTCCACAATCCTGCCAAGTCTATGAAAATTCATGTAAATCAATAAAAAAAGCCAGTCAAACTTTACATGAAGTGTATAGATTTTCTAAATCCACATACTTTTTAAAGTCCAAAAAAATCTAATAATATCCCAATTGAATGTACCCCTTATGTATGTTTCATCATATTTTATCCCCTTTGATATTGTAGGTTTAATTTTCTTCGGCTATTTATGTATGTGTTAATCCAAATTTTAATTCATATTTTTATCGAATATTTTGGATCGACGTTTAATATGTACAATATTTTTATATAAGTATTTTCCAAAAGGCTTATGTATGTTTCTTCCTCCTTTACACTAATTCAGTTTGTATTAATGTTTCTCTAAATGTTGTTTGATTTCATTGTCTATTTAGAGTTGAAGGAGGAAATAGTGTTGGAAGAGGGAGTTGGCTATTACCACTCCAGAGTGATATAGTTGTCACTTGGGCGACAATTCCTTTTGCTAGACATCTATAAATATATAATAGAGCTAGGATTTCTTTTTTTAGATTTTGGTGCCATTTCGTTACAACCGTCGATCAAGATTGTTGACTTTTGTACTGTTCGTTGGATCGGTCTTTGTGTTCTATATGGTATGGTATTTAATGTCGGTTTTTATTGTTTTCATCCAATAGCTCACTTCCATTTTTCATTTTTCATCTAATCTTCGATTATGCTACCGTTACATTTTGTTTATCTATATATAGATGTCTCCATTGTTCAACTTTGCATCATTGGTTGGTTTTTTCATTGTATTGTTCGTTTGTTTTGCAGCAGAGATAAAGTCAGTCGAACCATCTTGCAATTTTGATATTCGAACCATCTTGGAATTTCAACGAGGACAAGGTTTTTCTTTCTCGGTGTTTTCATTATCAGTCTATTGAGTGTATGGATTTTTTAGTTGTAGTTGTATAAATCAATATATTACGTAGTGATAAGTTCGGTTCAATGTATTTATAAATTGCTTCGATTGGCTTTCTTGAAGTTCCGATGTATTTGTTTTTCTATCGAAATTGAAGATGAGAACATTCATAACGATGTGTCGAGGAGCTTGATTTATTCCTTTGTATCTTTTTTCATGATTTTTTTATTTCAAAATATTTTTTGTGATGTGAGTATGTGTTGTATTTGAATTTCATTATTATATCGAGGATTGTAATAGAGTTTATTAAAGATAGTAACACAGTGAGACATCACCATTGATTTGCAGTATACTCAATTATTGTGTATAACCCATTTCTTCGTTTTGCTCTGTTGCATATGTGGAAAATATATTTGTTTACCAAGTCCCCTCCCCTGGCACATTTCATTCTAATTGTTAAGTAAGATGACACTCCTCCAATTCCTTCACCACGCCAACAATGGAAGAGACATATTTACTTGATGCACAATCATGGTTATGAATAATATGTGTAGATGAAATCAAAAGGCCATATGTACTTCTGCAACTTTTACTTATTTAATTATTGCCTATAATTTATTTGTTTAATGATCTAATAAAATTAAGAAATTGTTCAAGGATAAACTATATTTACAGAAAGTATGTAAAATATAGGAGAATGTATAATAAGTTTCTTTTTATTTTTGGTAAATTTGACTACTAATTAATATATCATGTAATTTATGTTATTTTTACATAAATTATGTTGATAGACCGAAATTTGACATACATATATATATATATATATATATATATATATATATATATATATATATTAACTGTATATGCAAAAAAGATGTATTCGAATTTATTTAGTCCACATATCTCATCTTTCCTAAAGACCTACTTAATTGGCTAATTGGAAATAGTAATATTTAGGTATATCACTTTTGTAATATAAGTCATAGTTAGGAGGAAATGTAATATAAGTCATAGTAATATTTGGACTATTATAGGATATATGTTTGCTTTGTTGTATTACGATAAATTAATATTTTATCTCATTTATTTATTATGTGTTTGGTTCATGTGACACCGGCTCGAGATAAGTGCTCACAAAGACAATTGAAATGTGGAGGGGGTTGGACTAATTGTTTCATGAATGAAGGATAATTATTTATCAATTATATACATCAAAGCAAATAAGTCACGATTCATTTGAATCATATATTTAAATCTGTAATATAAATCTAAATGTAGACTATTATAGTTAATTTTGATGAAAATTTTCTGTAATATATCTACTTTTAAGTACTTTTAATTATCATTTGTCAAGGTAATATCTTAATTTAGGTAAAGAATAGAGTGACATTGGTTCATACATGAACCATTTTGAGGGTATGAGTTTTTTCAGTGAAGAATATTAGTTGTTTTCACTAAAGTGTAATAGTTTTGGAGGACACAATTGTTTTCACGAAAGAGTTTGAGTTGAAGCGTTTGAGTTATTTCACTAAAGGGTATTAATTGTTTCCACTAAATGAAATGAATTGTTCAACTAAAAAGTACTGAAAAATGGTTTAAACTTATGAATAAATTTCACACTATACATACTCATTAATTTACAAGATTAATATTTTAAAGTTAATTTTGTGCAAATTGAAACTGTACCGTGTGATCATAAAAAGTGTAAATGATAAGAAATGGTTTTCTATATTAGTCCCACTTTTAAAGTAACACTAATTTTTTCCTTCGAGTCCTTTCACCAAGGGTATATTTATGCATTAACGAATAATAATATAATTTTTTTATATTATTCCTTTTAAGATTAAGGAGTTCATACATTCAATAAAAATATTAAGTTAAAAATAAATCAAAAACATTTATGATCAAAATATGATATTATATTAAAACATGATATTTTCACCCCAAAATTTTAATTTTTCACCGCACGGTTCAATTTACCAAAAATACCTGAAATTGAATAATGTTCGAATTATTTTTCCAAACAAATAACCAATGTTCGAAAAAAAAAAACTGCCGAACAAAAGTTTGGAAGGGTGAACTATTAAATTTTGGGATGAAAATATTTGTACTCTATTATATTACATGTTGGGCCGAATCAAAGACATAAAGACCCTAATCATTAATTTAAATATAATTGCGATGCATTCACGGAATGTAAAATAAGTAAATAATTAGTATATTCAATATCAAAAGCTGACTTATAAAATAACCAATCTTCCAAGAGTATGTATGAAGGAAATTGGTTCATACATGAACTACTTTGCAATGTTTTTTAGTGTAACCAACTAATACCCTTTACTTAAACAGCTAATACTTTCAGTACCCTTCGACTAATATTGTTCGGTGAAAATAATTAATACCCTCCAAAACTAATACCCTTCACTAAAAACAACTAACATCGTTTAGTGAAAAAAAACGGATACCCTCAAATGGTGCATGTATGAACCATTTTCACTCTATACATACTCATATTTAATTGAAGAAACATTAAAAAATATGTTAAAATTAACAAGGGATGCTCGATTTGATAAATGTTAAGCTTAATAGGGGACGGGGGAGTATATTTTATGACACAACTTTGATCTCCATGATTAGTCGGTCTTTGGGTTGGATACCGAGTCATCAAAATATTTAGGACGCAACCTATACTTTTCAGTGTAATCAACCTCTACTTTTCAGTATAAACAAGTTCAACAGTTGAGTGAGTACACCATACAACTGGTATAAAAAAGTGGTTAGATGCACAGCTTGCCAATGCAACTATAATACTGTGATTTTCTCTGATTAGCCAAGTCAATGAGTGTATTACCTCCACGAGTATTACTCTCTTCGTATAAGTTTTATTTTTTCATTTGAATTTTTTCACTTTTATTGTGAAAATTGATTTATAGTATCTAAATGAATAAAATAATTTTTTGATGATGACATATTGTTCAATTTAAACGAATGAAATAAAATAAAGATATTATTGTATGTAATTGTTAGTGGAATGTGATGTAATTTAGAAGTGTTTGAAGGGGATGAATAATAAAATTGGAACCGAGAGAATATAGTTTAAATATAAATGAATAAAGGACTAACATTTGAATTTAATTATTTTTTTTATTTTTTGAGAACTTGAAATTTACAACTTAATCTATTAAATTGGTGTTCAATACTTCAATTTGTGCATTTTATCGCAAACTGGTGTAATTACGGCTCAATTTATTATCAATTTAAATCATATAATTGCTCAATTTGTGTCTAATTTACTTCATCTTTATTACATCAATTGCTTCCTAAATTACGTAAAGATAACCACTTCTCCACCCAATCCTGTCGGGCCAGGGGGTGGGGGACCTGGGGGCGAGGGCTTCACCTTGCTACAACGTAAAGATAACCACTAGGCACACTCCACACTTTAAACTCACCAATAAATATAAAAATAATTTTATATTTACTAAATACACTCCAATATTTAGTACTCCCTCAATTCCATATTAATTTTTATATGTGCGGTGATACACTTGATATGAAATATTCGTATCAAAGATGTTTTGATTTTTATGCACATCCCACTTTTGAGTGTAAATATATATATATATATATATATATATATATATATATATATATATATATATTTTGTAAATTCTAGATCTATTATTATAAAAAGATTTAGATAGAATGTATAGTCGTAACAAATCTATATTGTATTTGAAGATTTTGTAATGTTATTTTATGTTGATTCTCTAAATCTACTATATATAAAGAGTTCATGTTCCATTGATGAGTATATTTCTTATGAAATCAAGTTTACGTGGACTTCCTTTTTAAAGTATCATTATTATGTATACATACTATCACTGATATAAATATCAATTATTGTTGCTTAAAAATGCTTTATTTCTACAAAAATGATAGTGCGTATACATATCAGTGATATTTGAAAAAAATAAGTTCATGTAAACTTGGTTTCACACAATTTTTTTATCTCTATTGATTATGTAAAAATATTAGATGCATTGTTTTGAAATGATTTATAAATGTGTCATAGTCTAATCTTTATTTGTGTATGGTCTACTCTCTATTTAATTTGCAATTAAATAAAAAGGATTATAGTTTTTTTTTCCAATGCCGACCACCCACTTTTGAATATGGTCTTTCTTTTTTCTTAAGGGTCTATTTGGTTAAGGATGGTGGTGGATGGGATGGGGATGGAGATGGAAAAAGA
The DNA here is from genome assembly GCA_947034835.1 of Ballota nigra. Lineage (NCBI taxonomy): Eukaryota > Viridiplantae > Streptophyta > Magnoliopsida > Lamiales > Lamiaceae > Ballota > Ballota nigra. The sequence continues at coordinate 29,895,513 of OX344727.1, forward strand.
TGGATGGGGGTAATCCTATGAATAGTAAATTTGTGTTTGATTAAGGATGGAGAAGCAGAGTTGGATGGAACTTTATGTCAAATCAATAGTGATGTTGTATTATTTTATTATTGTTAGTTAGTGGTAATGATTGTGATGATGAGTGATTGTATTATTTTATTCTTAATAGTTATTGGAGTTATGAAAGAGAATAAGTGGGTGAAAGAAAAGTAGGGGAGAGAATTAGTGGATGGATGAAAAGGTGATTAAAAAAAGTAGGAGAGAGAATGAGTGGATGAATGAAAAAGTGATGATGTGATTGTATGGGATTTTGTGAGATGAGGAATGGGATGTGCCCATCCAAAATAGAATGGGATGGGGGATGGCCCATCCCCATCCGGATGGGCCCATGCTTAACCAAACACCACCTAAGGGATTTCGTGTCTGGGCAACTAGGGGGTAAAATATGGGGTATCTCAATCAATTCTTATAGATCTTTACATTATGATGCGACTGTTCTAAATTGCTCCCAAGAAAAATTCTTCACGGTAGGGTTGTTGGCTGCTAGAAGAGCGTCATGGTTAGATATTTGTATTCCTATAATGAGTCCTTTTTTTTTTCTTTTTCTTTTTTGTTGTAGCAATTTAATCATTATTTTTCCAACAGTGGGAAAATAAGTCTTTAATAAGAGTACCAAAATCCTCAAAATTCCATTTACTAAATATACCCCAAAAAAATTTAAAAATTAACATGTATTACTAAACGTACACATTTAATTCCTATAATGTTCTTGCCCCATAAAAATAAAATATAACACTTTCATGTTATTTCATATTCTCATGAATGTCTCCCTCCTCAAGAAAAAAAAAAGGAATTTTTTTGTTCCTTTTTATTCTAAAACTTTTGATCGAAATTTTTTAAAAAAAAAACTTAAAAAAATTAGTATATTATGAAAAATATTATATAAAATTGACTAAAATTTCAAAAGTATATAAATTACAAAATTTAATTAGTAAAATAAAAATCTAAAAAAATATTTTAAAAAATAAATCTATAAATATATAAAATGTTAAAAAATTAAAATTAAAAACTAGATAAGTTTGTAAATAATAAATAAAATAAAATTAATCATTAAAAATCAAATAAAAACATCAAAAGGAAAAGATTAAAGCCAAAATAAAATCAGAAAAATATTTTATAAAAGTCAATTCAATCATTGTAAATAATTAACTTAAAAATTATGTATTTTTTTATTTAGTATTGAAGGTTTTTTTTAATTTAGTTATTTTTTAAGATTTGCTTGGTTTTCTAAAAATAGTTTTAGTTTATCTTTTTTAAATCGAATTTTATTTTCGATTGAATTATTTGATTTATTTTAAAAAATAATAATTTTTCAGATTTTAAAGAATTTTTTTTATTGAATTTTCAAATTTCATAATTTGATTATTAAATATTTAACCAGTTTTAAATATTTTTCATATTTTAATTCTATTAGATTTTTCAAATATTTTGAGGAGAATAAAAAAGGGTGTGGCTATTTAAACCCACAAAAATACTTAATTCCCCCATCTTCTTAATATTACAAAAACACCCTTAATAAATAATACAAATATACCCTTTGTTATAATTAAAAAACTTTAAAATTTTACTAAACACACCCATCTCCTTTCACGCTAATTAAAATCTCATTAAAACCCACACTTCCTTTAAAAACAGTATACATTTGAATCTTGGATGATCTAGCATAAAAAAAGACGCATAAAGCCGTCGCATTGAAGGCATTTACAGGCATTAATCCTCCCCATATACATGTTGATAGAAAAACCAGTTATAAGAAATAGAAGAAGAGTTTAAGAAATTATAAAGAACCCTAAATTAATTTTCATTTTCTTATATTTTCACCCCATTGATTCTTATATTCGGCCCCAAAATGAGTGAAAATGAGAAATGGAAACAACTTGATCTTCTCCTCTAAATAATATTTCTAATTTTTTTTACTGTGATGCCGGGGAAGGAGGGGGGAGTTGGAATTTTGTCAATTTTATCTATTAACGGGTGGATTTAGGGTGATTTTGTGTATATTCAATATGATGGGTGTAAATATTACTTGAGGACATAGTTGTAAATTTAAAGTGAGTGTATTAGGTAAATTTAAAAAATTAATAAAATATAAAGTGTGTGTACTAAGTAATGGGTAAACTAAGCATAACTGGGTGGGTGAATAGTAGCACCCAATAAAAAATTGATCAATTTAAACTTAATGTACTAATTTTAAAATTAAATAACCTAAAAACTAAAATCAAAGTCAATAAAACTTAAAAGATAATTTATTCATATTTATATAAGGACAACTTAGTCATTTTATATATGTCTATTATTGTCTTTAAAATAGTGGGATATATTTAGAGGATTTTGGGTTTGAGCAATGAGGCTTCTTTAATAATTCTTGGTAACTGATAATAAGAGTAGAAAGATAAATTATAGTGAACCGAAAGAAATTGGTGACAAATAAAAATCTAATTGAAAATCAATTCACCCAATGTCAATCAATTTGAGAACACCAACATGAGAGAAAATTGGACAAATATTTGAAAAGAAAAAATTGATGAACATTAAATCATCCACATTCCAAAATTAAAAAACACATGAACACAAACGGAAAGAATTCGAAAATCACGCAAAACCCACACTGCACAATATCTAACTCGAGTAACCAAACTTAACACAAATTGAAATTTCCTCTGTTAGAAACGTTATTTCTTCCGTTAGTAATTGAAATGTTGAATGAAGAGTCAATGATTATTTGTCGAGGAGATTTTCCTAAACACCTGAGTTTTTAGTTTAGAAACATAAATCTAAAAATTCATCGAAATGAGATAAATTTGTTGGGTACTATCTAGAGTTTATCTGAATCAAGCGAAGCAGAATAGACGTCACACGACGGTAATAAATCTGGATTCGTATTGTGATACCTAAAAAATACAAAATAGTCCAAATTTGACCATGAAGCATACAATATGTCATTGTATAAATATATAAATCCTATGAAATAAATTTTGTTTCCAATTTTTTTTATATATTTTCTATTAATTTTAGAGGTTTTATTAACATTTATGAATTATTTAATAAATAAGGTACATATTCATAAAGGATCTGACCACAGACTGTAACATGTTAAAAAAGCATAGTGTACGACTATCTACACCCACTACTTTACTAAGTTCATCCACCTCATTTATAATTCTTATTAAATATACTCACTTTAAAAATATATTTTTATCCAACAATTAATAGTTACACTCGCATCTCTAAAAAAACTCACCCAACAATCTTATTCAATTTTATTACAACCACCAAGCATACCTACCTCCCCACATCTCTAATCCGGTGGTAAAAAATATGATTAACGTATTTGCACAAGAATGTTTATTAGGTAAATTTTGTTTAAAATTGGGTCTGAAAGAAATCAACAAGGTAATTTGTTCATCTTTTAAAGGAATCTTATACTCCCTCCGTTTCAAAATAAGTGTTGTTTTAGAGATTTCGTATTAAATTAATAATTATAAATTTTAACATATATATCCTACATTAATCTCTAAAAGAACTATTATATTTTTTTAATTCCTAACAAATCTGTTATATTTTAATATAATTCCTAAAAGATCTCTTATATTTTAAATTCAAATTTGGGGTAAATCATGAAAAAACGTAAAAAATAGCTAAAACGACACTTATTTTGAAATAAAATTTAAACTCTAAAACGACTCTTATATATATTTTGTTACCTTATGTTTGAACAATAATGAAAAATACTATTGGACCATGTAAAGACAATATATGCTTTTCCCCAAATGTTTCAGGCGAAAATCAAATTGATTATTTTGAAAATTATGTTGAAGTAAAATTAGAACCAGTGAATATTGTTGAGATCACTGACCTTTATGTGAAATGCAATAATGTTGATTCTAAGTGTTATTAGGTGGAATTTTTTTTTTTATGCATATCCATTTTTTCTTAATTTCTTACTAAAATTGTAAATTTAATAGATTTTTTTCATCTTTTTAGAACATACCAGTATCGGGTGAAAAAATTGGGATTTATTAAATTGATGTATGTCATAACTGAAGATTTATTCCCAGTTATGAAATTATGATTATTTGTGATAAAGATCATCGCATGATTTGTCCACTATCTTGGTATAAATTTGTGAGAAATGTTGGATTGTGTAAACATGATAAAAATATTTTTAAAAGCCATAATGATATTGATGTCTGAATAAGAATGATGTTAATTGTTTCCATACCAAGGTTAAGTACTTAGTATTGATCTTTTAAATCAAATTCATTTGTAGATTCTTTTATTTGTATTGCTAAAAATTTGTATATGTATTTTATAAATGAGTTTGTTTATTTTATTCAAAATCAAATATGGCAATTATTAAATATGAATTTTTTTTATAGATAGATTTATTTTAGGACACAACTATTTCTACCCACTATTTTATTAAGCTCAACCACTTCTAAATTCACCCACTATAACATTACAATTTTATTTAAGATATAATATTTACACCACATCCCTAAAAATATTCTCACCCACTAATCTCATTTAAAATACAACCACAAAATATATTCACTCTCCCGCCTGTCTAATTCATCTATATAATGTATTTTTTTAACGTCAATGTGACAGTCCTTTATATTGAAGGATTTTTCCCATGTTAATACTTAATATGAATGTAGGTTAACCGGCGACACAGATCATCAAAGTCATCTTTGTTTTCATTAATTTGTTTGTGCCTCACCACCATCACCATCACTTTCTTTGGAACTCTCATTGCCTTCACGACCTCCATTGATCATGGGAAACACCGTCTCTAATGGAACCTCAAGCCCCGCCAACAGAGCCTTTCTCAATTTAGAAAAAAAAAACCTCCCACTCTCTCTCACTCCAAAGTTCACATGCCAACCTCCATGTCTACCGTTCGTAGATCCACCACTGCAAGTGTTACTTTGTGCGCAACCATCGATATTTATATTCGTCAGCGCACCATTGCAGCATCTTAGACTTTCTCCACCGCCTCGACACTCTTCTTCCTCCAATCCTCACTGTCGTCGTAGTGGTTTCTATCAATTGAGCAGTCAGAAGACGAGGGGATGATTTTGCCTGCCGAGGAGAGAGAGAAAGAGAGAGACGAGTTGGTTTCTAAGAGAGATAAGAGATCTATGAGTAAATCTGAGATGAGAAGGGATTATGAAATGATGTCGTATACTATCGAAGGAATAACATAATAAAATTTGAATAAAATGTCAAATCAAATGTGCGTTTGGACATGGTCTGTAATTGTTTTATATCTAATACTAATAATAAAAGTGGTTGTATTAGATTACAAATATCTGTTCTAAATGGTATCTAAAATGAAAATAACTTTTTAGTTTTTTGGCGTATATTAATGTCGGGTGTAATATTTTTTAGAGAAGAATCATACTTTACTATATTGAAGTATTTTTGAACTGGAGAATTATCCCTGGTTTATTGTGAATACAAGTTTATTGGTGATATAGATCGTTACATGCTCCACCTCATTAAAACTTGATTTAAATTTGTTATAAGTGTTGAATTAGATAAAAATGACTAATTTTTTGTTTTTTATATTGGAGCAAGAATGATTTTCGTTGACAATGAATAATTATTTTAAGAACTGTCACTTAGGGCCGATGACAAAATTAAGACTTTAAAACTCCAAGTGGGCAACTTAAGAAAAATAACTTTTAAAATTAGGCATAGAGATTTAAAATAAGGCGTAGAAAAAATAAATCAATAAAACAAGGCAATTTGTTCATATGTATTGTTTTTTTAATGTTAATGTAATTTTCATTTTTCTTTGTATTATACTATAATTTTTATTATTTATTATTTGAACGGTGATAGAAATTCTATTTTGGACTATTTGTAGGCAATTTAATTTTACTCCAAATTTTTTAGTTGAAAGTTAAATTGACCAATTTGATGATTATGTTGAAGAAAAAGTAGAACAAGCTAATATATTTTTCTTTTTTAATAGAAAATATATCAGTTTGGGGTAAAAACTTTTTTGTAAAAGAATCGAGTTTTAATATATTAAAATAATAACTGAAGATTTCTTTAAGGTTTACTATAACATCCAGGTTTATTGATGACACAGACCGCCGCACGATTAGTTTAACTAATGATTTTCTTTACAAAGTATAATAATATTATTGTCAGGGCAAGAATGATTTTTTATTAATTGAGTACCAAGATTGAGTATATGATATTGGTTTTTTTTATTAATTGTGTACCAATATTATAGGGGGTAAATATCTATACCTACTTTTACTAACACCTTATCTGTAACTTTAATTTAAAATACTCAATTTAAAATAATAATTTAAATCATAATATAATATTTACACCAATATTTCTGAAAAATACTCATCCATTAATTTTATTCAATTTCACTGCAAACACTAAACACATCCAATCCACCACATTTCTAATCCTACGGGAAAAAAATGATTAGTTGCCATGTATGTTTCTCTTAGCCCAAAAGTGTTTATTAGGCAGAGAGATTTAAAATTGGTTATAAAAAAAGATCAACAAATCAAGGTAATTTGTTCATATGTATTGTTCATAAGTAAGACTTTATTTTTAAATAGAAACTAACTTTATGTTTTATACATGGAGCATGACACAAAAGTTAAATATCATATTTATTCCCTCAAACAATAATATAATACATAAAAAAAATGACACTCAACAAAATTATAACACATATGATTATTATCAACCTACAAATTACACATCAGCAGAAGTAATCGCTGCTTGACATGCCAGCAAACAAAAATTCCTATTAGTATATAGAAAGATATATTCGATATATTTTGTGATCGACTCAAATTTTATTAATAAATTGTAAAATGGTTCATTACTTTTTAATAATATATATTTTAGAATAAAATAAATATTTTTTTTATGATGCATTCATGCATATTTAGATAAGGCTGTGTTAAATATTTTGTAACATATAATTTTATGAATAAATTGTGACATTTGCGAAACATTAAGCATAAAAAAAACTTAAATTATATATTAAAATTTTGTAAAAAAATTAAAAAATAAAGGGCTTCCGTGCAACGCACGGGTAGGCACAACACTAGTTGGTTTAAAAAGGGAATTTTTAAGAACAATATAAAGAGTATATTAATAGACTTTTCCTTTTAGCTTCAATGGTTGATATTCCTTCATTTGACCAGATTGAATGTGTTTAATGTGATGAAATTAATGTGTTGATAAATGTATAGCTTTGATTATGTCTATTCGTTGATGTGAATGTTTCCCTTGATGAACTTTGTATGTCTCAATTAATTAGTTTATTTTATTAACTTATATATTTAATTTTGTGTATTGCAACGAGAGTTCGTTATGCATGATTGGTATGTAGGTGAACACTTTGATTAATTAATTTGAGTCAAATAGTAATCGGCTTAACCGAGAGAGGGTTGGTTGCTAGATCCCTCATCATTAGACATTAGATGTCTTAATTTTAATGTTTGGGTACTTAGTGAAGAGAGAAATCTAGAGATGCATCACGTTTCTCTAGGTATTCACGATTTTAGAAACTTATCATAATATACTATATAGGAGAGGCTGACAAATCCTATGTGGCGAGCCCTCCCAAACTCTATTCTAAATCTTTTCTCTCCCCTTCTTTCTAGCCTTTTTCAATCTTGACCGTCCAATTCTTTCCATCTAATCTTGATCATCCATTTGGTCTATTATTTATCTATATAAGTTGCCCCCCTTAACATATTTTTTTGAATCATTCTATGTTTCTCATCCCTTATCCATTGTGCCATTTTCTTTATCTCTTATTCGTGTGCAGAATTGTCGATTACTCCTTGCGTTTGTTTTCCATTTGAGGATATTTTTTACTATTCCAATTTCGATCCGAGTATGAAGCTTTTGCGTTTGATTTCTTGGCAAATTTCGGCGTATCGCGATGATGTCTCGGTTGTATCCGTATTGCTGATGGTCTTATCTCTTCGGTGTGTAGTTCATTGCCAGATATGTATTATATTGTTAGATGTATTGTATTCTTAATTTGGTTTCCTTTTTTTTTAACTTGGATGTTCGCGTCTGTTGGTTACCGTGCATTGTGCTATTGTATTTACCTATAGGATTTTTAGATGTACGTGGTTCTTGAATCACGGATTATGTACCAATATTTTGTATTAATGAAACTGGCCTTCTGTTTCGCATATATTTTTTTCTACAATTCCGCGTATTTATTCTCCGTTGCGCTTGCATTCTCTATTTTTTATGTCTTAACCTTCCCGATTCCATTCTATTGTTTGTTTTATCTATACGTTTTTTTTATCATTTTAACTAGCGTGCTTATCAATTTTTATGCATGTGTTTTTATTTTCGTTCCGCTTAATTTTCGGCTTTGTTTTGTCGATCATCCTTTCACCTTAATGACACCAAGTGAGTTTTAGTAATTTGTTTGATGGTGTATTTTTGTTAAATTTCTCCTTTTGGAATATTAAATGTTGTAACGTTCTAATTAATTTTGGAAATCTCCATGCGTGTGGACGACGTTGGCCTTTCAAGTACTTATACTAATTAATTTTGGTAAAAAAATTTCCTTTTCTCTTTAGTAATTTTTTTTAGACAATCATTGGCATTGATTTATTTTTTAATTATAATTTGAGTAAGAATGTGTTGGCTGATTATAATAGGAATAAAGATTAAGGTGGGTGAATTGGTTAATAAAGAGAATTTATGAAAATTTAATTTGTGTTGATAATAGATGGTGGTAAAATTATGATACTATCTTTATATCTTTGCTTATAATCCGAGTAAGGATGTGTTGGTTGATTATAATAGGAATAAGGATAGGATGGGTAAATTGGTTAATAGAGAGAATTTATTAAAATTTAATTTGTGAGGAGAATAGATGGTGGTAAAATTATGGTACTATCTTTATATCTTTGCTTATAATTTGAGTAAGGATGTGTTGAGTAAGGATGTCTTCACTGATTATAATAGGAATAAGATGTAGGATGAGTGAATTTGTTAATAAAGAGAATTTATTAAGATTTAATTTGTGTGGAGAATAGATTGTGGTAAAATTATGGTACTGTATTTATATCTTTGCAGGATTGAGGCGACATGTTTCCGTAATTTTCCAAATTATGACAATATTTTTATAATATATTGTCGTGTGGTTGTATCGTAATCGAGCTTTGTTTGAACTAAAGTTTTTGTGATGTGGCATAAATTTGCGCAAGCATAAAAGCTAATGTCCTTATTTTGTAAAATTTTGAATATAGTGTTCTAATTTCATAGTCTTTGGGGTTAATATATTTTTTCCTCATTTTTCTGTCCTTTGCCATTTGACATTTTCCTAATTATGGCTGCCTACCGAGATTTTTTCCGCTACTGTAGTTTTTTTTTTTTTTTTTTGCCATTCAATTTTTTCTCATTTTAGACAATTGATAGTTGACATGCGGACGAATATATTATTGTGTAACGTTCTGTTTAATTAAGACGTGTTGCATGTATGTGGACGACATTAGTCACAAAGTCGGAACATAGATCAAGGACCCTCGGTGCAAATACTTCTACCAAATCAAAAGGTTGTATTTAATTGATAGGCTATACTTTTTGTTTTTTAACTTCTTATTGTTAATGATTAATTAGTATATAATTTCAACTGATTGTCATGCAAATTTCAATCCCTAATATTAATTATTAATTAGTGTACACATATAACTACGCACGTGTGGATTTTTTGTTTGAATTCGTTAATCAAGTGTACAAATTAGTGTACAAATTTAATTATGCATATGTGTATTAGTATACACAAATTAATGGTGTGTGGTGTATATTCTAAGTTTACTATGCATATACGTAATTTATATTAACCTTTGTTGACTAATATTTATAAAATTTATATTCCTACCAAATCTAAAACCTTTAATTCATTGATAGGCTATATATATATATATTTTTTTTTTTTTTTACTTTTAATGGACGTTGACTAAGTAGTAAGTAATTTCTAAAAATTATCAAACCTTCAATTCATGACATTTGTTATTAATTAGTGTTTGCTTAGAGATTTGCTATGATATATATTTGTTCGGATACAATTTGTTCCTTCGGTTTTTTTGAAATTAACGTGGTATAGTGTATATTCCAAATATAAATATGCAATTGTGGATTTTATGTTTATCGTAGTATATCATTTTGTCAAAATTTCTCTTTGGTCAAGATTTCTTCCATACACGTATAAAAGCCAAGCATTTATGGGTCTTTAAGTTTTTTTTAATAGACTATCAATATACTAATATGTAAATTTTAAATTTTAATTTAACAAAAAATTGTCCTTTTTTTATATGTTTTCTAATATATTAGTAATCATTTTAAAGTAGAATGAATTGTGTAATGATTGATGAACAATCTAACATTGAAAGCAATGCAAAATTTAGGCATATAATAATTTTTTTTAGGCATATAATAATTACATGGTGTTAATTATGTTAATAGTATAACTGAAAACATGACATGATTTTGTAATCTTAATATTGTATCAAGTTTATAAATAGGATATAGTGTAGAGAGTAAGAACATACTAATTTCATTATTTTCTTCTTTCATATTGTTCATATGTTCTTCTATCACATGAATTTTGTAATAAAATAATGGATATATACGAAATTTAATCAAAATTAGGACAGTATCTTTAAAAACTTACAAAACTAGGGCACTTTTTTTTTTATTTTGGCCAATTTAGGCAAAATTTTATTTAAAAAAAAGTCCAGTTGGGCATATCATAATTGGGCTCTGTTTGACCCATATTTTATAAAATTTTGCCTAAATCTGCCCAAAATAGCAAGATTGTAAAGATAGTGTTCTAATTTTATAAGCCCATAAAGATAGTTTCCTAAATTTATAAGCCCGAAAAGATAGTGTCCTAATTTTACAAACACACATACGATAATGCTCTAAAAAATAATTTTCTCTTGCTTGTATGAGTTAATTTAGTGATAAATTATAAGGTATTGCTTATTTTATACATATCAATTCGTAGTTAAGACAATGATGATGATAGATTAGAAACCTAAATGTGGTTTTACATACTTTAATCATAAAATATTACTATTGAAAGTATATTTTAGAATTAAATTGTTTCATATATGTACCACTTTATAATTATTTTTTACATACACTTTACTTTAACAAATTAATGTTCTTTAAGTAAATAATTAATATTCTTCGTTACCATATACTAAATTGGCTATAAGAAAAAAATATTATTTTAGGACACTACCTTGTAGGTGTTTGTAAAGTTAGGATACTATCTTTACAGACTTGCAAAATTGAGATAATTTCTTTAAGAACTTGCATAATTAGGACAATGTCTTTACAAATTTGTAAAACTAGAACACAATCTTTTAATTTTAACCAATTTAGGCAAAATTTTATAAAATATGGTCAACTGGGCATATCATAATTGAACATTTTATAAAATTTGGTCTATATTTAATTTAACTGGAAGATGTGGTCATAAATAACAACTTCTACAATTTCGTAGATAATTAACTTGAAGATAGTTTTCACATATTAGAAAGTTTATTTTAAAAAGAAAACAAATGATACTATAATTTCCAATAAACTAATTAACTATGGTTTTGATTCTACAAGGAAATAACAACTAGAGATCGAGTAAACTCTCGCAACTCTTCTCTGAAGCGGTTATCATAAAAACATTTTGTTTCCATACTTTGCTCCATTAAAATTGATCTTATTTATTTGGTTTCTCAATCTTGATTTTCTTAAAATATATAGGTTATAAGGGAAATTTTGTTATTTTAGAACACTATCTTAAGAGTGTTGTAAAATTAGGACACTATCTTTATGGACTTGCAAAATTGAGACAATATATTTACGGACTTGCAAAATTAAGACAATATCTCTGCAAACTTGCAAAACTAGAGCACACTCTTTTAATTTAGCCAAATTTTATAAAATACGGGCAACTGGGCATATCGTAGTCGGGCTTTGTTTGACCCATATTTTATAAAATTTGGCCTAAATTTGTCCAAAATAAAAGATAGTGTCTTTATTTTGCAAGATTGTAAAAATAGTGTTCTAATTTTATAAGCCCGAAAAGATAGTGTCCTAATTTTACAAACACCCATAGGATAATGTCCTAATTTTTTTTCTTACGTGTATGAGTTAATTTCGTAATAAATGATAAGGTATGACATATTGTATACATATCAATTCATAATTAAGACAATATTGATGATAGATTAGAAACATAATTAACCTCAATATGGTATTACATACTTTAACAATAGAATATTATTATTGAGTATATGTTTTAGAACTAAAATGTTTCATATATGTACCACTTTATAATTATTTTTACATACATTTTACATTAACCAATTAATGTTCTATAAGTAAACAATTAATACTCTTCGTTACCATTTACTAAATTGATTATAAGGAAAAAAATTGTTATTTTATGACACTACATTATGAATGTTTGTAAACTTAGAACACTATCTTTACATGCTTGCAAAATTGAGATAATATCTTTACGAACTTGCAAAATTAGGACATTATCTTTATAAACTTGCAAAACTAGGGCACTCTCTTTTAATTTTAGCCAATTTAGGCAAAATTTTATAAAATGCGGTCAACTAGACATATCGTAGTCGAGCTTCGTTTGACCTGCATTCTATAAAATCTAGACTAAATCTGCCCATAAAAAAAGATAGTGTTCTATTTTTATAAGTCCATAAAGATGGTTTCCTTAATTTATAATTTCGAAAAGAGAGTGTCGTAATTTTTTAACAGTATATAAGTTAACTTAGTTTGTCAGTATTTTATTGGTGAAATGTCTTAGTTGTTATAGATAATTATACGTAATTCTTAGGAAAATTACACTTTTTTATCCTTTAACTATGGTTGACTTTTGTTTTCATCCTATTTACTTTGAGACTTTGAATTTTATCCTATAATTAATCAATTACCTGCTACACCAGCTAACTATTTTGGTAAATCTTTCATGATACCATTTTTTTTTTAAATTTAAAGGATGAAAATGTCACGTCTGATTTACTGAAAGAGGTATCTTGTATAGCAGGTTGTAGGACAAAAAAACATAAATTTTGTAATATATAGGACGAAACTCAATAGCTCAAAGTTAACAAGACGAAAACTAAAGATAACCAAAGTTAAAGGATAAAAAGTGTATTTTTCCTAATTCTTATGTTAAAAGTTTTTATAATTGAATTATTTTTATTAATTTCTTATTAATACAGTGCATCCAATATAATAAAAGTTAAGTGTGACAGAGTTATTAAATTGAACTCTTTTAAAAGATATACTCAATCTTACGTGTATTTTGGTGGTCTATAAACCAAATGTGATGTGAAATTTTATATCATGATTTCTAACCTATATTATTATCATTGAAAACTAATATTTTACACTTAAGAGTTTATAATTTATATATTTCATTTGTGGTTGACTTATTTTTAAGACGTGGTCAAACTCTTGATATGATACATATAAAATAAAAGATTTTATTTTTTTTCTTTCTAATGTTTGAGGCCTCATATGAAGTTAAAAATACATATATTAAATTATATTCTCAATATTCTTACTATATGTATTTTTTCTAAAATGACATTGTTGAATGTATTTAAAAAAAATCCTACTGAACATTTGAGTAATTAGTGGATAAAAAAACTATAGCATATATAATAATTTCATTCAGTAATTGTGTTTGACACTATTTACACCAAAATGTTTACATTCTACATTTGACAAAATAGTAATTTAGGGAACATGTGAAATGTGAGCACTTGCATTCATTGTAGCGAGGGCTTTTTGTTTGAAAATATTTTAGTGTTGAATGTTTTAATTATTATAGATAATTAATGAATTTTTTATGTTATGTGATTTTTCGTTTAATTATATATTGTTTTCTTAACTAATAGTATAGTGCATCCAGTATAATGAAACTAAGTTGAATAGAGTTATGACAAATAACACTTTTGAAAGATATACTTACTCTTATGAGTACGTGGTGGTCTGCAAATCAAATGATGTTTGGAATTTTAGATCATGATTTTCAACATATATTTATTATCATGGAGAACTAATGTTTTGCAAGAGTTTATAATGTTACATTGTCATATGTGGTTAACTTATTTTTAAGACGTGAGATTCTTGATACATATATTAAGTTAGTTTCTCGATTTTCAAGTACTCAACCGAAGTTGTATATAATTTTTTTTTTAATTTTGTAATTGACATTTTTTTTGTAAAGATAAATACTGTAGTTTTATTATTATTTTATATAATTTACATAATATTGAAGTAAATAATACATAATTACATCATTTAGTGTTTATATTTCAGTTAAAATCAATATTTCTTTATTTGTAAATATATTATAAAATTAATATATATATATATACTTTTATACAATTTCTATTTTTCAAATAATTTTATTAACAACCCGCGAAAATCGTGGGACTAGAACTAGTGGGATATAATTGAGAGCTAGCTAGTTAGTCTACGTTGTTCACCTAGACCTAAAAAGGAATTGGTCTTACACACATATGTGATCTCTTAGCAAACATCTAGAAAGAGATTTGATAGGTTGAACATTTGGCACACACACTAGTGGATGTGTAGGGAAGACATGACACGTGTTTTACAACACTCACCTCTCAAGTGTAAGATGGTCCTGTAATAAAGGTAAGTGCCCGATTAAATTATCGATCCATGGGAATTAGTGAGTACAGTGTGGCCCTAGTGCTGTCGGCATGCTATTGTAGTTGCGAACCAAGATTACGAGAAGAAATGAAAGGACAAGTTACTAATGGAAAATGCACAAAAACGATAAAAAGATACCAACTAGGTGAAGTCAAGGGGAGAGAATCATGAACTTAGATGACGATCAAATTACAAATATAAAACAAATGAATTAATATAATTATTCTAATTCATTTCTTAATTGTGCGATAAGGGCAATTATAAAATATTACATCAATCCGTACTAGATAAGCCTAGGATCGATGTATCAAATTAAGTATCTCAAGTTGTTAGGATGAGTCTACCGTTTCTCCCCCGGGTAACCACACAAGCCAATAGGTAAAACCTAGCGTGTTTTTTCACTCGAATACTAAGGCATTCCCTCCTTTAGGTTCCCTCACTAATTATTCAAATTCTCATTCAAATAATCAATGTAAATTGATGGTGTTTTAATGAATTTACCCAACTCTCGTTGCGATAAACCAATATACACTCAAATCATACAAATCCAACCCACATACATACATTTAGGCACAACTATCCAACTCTCGTTGCAACAGTCATGCATCAAAATATGAAGTAAAGAAGGCTCATTGATTAGGCGTGAAATTGTTATGTTTTGGTGCCCGAAACGCCCTAGTTTTGGTCGAGTTTATAGAGTATTTAGAGTCAATTGAGCATTATTTCTACACATTGATGAATTTGTCTCTTTGATGCTCATAGGTGAATAGAGGACGAAAAAACGGAGTTCGTAGGACTTTGAATCGACTCAAACGGATGCCCGGATGAGAAGATATTGAAGAAATACGATTGGTATTAGTGCGGACGAGGAAAAGTATCAGTTGGGATGAGTTGGAGGTCACTCGAGTGACTAGGTCGAGCGCCACCGCTCGAGCGCATTGCTCGAGCGCCTAAACGTACAGAACTTTTCTTGCGCTCGAGCAGCTCGAGCGCCACCGCTCGAGCGAATTGCTCGAGCGCCCAAAACATACAGTGCATTTTCACCGCTCGACCGGCTCGAGCGGAACCGCTCGAGCGATTGTGTCATTCGAGCTACACTGCTCGAGCGGGACCGCTCGAGCGTTTTGCTCGAGCACCCTTGGATTTTTGCCTCCGGATGCCTATTTTCGGCCCATTAACTCCCGTTTCGACCCGTGCCTATATATACCTCTTCCAAACACGTTTTGAAAAATACCCAGACTTTTAGAAATACTGTTAGACTTAGTTTTTGGAGAGGAAGGAGACGAGCAAGCTTTATTTACGTTTTGTTGAGGTTTTTCATACGAATTCTAGTTTCTTTTCAATTCTTAGTTTCTTTTCATTAGTTCGTTACTTTGAACACGTTTAAATTTTGTTTTTATTAATTCAATTTCAGTTCTTAGTATTTATTTCTTTAAAACCCTAGTTCATGTTTCTTATTTTCTTCGTTCAATTCATTATGTTTATGTGTGTTGTTTTTTTCTATTGCTTTTATTGTTGTTAAAACCATGTCCGGCTAAAACCCTTGCATGCTTAGGGTAGGATGAACTCGTAGAAGTAGGATGTGGGTACGTAATTAGGGTAATTTGTGACGTTAGTTTTAATTCCCTTAATTAATGAATTCATATAATTAATCTTAACTCTACCTTTGAATTTCGTACGAAAGTGTTAGAGAGAGGACGACCGCATCACTCAATAACAACTAGTAGTCTTAACGAGAAGGTTTAGGAAAGGTTAATTCATCTACCGGTTTAGCGAAGGAGGACGACCGCATCACCTTAGTTAAATTAGGGTCTCATTAATTGAGCACAATCCATTAACTTGTTAGTGGATTAGTGAAGTCGAGTGTTAGGGTAAAGTATTAGGGTTTAGAATCTTGAGCTTTCACCTTGCATTCTTTTTCTTAGGTTAATTCTTGTGTGTCACAGTTATTTTGATTATGTACCTGCTCCGTTAGTATACGTAGGGATTCCTATCTTAAGCATCACCATCTCTTATTTGAATCCAACCCTTAGTAAATTTGTTTGCTTTAGTATTTTAGTTTAATTAGTTTATTTTAGTTTTAATTAATCTTTCTAAAAAAATCCAAAAACATACACTCATATTAACTACGACGCGTAGATCTTCAGGGATCTATTCGCATATACACCATCCCTTGGGTTCGATACTACTTGGTCATTATACCTACTCTTACTACAGTGAACCCGTCCGCTTGCGGGTGAGCGACTAGTAGAAGTTAGTAAAATCGCTTCAAGTCACTCATGCAATTGATCTATCATAACCCACCAAATTAATCAACATAAATTAAGAAAATGAACCAAAACAAATTAAATCAAAACATAAGCTCAATATTCATAATCATCCCATCATCTAAGAGCACTAAGAATTTAGCTCATGATTTTACAAATCCAATTATAAATTGAAAAATAAACATCATAAAATTAATTAATGGAAAATACAAGAGATAAAGAAAAGAGTGAACCCTAGATGACATCTTATGGTTGAATGGAGTGCCTCGTCCTCCTTGTAGCCCAAAATCCTTCTCTCTTACCCAAGTACACCCCACCTAGTAGGTGAAAGCGTGTGTAGAAGACTCTCAAAACTCTAAGCTAATTTCTTACTAAAATCTGGAATTGGGAAAAAATGTGTGTAAAAATATGATGATGGATCCTTGAGAAATCTGAAAAGAGGGTATTTATAGTTTTGGATGAGAGTTTGAGATGATTTTTTGCAAATTAGTCCTTGAAATCTTGCAAATTTCAAAATTTGCCCCAACACCGCGAACCCACTCGGCCAAGTGACATACCTCAAGTCTTGGCCGAGTGAAAAATATTGCAGCCTTCATTCAGCCAAGGATCAAAGTCACTCGGCCGAGTGGCTACCTGTCTAGGCCGAGTGGCTTCCTTTTTAGCTCACTTTGCCTAGTTTGACCTTCTTGTTTTAATCTTTCAATTGACTTTAAAAAATTATTTGAGGCGTACTTTGCTTTCAAAAGGCTAATTTCTTGCAAAACTAACAAAACACTGCCTTTCTCGACAATTAAACACAAATAGTCAATTTAATGTAAATAATCGGACGCAATCCAATAAAATAGGCAAATTGAATAAACGAATTTCAAGCAATTTTCACACTAATCAAGACATTCAAACATTTCTCTCTCTTGCAATTTCTCGCCGGAAGTCAGGATTTAATTCTTCAATTTCTTTCTAATTTAATTTTTGCTTACTTTATTTTTTAAATGTCAACTTGCTTGTTGCTATAGTACCATGCTGACGCACAACCTTGGGGATCCACTACACCTAAATTCTTTGGGTTCGAAACTACCTGTTCCAAGTTTACTTTCACTACTACTAAGTTCTCATACTCTTAGGGGGAGTAGAAGATATTTTACTAAAACTCCCACCAAGTCAATTGTATATTGTTGTCCTCGTCGGGATCTTTAGACATATAGCCGAGCTGTTCGAGTAATCATGCTAGAACTATGTTTGTCATGTCCCTAAGCCGTAGCAAGACCTCAAACTCTCCATGACTTGTGATATAATTGGATAACCATTCTTTCCCATTTACAACTCTTATCAAATTTCACTTTATTACTCCTCGTACTAACTCCTACCTCATTCAAATCAATATCGTTACTAGAATTCAAACGTAATAGAGTGAATTTTGATAATAGCTATATAACCACATTTTATCTAAACAAATATACAATTAGTGTTACCGTACTATTCGGGGTGGACAGTTCATACATTTTTTTTAGTATTTTATGATCCACCCTAGACTATTAGCTCTTTCCTTAATTCCTCTCTTCCTCCCAACTTTTGTCATTTTATATTATTTAATTATTATATTCCCAAATTTTTTAAAATAAAATTCAATTATTTTAATAAACTATAAAAATTCAATCCCTATTTATTTTGATATTTGTTCATTTTTTATATTATTTATGTCCCGCAATTACTTTTACACCTGTCTTTTTTTTTTTTTTTTTACATTCCATATTACTTTCACACTCCAAAAAAGAAAATAATCAATACACTCAAAATCAGTAAAGTACCTTTCCTTTATTCAAACAAACACTTACTCAACTAGAGGGGGCAAAAGAAGTATTTTTAAAGCTGACTCCTCGCAAACTTTAACATTTGAGAAGTGCTTCTAAATTATGAGTAGGCTTTTTTTTTTTCTAATAAATTTTGAAAATAGTCCCACCGACTTCAATTTGGTCCCATACAATTTTTTACTTGCAAAGTTGATTCCAAATATTATAAAATTTGCATTTTTAACCCTAAAATGTAACAAAGGGTAATAGAGCTTGCAAACTTGGTCCCATAAGATCTTAATCTTAATTTCACACTTGTTAATCAATTTTAATGGGAATAACTTTTGCAAACTTGGTCCTATAGGATCCAAAAAAAAAATTAACCTATTTTTACCAACATGTTTTATATAAAAATATAATTACAATATATATTCAAATTTTGTTTTTATTTTACACTGATTTATATATTTTTTGTATTTTAATATAATTTTTTTTAAAATCAAAATAATTTACTCTACTTCAATTAGTTAAAAATATATTTTTTATTTTTATGCCGGTTTTCTATGATAATAATAATTTACGCTATGTTTTATTTAATTAAAAAGAAAATAAGATTTTCTCTTAAAAATTAGAATTAATAATCTCTCTTTAATTTATTTTCTAAACCACATTCATAAAAATAAATAATTCATTCTACAATTTACTTAATTAAATATTTTAAAATAAAAATAATTTACTGGGAGAATACAACGGGGTGGGTTTGGAACATGTTTGGCTATCCTAGGACCCGTCTTGGCCACACAGGAAAATAGAAGTTTCTAAAATAAGTTTAACTATTCTATTCTTTTCTTAAAAAAATTAATTAGTATTTTACTAAATTACTTTGATTTTTAAATATATTATAAAAAAGTTATTATATTTTTTAAAAAAATTTTTATAAATCACTCCCTCCCATGATAACTTGCACGCTTTCCTTATTCGTATTAGAGTATATGCCACGTAGCATTTACTCTCATCATAAACCTACTAATGCAAAACATGTGCATGCCTATGTGGCATCTCTAGGAATTCTCATTGTGAAGAATCTCCCTCTCATTGAAGCATTAATTGCAAAACGATCTCGACCGTGATTTTATTTCATCTTGATCGTGTCCGTCCATTTTTACTTATTTGTATCTATAAATTTTCACTCCACATCTCATCATTTCATTCATTCATCGTCCTATTCTTTGGTTCATCCCGTTTTTTCCTTCTGATTTTGTGGATACCGTTGGTCGTCAAGTCTTCACTCAATTGGTGTTTGGTCAACTTCGTGGATAATTAATGCCTATCCCGTGAGCCTTTGATAGCATTCGTCGTGATCAAACTATTTCTGTAACATTAATCTAGCTATAATAGATTGTTAATGTATAGGTTTTTCCGACCTTTTTTTTCGATACAAGTTTCCATTGATCGATTATTCATTAGTTGATGAATGTTGTAATATCTCGAGTATTAGAGGTTTTCTTGCTTGATAAATTATTATAAAAAAAAATTTGGTTGTGTATTGTCTTTCTTTTTTTGTTTTTGGTCCTTTTGATTCCCGTGATCGATGTATTGTCTGCCGTAAGTTTTTTACTTTTGCCCTTTATAATTGGACTCTCGGATTTTTATTTTTTTGTCGTGTATGGCTTGCCGAATTTTTTTATTCGTGCTCCTGAACAAGCCTATCGAGTGTTTTCTATTTTCGTCTTTTATGGCTTTTCAAATTTTTGTATGTTTCCATGAATACGTTTTCACATTTAACCCCATGGCTATTCCCCATAATTTCCATGTGTTGGCTCAAGAAATTAAATTCCTATAGTTGTGGTGGTTGGTTACTTAATTTATTCTAAATTGATCTTATTGATGTAATGTGTATGATAATCGTGGGAAACTAATAGAATTGGTCATATGATCTAATATCCTAAAATAAGTAATCAATTTATATTTAGATATTCCGTAATCAAAATGAATTTTTTTTAAGTTAAATATTCAAAAATTTCCAAATATATTCATACCTCTACCGATTTTATTGTGTATTTATTTAATAATTAGATTAATGTAGCGTGCAAGGTTATTATCCTTATAACGCCCCGAATCCAAAACACATAAATATCTCAGATTCGAGGTGCCACTTGTGACTAAAATACGAACTATAAAATTTTTGATATAAAAAGGGATAATAAAATAAGAGGTGAGCTTTTATGCAGCGGAATAAATGAGTAGAATATTTAAATAAGTATCTCACACATGTATATTTATGAATATAAAGCTTAGTATTAACAGTAATATTTTATTTAAGCGGGGAACTCCGTGTCGTCTCTATTATTGTCCTTGCTCCACGAAATCATAATCTGCAAGGTTTGTAAAAGGGGGGGGGGGGCGTAAGATTTGAATTCTCACGTATGGGTGATTTGCAACGCCATGGGATTGGTAAATCCGAAATATATTAAATTATACTCATTAATAAAGTATTTAATTTATTTAATCAATTGACATAATAATACGAACATCATATATCATATAAATAACAAGTTCACATAATAATCAGTTGGGCACAACAAGTTTCACATCATATAATTGAAATATCACAAGTTGATTCACAATAAGAGGCAAAGCCCAAAGTCATTTTCAAGTAACGGCCTAATCTGCCAAAATCATTTTCAACACATTGTGAATCTTCCCCAAACCATTTCTCACCAACAAATCATTCATGTGACCATGAATCTGAGTTATTTTCACTCATGGTCACCACAAAATAATATCAGTGACCATGAATCTGACCTATTGTCACTCATGGCCATACGTTTCAATCCACAATCAAAACTACTATGCATTAGATCAATGATTACTCGCTTTCCTCTTTCTCATAAAAACTGTCATTTCAAATTGTGGGGAGAATTCACTCGATTTGCAATTGAATTGATTCATGCTCACAAAATGCCCTTAATCATGCAATGGTGATTAATTTGAATAGAAACAATAGATATTTGTATCATATATAAATATATCACGTAATTCAAACAATTATATAGTAGGTGTACATTTATGTTGGATATTTGATTTTAGATTGTTTTAGTGAAGTTCAGAGTATACCAGCACAACGTATTATTAGCAGATCAATCAACATATCATCACCCACCTCTTAACTTTATAGCTAAGTTACAACTGTCTTTGAATTTATTTTGGAAAGATAACTTACGTTGTAGAGACGTCCCGAGAGTGATACGTTAACAGATCCCTCGTGCGTATCCCGTCTAGCACATAGTCCTAGTATGAAACGATTTGATTAAAAGTTGACCTTCGAATTATTAGAAAAACTTGAGAGTTTGTGTTACGAGAATCGAGAAGGTCATTGTCTTATAGACCTACTTAAAAATACAAACTATCTTGGTAAATACACCTCTTCTAAAAGGTTGGTGTATTGGGAGAGTTTACTTACTAATTTCCTTGTTGCATGACTATTTTGATCTTATATAAAAACGATCTTTTGATTTTATTTGTTCTTTTATAAAATCTTTTATAAGTTTTAAAAGTATATCCATATAATACTTTTCTTGAAAAGAATTAAAAGACTAAGCAATTAAAAATAATACTAATATAGTATAGGTCCCAAATTAATATTTTTTTCTAATAAAACTCTATATCTTATTTTAAAAGAAACCCTTGGATGTAATTTATATTTTAATAAATAAAACTCCCCTTTTATTAATTATTTTGTTTAAAGAACTTCATATAATAAATACTAAAAATAATATAATATATATTTTTCCTTATAATTAGTAATACTAATCAAATTGGCTTGTGTCACTTTCAAAACAAAAGAATAATACTATTTTCCAAAAAATACCTTTTTCATTTGTTACTAATTTTGGATATATACAACTTGTCTTTTTCGATCTCTTTCCAAAAAGCCCGGAACATAAAATTATAGGAAATAAACTTCCCATTTGCCCCTAATTCGAACTGGGGAACCAAACTAACTTAATTCATCTCATCAACATTACCATTCAGCTAAACCAATAATACTAAACAGCTAACCCAACCATACTAATCAGTTATTTTAGTAATACTAAACAACTATATCAACACAACTTAACAGTATCAATCAAACCAACTCCATGGTACGAAATTAACATCAAAAGTCCATCCAGGCTCTAATCCAAAAACAACTATCTTAATTTTACAAGGTCTCAACATAAGGAGAAGTAACAATTCGATCTATATACCAACAGCTACGAGAAATAGAGTGAAGGTTAGCAATTCTTACGAGTCCCAAATCGGGCAGCCTAACGGCGTCGTTCGGGAACTCGTCTGGATAATTTTGACAGCCTAACGGCATAGTTCGGTCTTTCCAAGAATTCCGGCAACGGCGATTCGGGGAGGCATCATCTTGATTGGAAATTAAACGAAAGTGTTACGGTCGATTGGAATCAAAATTAATCGGAATCGAAATTAAAAAGAGGCTTTCTTAATTACCTTACTGGAAGGGGAAAAAGAGGCGGCGCTGGGTTTAAGGAGCGGCGGAGCGGAAGAGAGGTGACGGCTGAGACGCGGCGGCGGCGCGCTGGTGGCGAGACGGCGGTGTCTGGACAAAGGAAGAGGCGAGGCAGCGGTGGAGGGCGGTGTCGCTCGCAATGGCGGCGCTGTGCAACGGCGCAGGAGGTGGGACAGCGGCGAGGCACTGCTGGAACACGGAGGCATCGTGGCTGGAGCGGTGGCTGTCGCTTCGCGACGGCGCTGGAGGCGGCTCAGTGCTCGATTGAAAGAGCACAACGGTCGTCTGTTGCCAAAAGGAGGAAGACGGCGTGAAGGCGGTGACGGACGGCGCTGTGCGACGGCGCAGGGGGGTGAGGCGGTGCTGCTCGTCGGAAGGAAGAGGGAGAAGGGGTGGCGGTCGTGGCTGAATTGGGGAGAGAGAAGGGGACGCATTTTCTCTTCAAATTGGGACGCGTTCTTTTATTTGAGAAGAGATAGATGGGGTTGAAATTTGAAAACTGATTATGTGAAGGAATTGTAGGATGGGGACCGGTTATTTATAGAATAAAACTTAATTAGTTAATGAATTAATTTAAAAGAATGAAAATAACATGTGGATAGGATTGAAAGTAGGTTTTTAGTTTATTTCATTCTCAACTCATACACCTTAGGAATTATTTGGTTCACCAATTTAATTCCGAAATTAAAGTTAGTATAGTTTTAAAATTCGATTAATATTTTATTGCATTTTAATTATTCTCAATAAATTATACGAATCGAAAACATAATTTTAAACTTTGAATATTTAATTTCTCGTAGTCCCTTATCCGTTTGAAATATTTGATTTCTTTCTTCGAACTTGGAAATTTAAAAAATAGAGTATATATTTAAATTACACAGTAACACACAAAATTAATAAAATTAAAAGAAACAAGGATAATAATATAAATTTATATAAATAAGGTTTCTAGCAAAATAAAAGGTATAAAACGGGACGGGGTATTACATCTTCACCCCCTTAACAGAATTTCGTCCCCGAAATTCAACTTCTAGGTATTATTTAGCTAAACCCCATACCCTTATCTTAAGTAGTATCTATATATTTTTTTTTCTACAAGTCATAACCCCTTTCTGCTCAGTATCTATAAGGGATTTTCAAGTCCTTTCAATCGGAGTTGTCCTCTGCTGCTTTCCCCTTCTTCTAGGATAGCATTCACATGTCTTGACCACTTTTGACCTTGGTGAGGTGGAACTCTGACTGGTGGCCCCAACTGACGGTTGTTGGGTGCAGATGGCTGGTAAGTTTAGTAGTTATCCACTGACTGCGGGTAGTACTGAATGTTGTTAATTGGTTTGTAGTTGGGATTTGATGGTAGAGTACATTCAATACTCTTGTGGCCTGGTTGGTTGCATCGGAAACACGTTATTCTACCCTGGTTGCATTGTCCCCAATGTCTCTTCCTACATCTTGGACAGTTTGGAATGTTTCAAGGAACATTGTAGTCGTCCTCCCAAGGTTGTGGAACTGAATTCCTCTTGAAGTTTGGCTGCCAATTACGATTGACGGGGACCATCGTCGAATTCTGCTTGTACTCCAAATCCTGGCTGATCGAGACTAGCAGTGCTCGATGAAAAACTCATCCATAGCTCGGCATCTGAAGGCCTATCACAATTCCTGCTATTTCGGGCCTCAGACCCTGTTCAAACCTTCGGGCTTTTCTATCATCATTGTCCACCAGATGTGGAGCATAACGGGACAGCTGGTTGAATTTTCTCTCATACTCTATCACCGAGAGGGTTCCTTGTCGAAGATTAACAAATTCATGTTCCTTCCGATCCCTTAGTACTCATGGAAAATACCTGTCTAGCATAGCTTTCTTGAAATTCTCCCAAGTAAGGGCTTGTCTTTCCTCATCATTCATAGTCCGCTCATAGGATTCCCACCATTGAGCTGCGTCTTCCCCAATTGGAATTGTGCACAGGAGACTCTCTGTACATCAGTTAGCACCATATGTTGGAAAATGCGCTCCAATCCGGCTATCCATTCTTCGGTCTCGAAAGGGCTCTCTCCCCCATTCAACTTAGGTGGCTGCAGTCGTCGAAATCGTTCAACGAAGTCATTCATCCTGGGTGTGATTTGAGGCATAGGCTCATACAGTGGTGGAGGAGGTGGTGGAGCTTGTTGTTGTATGTAGTTCTGGAGGGAGATCAGTATTTCTGTTGCAATATCGTTTACAGGTGCGGCCTGCTGGGGTGGTTCAGGTTCAGACTGAGGAGGTGGGTCTATTGGATTTCCTGGGGCTGGGATACAGTTAACAAGGGGTCGTCCACGTCTACGTTCTGGTGTCATTCTAGTGGTGGTTCTAGAGATAAAAGAATAATATTATTACATCATATAGGTATGAGAAAATTTATAAAAACAGAATCGAATTACGTAATCAACACAACGCTAGTACTGAGATACACGTGAGTACGTAGTTCACCACAACACACTGTGGCCACCAATGGTACAGTGATTACATTTGCACCGTATAATAGAAACCAGTGACGTGTCATTTAACAATAATCAGATAAAATATAACAGTTAATATAGAGCAAGTAACACACATTGCCAAGTAGCAATTTCATAACACATATATATATTATATAAAAGCCTCGACTTTTATGTCGGTCAGTCTACTTACGTCATATCTGAAAATAAGTTTTCTAGGTACCGAGCTACTACTATCTTAGGTGGATTCTAACATGGAAAGGAAATTCCTAGTCAAAATTTTAGTTATGAAGAAACATAATTTAAATAATTAAATCACATAAAAGTTCAAATAGTCACATAATAGCATTTATGAAATTTATAAATTTAAACAAATATATTCATTCATGCAATTCACTAATTATCCACATTTCAATAGGAATATAAACGATTTTTCATGGTTCTTTATACACCACGTATGTACTATTTTGAGTTTTCGATCTTTTGATTGGGGCTTTGTTATGAAAGTCAACTCGTTACAAGTTTATAGGCATTTAGACACTTTTAAAAATAAAACAAGAACATACCTTTGAGGAGCTTCAGACGGTAATAGGAGACACATTTCCCCTCACATGATTTAATTAGTGATCTATACTTACATGATAAGAAAATTTTAAGTAAAGGAAAAGATTTTGGTTTGATAAAAACAATGATTTGGTTTTAGCTCCGAAAGTTTTGAACCTAGGCTCTGATACCACCTGTAACGCCTCGAATCCAAAACACATATTTATCTCAGATTCGAGGTAAAATACGAACTATAAAATTTTTGATATAAAAAGGGATAATAAAATAAGAGGTGAGCTTTTATGCAGCGGAAGAAATGAGTAGAATATTTAAATAAGTATCTCACACATGTATATTTATGAATATAAAGCTTAGTATTAACAATAACATTTTATTTAAGCGGGGAACTCTGTGTCGTCTCTATTACTGTCCTTGCTCCACGAAATCATAATCTGCAAGGGTTGTAAAAAAGGGGGGGGGGGCATGAGATATGAATTCTCACGTATGGTGATTTGCAACGCCATGGGATTGGTAAATCTGAAATATATTAAATTATACTCATTAATAAAGAATTTAATTCATTTAATCAATTGACATAATAATACGAACATCATATATCATATAAATAACAAGTTCACATAATAATCAGTTGGGCACAACAAGTTTCACATCATATAATTGAGATATCACAAGTTGATTCACAATAAGGGGCAAAGCCCAAAGTCATTTTCAAGTAACGGCCTAATCTGCCAAAATCATTTTCAACACATTGTGAATCTCCCCCAAACCATTTCTTACCAACAAATCATTCATGTGACCATGAATCTGAGTTATTTCCACTCATGGTCACCACAAAATAATATCAGTGACCATGAATCTGACCTATTGTCACTCATGGCCATACGTGTCAATCCACAATCAAAACTACTACGCATTAGATCAATGATTACTCGCTTTCCTCTTTCTCATAAAAACTGTCATTTCAAATTGTGGGGAGAATACACTCGATTTGCAATTGAATTGATTCATGCTCACAAAATGCTCTTAATCATGCAATGGTGATTAATTTGAATAGAAACAATAGATATTTGTATCATATATAAATATATCACGTAATTCAAACAATTATATAGTAGGTGTACATTTATGTTGGATATTTGATTTTAGATTGTTTTAGTGGAGTTCAGAGTATACCAGCACAACGTATTATTAGCAGATCAATCAACAGACCACACCCACCTCTTAACTTTATAGCTAAGTTACAACTGTCTTTGAATTTCTTTTGGAAAGATAACTTGCGTTGTAGAGACGTCCCGAGAGTGATACGTTAACAGACCCCTCGTGCGTATCCCGTCTAGCACAGAGTCCTAGTATTAAACGATTTGATTAAAAGTTGATCTTCGAATTATTAGGAAAACTTGAGAGTTTGTGTTACGAGAATCGAGAAGGTCATTGTCTTATAGACCTACTTAAAAATACGCACTATCTTGGTAAATACACCTCTTCTAAAAGGTTGGTGTATTGGGGGAGTGTACTTACTAATTTCCTTGTTGCATGACTATTTCGATCTTTTATAAAAACGATCTTTTGATTTCCTTTGTTCTTTTATAAAATCTTTTATAAGTTTTAAAAGTATATCCATATAATACTTTTCTTGAAAAGAATTAAAAGACTAGGTAATTAAAAATAATACTAATATAATATAGGTCCCAAATTAATATTTTTTTCTAATAAAACTCTATATCTTATTTTAAAAGAAACCCTTGAATGTAATTTATATTTTAATAAATAAAACTCCCCTTTTATTAATTACTTTGTTTAAAGAACTTCATATAATAAATACTAAAAATAATATAATATATATTTTTCCTTATAATTAGTAATACTAATCAAATTGGCTTCTGTCACTTTCAAAACAAAAGAATAATACTATTTTCAAAAAAATACCTTTTCATTTGTTACTAATTTTGGATATATACAACTTGTCTTTTTCGATCTCTTTCCAAAAAGCCCGGAACATAAAATTATAGGAAATAAACTTCCCATTTGCCCCTAATTTGAACTGGGGAACCAAACTAACTTAATTCATCTCATCAATATTACCATTCAGCTAAACCAATAATACTAAACAGCTAACCCAACCATACTAATCAGTTATTTCAGTAATACTAAACAACTATATCAACACAACTTAACAGTATCAATCAAACCAACTCCATGGTACGAAATTAACATCAAAAGTCCATCCAGGCTCTAATCCAAAAACAACTATCTTAATTTTAAAAGATCTCAACATAAGGAGAAGTAACAATTCGATCTCTATACCAACAGCTACGAGAAATAGAGTGAAGGTTAGCGATTCTTACGAGTCCCAAATCGGGCAGCCTAACGACGTCGTTCGGGAACTCGTCTGGATAATTTCGACAGCCTAACGGCATAGTTTGGTCTTTCCAAGAATTCCGGCAACGGCGATTCGGGGAGGCGTCATCTTGATTGGAAATTAAACGAAAGTGTTACGGTCGATTGGAATCAAAATTAACTGGAATCGAAATTGAAAAGGAGCTTTCTTAATTACCTTACTGGAAGGGGAAAAAGAGCCGGCGCTGGGTTTAAGGATCGGCGGAGCGGAAGAGAGGCGACGATTGAGACGCGGCGGCGGCGCGCTGGTGGCGAGATGGCGGTGTCTGGATAGAGGAAGAGGCGAGGCAGCGGTGGAGGGCGGCGTCGCTCGCAATGGCGGCGCTGTGCGACGGCGCAGGAGGCAGGACGGCGGCGAGGCGCTGCTGGAACACGGCGGCATCGCGGCTGGAGCGGTGGCTGTCGCTTCGCGACGGCGCTGGAGGCGGCTCGGTGCACGATTGAAGGAGCGCGACGGTCGTCTGTTGCCGAAAGGAGGAAGACGACGTGAAGGCGGTGACGGACGGCGCTGTGCGACGGCGCAGGGGGGGTGAGGCGGTGCTGCTCGTCGGAAGGAAGAGGGAGAAGGGGTGGCGGCCGTGGCTGAATTGGGGAGAGAGAAGGGGACGCGTTTTCGCTTCAAATTGGGACGCGTTCTTTTATTTGAGAAGAGATAGATGGGGTTGAAATTTGGAAACTGATTATGTGAAGGAATTGTAGGATGGGGACCAGTTATTTATAGAAGGATAAAACTTAATTAGTTAATGAATTAATTTAAAAGAATGAAAATAACATGTGGATAGGATTGAACGTAGATTTTTAGGATATTTCATTCTCAACTCATACACCTTAGGAATTGTTTAGTTCACCAATTTAATTCCGAAATTAAAGTTAGTATAGTTTTAAAATTCGATTAATATTTTATTGCATTTTAATTATTCTCAATAAATTATACGAATCGAAAACATAATTTTAAACTTTGAATATTTAATTTCTCGTAGTCCCTTATCCGTTTGAAATATTCGATTTCTTTCTTCGAACTTGGAAATTTAAAAAATAGAGTACATATTTAAATTACACAGTAACACACCAAATTAATAAAATTAAAAGAAACAAGGATAATAATATAAATTTATATAAATAAGGTTTCTAGCAAAATAAAAGGTATAAAACGGGACGGGGTATTACATCTTCACCCCTTTAACAGAATTCCGTCCCCGAAATTCAACTTCTAGGTATTATTTAGCTAAACCCCATACCCTTATCTTAAGTAGTATCTATATATATATATATATATTTTTCTACTAGTCATAACCCCTTTCTGCTCAGCATCTATAAGGGATTTTCAAGTCCTTTCAATCGGAGTTGTCCTCTGCTGCTTTCCCCTTCTTCTAGGATAGCATTCACATGTCTTGACCACTTTTGACCTTGGTGAGGTGTAACTCTGACTGGTGGCCCCAACTGACGGTTGTTGGGTGCAGATGGCTGGTAAGTTTGGTAGTTATCCACTGACTGCGGGTAGTACTGAATGTTGTTAATTGGTTGAAGTTGGGATTTGATGGTAGAGTACATTCATTACTCTTGTGGCCTGGTTGGTTGCATCGGAAACAAGTTATTCTACCCTGGTTGCATTGTCCCCAATGTCTCTTCCTACATCTTGGATAGTTTGGAATGTTTCAAGGAACATTGTAGTCGTCCTCCCAAGGTTGTGGAATTGAATTCCTCTTGAAGTTTGGCTGTCAATTACGATTGACGGGGACCATCGTCGAAGTCTGCTTGTACTCCAAATCCTGGCTGATCGAGACTAGCAGTGCTCGATGAAAAACTCCTCCATAGCTCGGCATCTGAAGGCCTATCACAATTCCTGCTATTTCGGGCCTCAGACCCTGTTCAAACCTTCGGGCTTTTCTATCATCATTGTCCACCAGATGTGGAGCATAATGGGACAGCTGGTTGAATTTTCTCTCATACTCTATCACTGAGAGGGTTCCTTGTCGGAGATTAACAAATTCCTGTTCCTTCCGATCCCTTAGTACTCATGGAAAATACCTGTCTAGCACATCTTTCTTGAAATTCTCCCAAGTAAGGGCTTGTCTTTCCTCATCATTCATAGTCCACTCATAGGATTCCCACCATTGAGCTGCGTCTTCCACCAATTGGAATTGTGCACAGGAGACTCTCTGTACATCAGTTAGCACCATATGTCGGAAAATGCGCTCCAATCCGGCTATCCATTCTTCGGTCTCGAAAGGGCTCTCTCTCCCATTCAACTTAGGTGGTTGCAGTTGTCGAAATCGTTCAACGAAGTCATTTATCCTGGGTGTGATTTGAGGCATAGGCTCATACAGTGGTGGAGGAGGTGGTGGAGCTTGTTGTTGTATGTAGTTCTGGAGGGAGATTAGTATTTTTGTTGTAATATCGTTCACAGGTGCGGCCTGCTGGGGTGGTTTAGGTTCAGCCTGAGGAGGTGGGTCTCTAGGATTTCTTGGGACTGGGATACGGTTAACACGGAGTCGTCCACGTCTACGTCCTGGTGTCATTCTAGTGGTGGTTCTAGAGAGAAAAGAATAATATTATTACATCATATAGGTATGAGAAAATTTATAAAAACATAATCGAATTACGTAATCAACACAACGCTAGTACTGAGATACACGTGAGTACGTAGTTCACCGCAACGCACTGTGGCCACCAATGGTACAGTGATTACATTCGCACCGTATAATAGAAACCAGTGACGTGCCATTTAACAATAATCAGATAAAATATAACAGTTAATATAGAGAAAGTAACACACATTGCCAAGTAGCAATTTCATAACATATATATATATTATATAAAAGCCTCGACTTCTATGTAGATCAGTCTACTTACGTCATATCTGAAAATAAGTTTTCTAGGTACCGAGCTACGAAAATAAGTTTTCTAGGTACCGAGCTACTACTATCTTAGGTGGATTCTAACATGGAAATGAAATTTCTAGTCAAAATTTTAGTTATGAAGAAACATTATTTAAACAATTAAATCACATAAAATTTCAAATAGTCACATAATAGCATTTATGAAATTTATAAATTTAAACAAATATATTCATTCATGCAATTAACTAATTATCCACATTTCAATAGGAATATAAACTATTTTTCATGGTTCTTTATACACCACGTATGTACTATTTTGAGTTTTCGATCTTTTGATTGGGGTTTTGTTATGAAAGTCAACTCGTTACAAGTTTATAGGCATTTAGACACTTTTAAAAATAAAACAAGAACATACCTTCGAGGAGCTTCAGATGGTAATAGGAGACACATTTCCCCTCACATGATTTAATTAGTGATTTATACTTACATGATAAGAAAATTTTAAGTAAAGGAAAAGATTTTGGTTTGATGAAAACAATGATTTGGTTTTAGGTCCAAAAGTTTTGAACCTAGGCTCTGATACCACCTGTAACGCCCCGAATCCAAAACACATAAATATCTCAGATTCGAGGTAAAATACGAACTATAAAATTTTTGATATAAAAAGGGATAAAAAATAAGAGGTGAGCTTTTATGCAGCGGAAGAAATGAGTTGAATATTTAAATAAGTATCTCACACATGTATATTTATGAATATAAAGCTTAGTATTAACAATAACATTTTATTTAAGCGGGGAACTCCGTGTCGTCTCTATTACTGTCCTTGCTCCACGAAATCATAATCTGCAAGGGTTGTAAAAAGGGGGGGCATGAGATTTGAATTCTCACGTATGGGTGATTTGCAACGCCATGGGATTGGTAAATCTGAAATATATTAAATTATACTCATTAATAAAGTTTTTAATTCATTTAATCAATTGACATAATAATACGAACATCATATATCATATAAATAACAAGTTCACATAATAATCAGTTGGGCACAACAAGTTTCACATCATATAATTGAAATATCACAAGTTGATTCACAATAAGGGGCAAAGCCCAAAGTCATTTTCAAGTAACAGCCTAATCTGCCAAAATCATTATCAACACATTGTGAATCTCCCCCAAACTATTTCTCACCAACAAATCATTCATGTGACCATGAATCTGAGTTATTTCCACTCAT
This sequence comes from Ballota nigra, assembly GCA_947034835.1. NCBI lineage: Eukaryota > Viridiplantae > Streptophyta > Magnoliopsida > Lamiales > Lamiaceae > Ballota > Ballota nigra. The sequence continues at coordinate 29,928,392 of OX344727.1, forward strand.
GGTCACCACAAAATAATATCAGTGACCATGAATCTGACCTATTGTCACTCATGGCCATACGTGTCAATCCACAATCAAAACTACTACGCATTAGATAATGATTACTCGTTTTCCTCTTTCTCATAAAAACTGTCATTTCAAATTGTGGGGAGAATACACTCGATTTGCAATTGAATTGATTCATGCTCACAAAATGTCCTTAATCATGCAATGGTGATTAATTTGAATAGAAACAATAGATATTTGTATCATATATAAATATATCACGTAATTCAAACAATTATATAGTAGGTGTACATTTATGTTGGATATTTGATTTTAGATTGTTTTAGTGGAGTTCAGAGTATACCAGCACAACGTATTATTAGCAGATCAACCAAACAGACCACACCCAACTCTTAACTTTATAACTAAGTTACAACTGTCTTTGAATTTCTTTTGGAAAGATAACTTGCGTTGTAGAGACGTCCCGAGAGTGATACGTTAACAGACCCCTCGTGCGTATCCCGTCTAGCACAGAGTCCTAGTATGAGACGATTTGATTAAAAGTTGATCTTTGAATTATTAAGAAAACTTGAGAGTTTGTGTTACGAGAATCGAGAAGGTCATTGTCTTATAGACCTACTTAAAAATACGCACTATCTTGGTAAATACACCTCTTCTAAAAGGTTGGTGTATTGGGGGAGTGTACTTACTAATTTCCTAGTTGCATGACTATTTCGATCTTTTATAAAAACGATCTTTTGATTTCCTTTGTTCTTTTATAATATTTTTTATATGTTTTAAAACTATATCCATATAATACTTTTCTTGAAAAGAATTAAAAGACTAAGTAATTAAAAATAATACTAATATAATATAGGTCCCAAATTAATATTTTTTTCTAATAAAACTCTATATCTTATTTTAAAAGAAACCCTTGAATGTAATTTATATTTTAATAAATAAAACTCCCCTTTTATTAATTATTTTGTTTAAAGAACTTCATATAATAAATACTAAAAATAATATAATATATATTTTTCCTTATAATTAGTAATACTAATCAAATTGGCTTGTGTCACTTTCAAAATAAAAGAATAATACTATTTTAAAAAAAATACCTTTTCATTTGTTACTAATTTTGGATATATACAACTTGTCTTTTTCGATCTCTTTCCAAAAAGCCCGGAACATAAAATTATAGGAAATAAACTTCCCATTTGCCCCTAATTCGAACTGGGGAACCAAACTAACTTAATTCATCTCATCAATATTACCATTCAGCTAAACCAATAATACTAAACTGCTAACCCAACCATACTAATCAGTTATTTCAGTAATACTAAACAGCTATATCAACACAACTTAACAGTATCAATCAAACCAACTCCATGGTACGAAATTAACATCAAAAGTCCATCCAGGCTCTAATCCAAAAACAACTATCTTAATTTTACAAGGTCTCAACATAAGGAGAAGTAACAATTCGATCTTTATACCAACAGCTAAGAGAAATAGAGTAAAGGTTAGCGATTCTTACGAGTCCCAAATCGGGCAGCCTAACGGCGTCGTTCGGGAACTCGTCTGGATAATTTCGACAGCCTAACGACATAGGTTGGTCTTTCCAAGAATTCCGGCAACGGCGATTTGGGGAGGCGTCATCTTGATTGGAAATTAAACGAAAGTGTTACGGTCGATTGGAATCAAAATTAACTGGAATCGAAATTGAAAAGGGGCTTGTAATACCTCGTCCCGTTCTGTACCCTTTTCTTAATTAGAAGCCTTATTATATTTTCTTTTCTTTGTTTCTTTTAATTTTAATTATTTTAATTATTTTTGTGTGTTATTTGTGTATTTAAATATACATACCCTTTTTATAAATTCCTAAATTCGAAGAAAGAAATCGAATTCTTTCAAACGAATAAAAGACTACGAGAAATTAATTATTCAAATTAAATTAAGGATTTCGATCCGTTTAATTTATTGAGAAAAATCAAAATACAATAAAATATTAATTGAGTTTAAAAACTGTTTTAATTTCTGAATCGGGGTTACACTCGTGAACCAAACGACCCCTAAACCGTATCAGTTGGGAACGAAAATACCAAATTCTTGGATAAGATTAAATGGATTAGATAAGGTTGGAAAAGAGGGAGTATAAATAGAAGAAACCTCACTCTCTCTCCTCATTTGTTTTTTTTTCACGCACAAAATTTTTTCTCTCAAAAAAATTCCCCCTCCTTCGGCCTTCTTTCCTCCGCCTCCTTCCTCCGGTCGACGAAGCTCCACGCCGCCGTGGCCCAGCCCAGACGCACCGCGCCGAAGCTCCGTCCAGCCTCGCAGAGCACCCACCGCCGCGAGCGCCGCCCACCTCTCGCCCTCGCCGCACGCCGCGTCGCCGCTGGAGCTCCTCCAGACCCAGCGTCGCCTCCCACCGCCGCGACGTCTCCCCCGCACGCCGCCGTCGCCGCTCCAGTCTCTCCCGTCGCTCTCGCTCTTCCTCCGTTCGAAGTTCCGCCGCCTCAGCCGTAGCTCCGCCGCATCGACGAGACCGAAGCTAGCTCCGCCGCCGCCGCCTCCTCCTCAATCTCCAGTGAGTTGAATTCTCTCCTCTATTGTTCGAATTTCATTCCGTTTAAATTCGATTTCGAACACCGGTTTATTCCAATTTCTAATCGAAACCTTATTTTCGTTAATTTTCCGTTCAATTTTGACGTCGTTGAACCGGTTGCTATTGCCAAATTTCTGGAATTTCCAACCGACGCCGTTAGGCTGTCCAAATTCGTTTTCCGAATTCCCGAACAACGTCGTTAGGCTGCCCAATTTTCGTGAGCGATTTCCGAATTTCAAAACGACGCCGTTAGGCCGCCCGTTTAACATCTCGAACTGAAGCTCGTAAGGTTTCTACCTTCGTTTTTCTTCTTGGGTAGATTTTGGGTTATGTTGTTAATTTGTTAGAAGCTTGGGACAAGAAAGGAGAAAAACTTACTGTTAGTTTTAGTTAGATAATTAGTGTTAATTGTTAACTTATTTAGTATTATTGAATTGTCCCCTTGTATCACTCTTTAGAAGTAGGATTTTGGATAGTTGTTTTTCTTTATTTTTATCTCCTTCACAAACCATGAGATTGGAATTTTTAGTTTAGTGTTTTAGTAATAGTGGTTGAATGTTGAAATATTATTGTTTTAGATGTATGGTATTAATGACTTAGTGGACTAGTATTATTCTTGTGAATGTTTAGTGTCATTGTTTTAGTATTATGATGATATTAGCAAAATCCTTTAGTATCCTTGTTTTGATATTTTTTTCAAGGGTAAAACACTTTTGTTTTGAATCCATAAGACAAAGGGAAACTCGTCTTCACCTCGTACCCCTGTTAGAATTTTAGAAACGCAAAATAAAGCCTTTTAATATAATCTGTTATTTTAGAAGAATTACAAACCAACTTTAGGAATACCTTTTTATAAACTATTTTTAGTTTATAATATAATTTTCTTAGAAAAGTCCAAGTCTTTTAATAAGTTTAGAAATGAGAAGTTTTATATTCAAGTTTTCGTTTAAAAACAAGAAATAGAATCCTTAAGAAAGAAAAACCTTTTCTTTAAATTTTATTAATTTTTCTAAGTAATAATCTTATTTTTCTAAGTATTTCCAAGTTTAATAATTATATTTTCCTTAAAGGGCCTTTATTGAGAACACCACTGAATTCAGTAAATACACCCCCTGTAACACCACTAAATTCAGTAAATACACCCCCTGTTACACCACTTAATTCAGTAAATACACCCCCTGATACATCTCCTCTTAAAAAGGGGTGTACTTATCAATTAAAAATCAACCTTTGAAAACTTTAGTTTTCAATAGTTTTCTGAAGACAACAATCTACTCAATCCTCGAGTTTCACACTCTTAAGCTTTTCAAATTCAAAAGTCAATCTTTTAATCGGAATACTCCTTATTAGGATTCTGTACTTTTCGGAACACGCACGAAGGACTCGATTGTCTGCCTACACAATATTCCCGGAACTCAGAACAATCAGGTGGGTGATGATCTGTTGATTGATCTGCTAATAATAACGTCGTGCCGGTATTTCCTGAACTCGATTAAATCAAATCAAAAATATCTAATTCAACATAAATGTAACACCTATCTATATAAATGTTTGAATTATGTGATATAACTATATGTTATATAATATCTGTTGTTTTGTGAATCGATCACCACTGCATGAGTAAGCACCTTACGTGAGCATGAATCAGTTCAGTTGTCAGTCAAGTATTTTTCTCAGTGAAGTTTGTTGTGTCACTTTTATGGAAAGTCAGTAAGTACGGAATTGTGATGTGAGTATTGATTTCCAACCTCCGGGGAGCTGTCGGGGACGCCCTCGGAATAAAGGTTGTTGATTTAGATTAGATTCCGACCTCCGGGGGAGCTGTTGTTGAATGCCCTCGGAATCAAGGTTGTTGATTATTTTCCGGTCTCCGGGGACGCTGTCGTTGGACGCCCTCGGAATCAAGACTGTTGATGGTTGGAGTTGAAAAGGGAAACTTTGATGGAAGTGGAATGGTTGTACGTTTATGGTTTGACAGTTGTGGTAATATGTGATATGACTTTGGGCTTTGCCCTAATGTGAATCAACTTGTGCTATTTCAATTATATTATACGAAATATGCTTAAATGCCGTTTAAATTTTATAATCTTATATATGTCAACTGATTAAATAAAATAAACACTTTATTAATGAGTATAACTTAATGTATTTCGGATTTACCAATCCCATGATGTTGCAATCACCCATATGTGAGAATTCAATTCTCACGCCCCTTTTTCCTAACCCCTTGCAGATTACAATTACGGGGAGCAAGGACAGTGACACAGAAGACACAAAGTCTCCCATTTGCTTAAAATATTATTACTAATACAATGATGCCTATTATTTCTATTTCTCAAATAAATGTTATCGCTACTGCCATGCAAGACGATACTCTTACCGTGTGTTTTAAATACCCAAACTTAGTGTGTATTATCCTGAAGATACAGAACCCTCTATCCATCTTTATATATATATAAATACACTTACGTTATAATATTTCTTCCCACTTATCCGCTGCATGAAACTCATCTCTCAATTCAGTTATATTCCCTTCAAAAAATTTATAGTTCGGACTTTTGATCACAATAACACTTCGAATCCGATATAATTAATATATTCTGGGTTCGGGGTGTTGCAGGTGGTATCAGAGCCTAGGTTCAAAACTTTCGGACCCAACCCCAAATCTTGTTTTCTCGTCACAATAAAATTATTTATTATCATTTAAGTATTAAAATATTAAAATTTTCTGAGGGAAACGTGTCTCTGGTTACTGTCTACAAGCTCCTCGAAGGTACGTTACTACTTTTATAATGTTGCTTAAAGGCCTTTAAATTCACAACTGCTTGACTTCATAATACTACCCGATCAAAAAGGTTACGATAACTCAAAATAACGTTCGTACTACGAAGGAGGAACTACAAAATCCAGTCTAAATTGCTTTTGAAACTCGAATAATTGATAAGAATGCTCGAATAATTTGTGAACTTCATAAATGATATTATGTGATTTCTTTGATTACGTGCTTTAAATGTTTACTTTACGGTTATTTTCCTTTTTAAACTAAAATTTGACTAGAACTTTCCTTTCCCTATAGGAAGCCTAAGATGGATGTGGCCCAGTACTTAGAGATTGAGCAGTTAGAAGTAGAGACCATTGATGCCTTCACTGCCCGCTTTTTAGAGTCACGCGAAAGGGCAAGGACTGCCCCGGAGCCCCACATCGAGACTGACTTCGCAGCTGCGACCCGATTCGCGGGAGGAGTGATCGAAATCTTCCGCCCTATCGCTGCCGGACTGTTAGACCGTATGAGGGTGGACGACCCAGAGCAGGGACCTCAAGTTCACCTAGACGCTTACTGGGTGGAGACCCAGAGGGTGATTCGGCACGCGGATGTTAACCGCGGACTGTCTTACCAGACCGCTGGACTCGCCGGGCATGACCTGGCCACATCGGACGGTCACAGGGAGGACGCCATGCTAGCACAGGCATCGGCCGTTGCGGCTAGAGCAACCGCCGTCTCCCAAGACGAGTACTCTCACATCGCTACTCGGAGGGCCGACATACACTTAGAGGCAGCTCTCGCGCAGCGGGATACCTCCATCGCCTACTGGGTAGCGAGTGGACTGGCTGGAGAGGGACCTTTCGGCTTGGGAGAAGCCGCACATCCTATAATAGAATTAGCGAGAGTCGAGCCCGAGATTATCGAATTTGAGGAAGATGAGCCAGAAGTAGAGATAGATTCCCCGCCAGAGTCAGAGGTTGATGATTAGTTGGACTACCAGACTTTGTATATAGTAGTAGATGCATATATATAGTATAGGTGGTAGTCGTTTGACTTATAGTAGTAGTCATTTTTGCGTGGTCGTTTTCCTTATAGACCATTGCAGCGTAGCTCTAACCCCTCATTTTATCGCTCGTGGTCCATATTGATGTGAGGACACGATGCTATAGCATTACCTAGAACCCTTTTGCATTCCATGACGAATGTAAGGAGACTGACTCCGTAGAACCAAAACTTTTTAGATATATATATATATATATATATATATATATATATATATATATACTTATTATGTGCTCACTACTTGTCAATGTGTTTTACTTGCTTTATATATTGACTGTCACATATTTTATCTGATTATCGCTTAATGACACATCACTGGTTTCTAGAATACTGTGCGAATGTGAGCACTGTACCATTGAGGGTCCCAATGCGCAGCTGGTGAATTACGTACCACACGTGTTTCAGTGCTAGCGTTGTGTTGATTTGGTTAATCCGGTTATATTTTTATAACTTTCTCGCACCTATACGTATCGTAACAATATTATTCTTTTCGATCAGAACTACCTTTAGAATGACACCCGGACGTAAACGTGGACGACCCCGCGTTAACCCTATCCCTGAACCCGTGGATCCGATAGAACAAGACCCACCCCTTCAGGCTGAACCTGAACCGCCTCAACAGGCCACGCCAGAAAACGATATTGCGAAAGAAATACTGATCTCTCTTCAGAACTACATTCAGCAGCAAGTTCCACCACCTCCTCCGTCGTTGTACGGGCCTATACCTCAGATAGGGCCCCGGGCGAATGACTTTGTCGAACGCTTTCGACGACTGCAGCCACATAGGCTGGATGGGAAAGAAGATCCCTTTGAAGTCGAGGAGTGGATATCGGGATTGGAACGTATCTTCAGACACATGGCACTGACTGATGCACAGAAGGTCTCCTGTGCCCAGTTCCAACTGATGGAAGACGCAGCCCAATGGTGGGAATCTTATGAACGAACTATGGACGAAGAAGCTAGACAGATCCTTACTTGGGAGGACTTTAAGAAAGCTATACTGGATCGATACTTTCCGCGAGTCCTGAGGGATCGGAAAGAACAAGAATTTGTCAACCTTCGACAGGGAACTCTCTCAGTGATAGAGTACGAGAGAAGGTTCAACCAACTGTCTCGTTATGCCCCACATCTGGTGGGTGACGATGAAAGGAAAGCTCGCAGGTTCGAGCAGGGTTTGAGGCCCGAGATAGCAGGAATTATAATTGGCCTTCAGGTGCCAAATTATGGAGAAGTTTTCCATCGAGCATTGATGGTTTCGATCAGTCAAAACTTGGAGTACAAACAAACTCCGACTACTGTCCCTGTCAATCGAAATTGGTGATTGCCAAATTCGTTAAAGCACAAATTTGAACTCACTCGCAAGTGTACGAGATCGTTGTTATAGTAAGGCAATTGACCAAGTTATAAAAATATCGAACCCTAGGGAAGCAAGTGGTTAGCTAAGTCGATTCACGTTGAAATGCAAGAAAAATAAAAGACAAGATCGGGATGACTATACTACTAAACAAGGAAATTAAAAACGAGCAATAAAAGAAATCTAACTAACTTCGAGAGACGAAGTGCAAGGGGGAGAGAGATGCTTAGGATATTTTCAACCTAGTGAAACTTAAGTAGGATTGTCAAGCCGATTCTATGCGTCAATTTGGACTTACTAGGGGACCTCACCAATTACCTAAACGACTATTCAAGCAATTAGTGTCTATTGATGGGGTTCTCTACGATTAATTCTCTCTCGACGAATCAAACGTAAAATAAACGCATTCAATCATTAATCTCACACTCATTCATCTAAACATGCTCATGTAACTCTCGTCTACGCTAAACATGCATCGAAAAACAAGCTACAAGAGATCAACAATCAAAGCTCAATACAAATCCATCAATAGAAGCAAAATCCAAATATCAACATAGAATAGACAAAGAGCAATCCCCACTCAAGATTTCACATGGTATCAAACATCCCAAGCATCAAAACAATTAGCTCATGGTTTCAAAATGAAGAACCATAGCTAAACAAGAACACAATAATAAACCCATAGCTAAATAGAAATTAAATTGCAATAAAAAGGAAAGAAGTCACCTCTATGGAGATTACAAACTTGAAATTGAACTAAAATCTTCAAATCCTATGCTAAATTACTCTAAAACTTGAAAGAAAATTACAATCTAAAAATGAAGGTGAAATTTAACTAAATTGGTGTGTGGGGTGTGTGCCCCCCCAAGGGGGTGTGTGGAATGTGTATTCTCTTTGTTGCATACCCTAAAAATCTGAAAATGTGGGTATAAATAGTGGGGGAAGAAATCTTGAGACGAATTTTGCAAAGAAATCCCTGAAAAATGGTGAAAATTCTGATTTTTTACCAAAAACTGCTGAGTTGACCCGGTCAACTCGGTCAACTCGAGCGAGTTGACCAACTCGAACGGGCCTCTTGGTCGAGTTAGGCGAAATGGCATCCCACGTTCTGTAAGAACCGACCTCGACTCGAACGAGTCGGGTGGCTCGAGCGAGTAGGCGCCTGAAATGCGTTTTTGAAAGTTTTGCACGACTCTTTCTCGTGGGCCCCAGTTTCTCTTCTCTGCAAAAATTCCGGCGATGCGACGGCGCGAATGACTTCCCGGTGTTGAATTCCAGGCGTCGCGGCTTCCGGTCATGGCTTCAATGGTGGAGTTGCGATTCCGGCGTGAGCAGCTGCATTTCCGGCGAGCGTGAGTGGTGGGCTTGGTAGGTGGAGGGCTTCCATGGATTCCGGTGTAAGCTTTCTCCGGCGAAGATTGCAGCAACGGCGAAGATTTGCTTTTCTGTTCTTCGTATTGCAATGGAGGAGATGCTTTCTTTCTCTCTCTCTTCGAACAAGCTGAAATGGGTATTGCAAGCTTGAAGATGATAATGGCCAACTTTGACTTTCCACAAATAGATGCGGGGCCCACTTGCTTGGCTGCTTTGTTTCTCATTCACGTGAGTTGTTAGGCAATTCCCATTTCCAATTAAAATAGTAAATAGGCTTTTCCTCCATCTTGGGCTGAAACTTGGGCCATTTGTTTATGGGCTTTAATTTCTTGAATTTGGGCCAAGAGTTCTTGAATTAAATTGAAGAGCCCAATTCGTTTCCTTCTCGATTTCTTTTCAACTCATTTCTCGAACGATCTCAACTAACACGTGCTTGCTTCTAAAAATTCCTATTTTCTGCAAAAAAATAACAAAACACACCTTTCTCGACTATTAAGCACAATGAGACAATTTAAGTATGAAAAATGCATGAAATCCTATCTAATCAAGCAATTAAAGTACACGAATTTCTAGCAAAAATCACACTAATCAATTGGCAGCCACCCTTTAAAAGGAATCCAGTTCCGCAATCTAAGGGGAACAACTTTGTTGGCTCTCGAGCTAACCAGAACTGTCAAAGGTGTGGAAGGAGACACTGGGGACCCTGTAATCAGGGAGGAGTAATTTGTTTTCGTTGCCATCAACCAGGGCACAAGTCCAATGAATGTGTTCAGCCACCGAGCAGCAACCGTCAACCGGTTAATAACGCTCAGTACCGCCCTCAGCAGGCAAGCAATTATCAGGTTCGTCAGCTACCTGTACCTAACAACCGCCAGGCGGGACCCCCAGTCAGAGGTCCGTCTAATCAAGGTCAGAGAAGGCCAGGCCACGTGAATGCTATCCTAGAGGAAGGGGAAAGCAGTGGAGAGCAACTTCGCCTGAAAGGACCAGCTCAGCCTGAGCAGCACGAGACGCTAGCAGGTACTGTCTTTGTACTCGAAAAACCTGCGTATGTATTGTTTGATACTGGAGCATCTCATTCCTTTATATCTGATAACTTTAAAAGAAAGTTAGGATTAGTCGAGAAAAAAGGAAAAGTTTTAAACGTTAGTATTCCATCTGGAACTACTATGGAAATTGAGGGTCAAATTAGAGGTTTACCTCTAACGCTAGACAATAATTTGATAGAGTCCGACCTTCACGTCCTTAAGATGAAAACCTTTGACATAATCTTAGGCATTAACTGGTTATCGAGAAACAAAGCGATAATAAAATGCGCCGAACGCGAGATCGACCTCGAAACTCGTGATGGCCAACGCTTCACGTTTCGTGAAATCAAGACCAAGAAGGAAACCCGAGTAATATCAGCAATCCAAGCTGCTGCAATATTACAAAAAGAGAAATGCCAAGCTTACCTCGTTCACATATCAGCAGGAGAAATAGACGATAAGTTATGCATCGGAGTGCCAATTGTGGATGGATATCTTGACGTATTCCCTGAGGAATTAAACGGGTTACCTCCCGATCGTCAGATAGAGTTCTCCATCGACTTGATACCTGGGGCAGCACCAGTATCAAAAGCACCCTATCGAATGGCTCCAAAGGAATTAGAAGAACTGGAGGAACAACTACAAGGTTTGCTTGAAAAGAAGTTCATCAGACCTAGTGCATCACCATGGGGAGCACCCGTGTTGTTCGTAAAGAAGAAAGATGGAACTTTCTGTATGTGCATAGACTACCGAGGTCTCAATCAACTGACCATTAAGAACAAATATCCTCTTCCGAGGATAGAAGACTTGTTCGATCAGTTAAAGGATGCTACGATATTCTCAAAGATCGATCTGAGGTCTGGTTATCACCAGCTAAAGGTCAAGAGCGAGGATATCCCGAAGACAGCATTCCGGACTCGGTATGGACATTACGAATTCACCGTGATGCCCTTTGGAGTAATGAATGCTCCAGCGATCTTCATGGATCTGATGAATAGAGTATTTCATCCGTACCTGGATCAATTCGTCATTGTCTTCATCGACGACATACTCGTGTACTCTAAGAGCAAAGAGCAACACGAAGAACATCTCAAAGCAGTCTTAGAGACAATGAGACGAGAGAAGTTGTATGCCAAATTCAGCAAGTGTGAATTTTGGATCGACCGTGTGATGTTCTTAGGGCATATAATCTCCGCAAAAGGGATTGAAGTGGACCCAGCAAAGGTAGAAGCCATCATGAACTGGAAGGCACCTACTAACGTCAATGAAATTTGGAGTTTTCTTGGGTTAGCAGGGTACTACCGCAGGTTCATACAAGATTTTTCCAGCATTGCGAAAGCGCTGACGAAACTGACCAAGAAAACTGAGAAGTTTACTTGGGATTCAACTTGTGAAGAAAGCTTTCAAGAGCTAAAGAAAAGGCTAACCACGTCGCCTGTGTTAACCATCCCAGATGGATCAGAAGGATTCGTCATTTACACAGACGCTTCTTTGTCAGGTTTGGGTTGTGTTCTGATGCAGAATAAGAAAGTTGTAGCTTATGCATCTCGACAACTTAAAGACCACGAACAAAACTACCCAACACACGACTTAGAACTGGCCGCAGTAGTTCACGCGTTGAAAATTTGGAGACACTACTTATATGGGGGAAAGTGTGAGATCTACACTGACCATAAGAGCCTGAAATACTTCTTCACGCAGAAGGAATTGAACATCCGTCAGAGAAGATGGCTCGAGTTGGTAAAAGATTATGATTGCACTATCCACTATCACCCTGGAAAGGCAAACGTAGTGGCAGACGCTTTGAGTAGAAAGGAAGATACAAAACTAAGCGTCGTTCCGACCACGCAATTACCACTAATGGGAGAACTCTCTCGTTTAGACTTGGAATTTTCCACACAGTGTTGTGCAGATTCCATGGATTACGCGTTCACCCTACAACTGACCTTACGAGAAAGGATCCTAGCAGCGCAAAAGGACGATAAATTCTTGAGAGGAATACGTAAGCGCGCTGAGGAAGGAACCATTCAGAGATTCGTATTGGGTACTGATGGAGCTTTAATGTTCGATAACAGAATCTGTGTGCCTAAGGATGACGGAATTAGGAACGAAATTCTGAAAGAGGCACATAGCACTCCTTACACCGTTCATCCCGGAGAGACGAAAATGTACCGAGGATTGAAAGAGAACTTTTGGTGGAGGGGTATGAAGAGATCGATAGCTCAATTCGTCAGGAGTTGTTTAACCTGCCAACGAGTTAAAGCAGATCACCAATGATCTCCAGGGTTTGTTGCACCCTCTGGAGATGCCAGGGTGGAAATGGGAAGACATCACTATGGATTTTGTCACCGGTTTTCCGAAAACGGTGAAGAATCACGATGCCATTTGGGTTATCGTAGACAGACTTACGAAAACTGCCCATTTTATCCCTATAAGAATGACGTACACGTTGGACAAGCTCGCCCAACTATACATAGCAGAGATAGTCAGACTGCACGGAGTACCAGTTTCAATAGTATCCGATAGAGACCCCCGTTTTACCTCCAAATTCTGGGGAAGTTTACAACGAGCCTTAGGTACTGAATTGAAGTTCAGCACCGCGTACCACCCGCAGACTGACGGGCAATCAGAAAGAACCATTCAAACGCTTGAAGATATGCTCAGAGCTTGCGCTCTAGATCTAGAAGGAAGTTGGGAAAACCATCTACCATTGGTAGAGTTTGCATATAACAACAGTTATCAAGCAACAATACAAATGGCGTCGTACGAAGCACTCTACGGGAAGAGGTGTAGATCGCCAGTTTGTTGGGACGAAGTCGGGATTCGAAAGATTCTCGGACCCGAATTAGTCGAAAAGTCGGCTGAGATAGTCGCAAAGATTAAAGAGAGAATCAAGTCGGCCCAGGACCGTCAGAAATCTTATGCAGACACTCGGAGAAGGGATTTACAATTTGACATTGGCGAGAAAGTATTTCTCAAAGTTGCACCAATGAAAGGTCTAATCCGTTTTGGGAAGAAAGGTAAGTTAAAGCCGCGATACATTGGACCATTCGACATCCTGAATAGAATCGGGGATGTAGCTTATCGCATAGCTTTACCACCGGAGTTATCACGAGTGCATAATGTGTTCCACATATCTACACTCAGGAAATACGTGAGCGATCCAAACCACGTTATTAATCACGTAGAATTAGGTCTAAGCAGTGACCTGACTTATGAAGAGATTCCAGTAACTATCTTGGGAAGAAAGTTACACTTGTTAAGGAATCGAGAGATACCTTTAGTGCTCGTTCAGTGGAGCCGACACGGGAAAGAAGAAGCGACTTGGGAAAGAGAGGATGAAGTCCTAGCCAAATACCCTCAAAGCTTAAGTAATACCTAAGACATGAATTTCGGGGGCGAAATTCTGTTAAGGGGGTGAGGATGTAATACCCCGTCCCGTTCTGTACCCTTTTCTTAATTAGAAGCCTTATTATATTTTCTTTTCTTTGTTTCTTTTAATTTTAATTATTTTAATTATTTTTGTGTGTTATTTGTGTATTTAAATATACATACCCTTTTTATAAATTCCTAAATTCGAAGAAAGAAATCGAATTCTTTCAAACGAATAAAGGACTACGAGAAATTAATTATTCAAATTAAATTAAGGATTTCGATCCGTTTAATTTATTGAGAAAAATCAAAATACAATAAAATATTAATTGAGTTTAAAAACTGTATTAATTTCTGAATCGGGGTTACACTCGTGAACCAAACGACCCCTAAACCGTATCAGTTGGGAACGAAAATACCAAATTCTTGGATAAGATTAAATGGATTAGATAAGGTTGGAAAAGAGGGAGTATAAATAGAAGAAACCTCACTCTCTCTCCTCATTTGTTTTTTTTTCACGCACAAAATTTTTTCTCTAAAAAAAATTCCCCCTCATTCGGCCTTCTTTCCTCCGCCTCCTTCCTCCGGTCGACGAAGCTCCACGCCGCCGTGGCCCAGCCCAGACGCACCGCTCCGAAGCTCCGTCCGGCCTCGCCGAGCACCCACCGCCGCGAGCGTCGCCCACCTCTCGCCCTCGCCGCACGCCGCGTCGCCGCTGGAGCTCCTCCAGACCCAGCGCCGCCTCCCACCGCCGCGACGCCTCCCCCGCACGCCGCCGTCGCCGCTCCAGTCTCTCCCGTCGCTCTCGCTCTTCCTCCGTTCGAAGCGCCGCCGCCTCAGCCGTAGCTCCGCCGCATCGACGAGACCGAAGCTAGCTCTGCCCGCCGCCTCCTCCTCAATCTCCAGTGAGTTGAATTCTCTCCTCTATTGTTCGAATTTCATTCTGTTTAAATTCGATTTCGAACACCGGTTTATTCCAATTTCTAACCGAAACCTTATTCTCGTTAATTTTCCGTTCAATTATGACGCCGTGGAACCGGTTGCTATTGCCAAATTTCTGGAATTTCCAACCGACGCCGTTAGGCTGTCCAAATTGGTTTTTCGAATTCCTGAACAACGCCGTTAGGCTGCCCAATTTTCGTGAGCGATTTCCGAATTTCAAAACGATGCCGTTAGGCCGCCCGTTTAACATCTCGAACTGAAGCTCGTAAGGTTTCTACCTTCGTTTTTCTTCTTGGGTAGATTTTGGGTTATGTTGTTAATTTGTTAGAAGCTTGGGACAAGAAAGGAGAAAAACTTACTGTTAGTTTTAGTTAGATAATTAGTGTTAATTGTTAACTTATTTAGTATTATTGAATTATCCCATTGTATCACTCTTTAGAAGTAGGATTTTGGATAGTTGTTTTTCTTTATTTTTATCTCCTTCACAAACCATGAGATTGGAATTTTTTGTTTAGTGTTTTAGTAATAGTGGTTGAATGTTGAAATATTATTGTTTTAGATGTATGGTATTAATGACTTAGTGGACTAGTATTATTCTTGTGAATGTTTAGTGTCATTGTTTTAGTATTATGATGATATTAGCGAAATCCTTTAGTATCCTTGTTTTGATATTTTTTTCAAGGGTAAAACACTTTTGTTTTGAATCCATAAGACAAAGGGAAACTCGTCTTCACCTCGTACCCCTGTTAGAATTTTAGAAACGCAAAATAAAGCCTTTTAATATAATCTGTTATTTTAGAAGAATTACAAACCAACTTTAGGAATACCTTTTTATAAACTATTTTTAGTTTATAATATAATTTTCTTAGAAAAGTCCAAGTCTTTTAATAAGTTTAGAAATGAGAAGTTTTATATTCAAGTTTTCGTTTAAAAACAAGAAATAGAATCCTTAAGAAAGAAAAACCTTTTCTTTAAATTTTATTAATTTTTCTAAGTAATAATCTTATTTTTCTAAGTATTTCCAAGTTTAATAATTATATTTTCCTTAAAGGGCCTTTATTGAGAACACCACTGAATTCAGTAAATACACCCCCTGTTACACCACTAAATTCAGTAAATACACCCCCTGTTACACCACTTAATTCAGTAAATACACCCCCTGATACATCTCCTCTTAAAAAGGGGTGTACTTATCAATTAAAAATCAACCTTTGAAAACTTTAGTTTTCAATAGTTTTCTGAAGACAACAATCTACTCAATCCTCGAGTTTCACACTCTTAAGCTTTTCAAATTCAAAAGTCAATCTTTTAATCGGAATACTCCTTATTAGGATTCTGTACTTTTCGGAACACGCACGAAGGACTCGATTGTCTGCCTACACAATATTCCCGGAACTCAGAACAATCAGGTGGGTGATGATCTGTTGATTGATCTGCTAATAATAACGTCGTGCCGGTATTTCCTGAACTCGATTAAATCAAATCAAAAATATCTAATTCAACATAAATGTAACACCTATCTATATAAATGTTTGAATTATGTGATATAACTATATGTTATATAATATCTGTTGTTTTGTGAATCGATCACCACTGCATGAGTAAACACCTTACGTGAGCATGAATCAGTTCAGTTGTCAGTCAAGTATTTTTCTCAGTGAAGTTTGTTGTGTCAGTTTTATGGAAAGTCAGTAAGTACGGGATTGTGATGTGAGTATTGATTTCCAACCTCCGGGGAGCTGTCGGGGACGCCCTCGGAATAAAGGTTGTTGATTTAGATTAGATTCCGACCTCCGGGGGAGCTGTTGTTGAATGCCCTCGGAATCAAGGTTGTTGATTATTTTCCGGTCTCCGGGGACGCTGTCGTTGGACGCCCTCGGAATCAAGACTGTTGATGGTTGGAGTTGAAAAGGGAAACTTTGATGGAAGTGGAATGGTTGTACGTTTATGGTTTGACAGCTGTGGTAATATGTGATATGACTTTGGGCTTTGCCCTAATGTGAATCAACTTGTGTTATTTCAATTATATTATACGAAATATGCTTAAATGCCGTTTAAATTTTATAATCTTATATATATCAACTGATTAAATAAAATAAACACTTTATTAATGAGTATAACTTAATGTATTTCGGATTTACCAATCCCATGATGTTGCAATCACCCATATGTGAGAATTCAATTCTCACGCCCCTTTTTCCTAACCCCTTGCAGATTACAATTACGGGGAGCAAGGACAGTGACACAGAAGACACAAAGTCTCCCATTTGCTTAAAATATTATTACTAATACAATGATGCCTATTATTTCTATTTCTCAAATAAATGTTATCGCTACTGCCATGCAAGGCGATACTCTTACCGTGTGTTTTAAATACCCAAACTTAGTGTGTATTATCCTGAAGATACAGAACACTCTATCCATCTTTATATATATATAAATACACTTACGTTATAATATTTCTTCCCACTTATCCGCTGCATGAAACTCATCTCTCAATTCAGTTATATTCCCTTAAAAAAATTTATAGTTCGGACTTTTGATCACAATAACACTTCGAATCCGATATAATTAATATATTCTGGGTTCGGGGCGTTACAGGGCTTTCTTAATTACCTTACTGGAAGGGGAAAAAGAGGCGGCGCTGGGTTTAAGGAGCGGCGTAGCGAAAGAGAGGCGACGACTGAGACGCGGTGGCGGCGCGCTGGTGGCGAGACGGCTGCATCTGGATAGACGAAGAGACGAGGCAGCGGTGGAGGGCGGCGTCGCTTGCAAACGGCGGCGTTGTGCGACGGCGCAGGAGGCGGGACGGTGGCGAGGCATTGCTGGAACACGGCGGCGTCGCGGCTGGAGCGGTGGCTGTCGCTTCACGACGGCGCTGGAGGCGGCTCGGTGCTCGATTGAAGGAGCACGATGGTCGTCTGTTGCCGAAAGGAGGAAGACGGTGTGAAGGCGGTGACGGACGGCGCTGTGCGACGGCGCAGGGGGCGTGAGGTAGTGCTGCTCGCCGGAAGGAAGAGGGAGAAGGGGCGGCGGCCGTGGCTGTATTGGGGAGAGAGAATGGGACGCATTTTCTCTTTAAATTGGGACGCGTTCTTTTATTTGAGAAGAGAGAGATGGGGTTGAAATTTGGAAACTGATTATGTGAAGGAATTGTAGGATGGGGACCGGTTATTTATAGAAGGATAAAACTTAATTAATTAATGAATTAATTTAAAAGAATGAAAATAACATGTGGATAGGATTGAAAGTAGATTTTTAGGATATTTCATTCTCAACTCATACACCTTAGGAATTGTTTAGTTCACCAATTTAATTCCGAAATTAAAGTTAGTATAGTTTTAAAATTCGATTAATATTTTATTGCATTTTAATTATTCTCAATAAATTATACGAATCCAAAACATAATTTTAAACTTTGAATATTTAATTTCTTGTAGTCCCTTATTCGTTTGAAATATTCGATTTCTTTCTTCGAACTTGGGAATTTAAAAAATAGAGTATATATTTAAATTACACAGTAACACACAAAATTAATAAAAATTAAAAGAAACAAGGATAATAATATAAATTTATATAAATAAGGTTTCTAGCAAAATAAAAGATATAAAATGGGATGGGATATTACAATCCTAATTTAGTGATGTAACATATATTTTCTTAAATTTCTTGGTAATTTTAGTTATTATTAATTAATGTTTGTGATCTAACGTTTTGATATTCTTGGGAAATTAATCTAATCGGACAAGATCTACTAGTGATCGTAAATCCCGTGCTTCGCACGGCCGGAATTTATTATATTATTTGAAGTATAATAATGAACACATTTTAATTATAAAATTAAAATATATATAATTTTTAAAAAAATATATATATAATTAAAAAAATTCTTGGACTCAAATTATTGTTACTTCTCATTATATTTTTATATTTTATTTATAATATCAAATACTTTAAAATAGATTCATGATAAGTTTATAATTAATCATTTTCATATAAAATTTACTCTTGGGATAAGATATAAATTGGACACATCAAACTATCATTTCAACGTAGGTGTATTTAAATTTGGCAATATAATTATTTATATATTTTTATTTTATATTTTACAAATATCATAATTTCTTTACACTAAGTTTTAGCACAAAATTTATCATACAGTTTTTTCTAATTATATATAAGTGTAGCATGAAACAAATATTTGTTTTATTATAAAATAAATATTTATTTAGAATAATAAATTATTTATAATTCTTACCATCAACTCATCTTAATCAAATGGTGTGTCTGATATAAGTTGGGAATATAACCTGAACATGTAGAATTTAAAATTATTTATTTAATATTGGATAACCACTAAAGGCATTAATTTTTTTAGTAATCAATAATTAGAACATTAATAGAAATAATCAAAAGATAATGACTAATGAAGTTGGTACGTTTGGTGATTGTATTGAAATTAGAAAAAATGGTGTAAAAGTTTTTTTTTTTATATATAATTGTGGGTGTAGGTATTATTATATTTGGGATAAAATTTTAATTTTATAGTGGGTATATATTTTATAAAAAAAATATACAATAAGGTGCGTGAAATTAGTAAAAAAAAAAGGTGGATGTAGATTGTTGCTTCTTTGTAATAAATTTTATTATAAAAAAAATTCAACATAAGATTTTTAATAAAAAAAAATGAAAACAAACTTGTTTATTTTAGAAACATTTACATAATAATAAAGTCAATGTCATTTTTAAAATTTTCGAATATCAACTTTATATTAATAATGATAAAAAAATATAAATTAAATAAAAAATCATTTAAGACAAAAAGAAACAAACACTTTATATCTTATAAAAATCATCAAACTCAAATTTTTGTAATTTGAATTGTTTTTAAATCTTAACATTCACATAAAATAATAAATTTTCGATACAATAACAAAATATTATGGTGGCCTTGAAATTGAACAATACAAATAGAAAAATTAACAAAGTGACTTAGTATAAAAGATTAACATCAAGTATTCAACATTAGAACAAAAACAATAAAAATCATTCTAACTGCAACATCAATACCATTATACTTCATAAAAAAAATTATTCATACGTGTAATCCAACACTTCTAACAAATATATATCAAGTTTTAGTGACATAAAACATGTGACATTTTGTATCAACAATAAACTTGGATTCAGAATAAATAAATAAAATAATTCTTCAATTCTAACATACGTTAAAATAATAAAACTCAATTCTTCTCCAAAAATATTTATACCCGACACTAATATATGTTAGAAAAAAAGACAAAAACATATTAAATATACAGTTTTGGTAAAAAAATATAGAAGTGCATAAAAAAGGTGAATCTCACCAGACGATGTTTAAAGTCAATGTTATTGCATTTTTCTAAAAGCTCAATGATTACCAAATTCACTGGTTCTAATTTTCTTTCAACATAATCTTCTAAATGATCAATCTAACTTCCAGCCGTAACATTTTAAGGAAAACTTAAATTATCTATACATGGTCTAGTAGCATTTTTATCATTGTTCAAACATAAAGTAACAAATATAATACATACATACATATATATATATATATATATATATATATATATATATATATATATAAACAATCACATTAACATTTAAAAAAAAATTATCAATTCTCAATCACTTTGTTTAATAGATACAATTGTGGAAAGACGATAATCATTTTTTTTAAGTTGGAGTAGAAATGTAGGGGAGTGAGTATAGTTGGTGACTATATTAATGAATTTGAATGGGATTGAAGGATGAAAATTATTTGGGAGTAAAAATATTATAGTACTCATTATTTCTAAAAATTAGATATAGAGTAGAGAGAAGATCTGGCCAGAAAGAAAGTAAAATTGCATTTGAGGTATAAGACATACCCTTCCAAATTATAAATATTAACAATAGAGTACAGTTTAGGACTCATAAAATGAAATCATGAACATTAAAAACCAAGACATCAAAGCTATCAGAATATTTGAACATCATATATAGAACGGTTCTTTGTGTTGAAAAATCAATCTTCAAATATGTAATTTGAACAACTCAACTCTCTCTCTGTGATCCAAACTCCATAGATGTGCTTTGATTTTATCCAACAACTTATGCACCAAGACTTGCATCAAATTCAAATTAGTTCTTTAAAATATATATATATATATATATATATATATATATATATATATATATATATATTCATTACCTAGAAAAATCTAATATAATGTATGATAATCGGCATGAAGTGATTTTATTTTTTTAATTTTTGTAATCTGATAAGATAAAACATAAATATTTATTATAGATTAATTATTTTAAATTTAATTTTTTGAAACCGTAATATTAAAAAATAATTATGTATTGAAACCTAAAGATGAACAATGCTCATGTACGGTCCTCGCACACTACACGGATTTCATTATTTATTTTTTATGGAGTCAATAAAGTAATTTAAATTTAATATTTTTAATTTCAAACCTAAATTAATTTTCAATATTATTTTTGTAATTTTTTATTGATTTAGCATAATATTATTTATACAACTTTCGTCCCAAAATTTGTTGGAAGCTTGAAACAGCGTCGTTTTCGATCATGCAGACGAAAATGAGCAAAGCTCTATTTTAAAGTCTTAGAGAAGGCACTCACAATCTTATATTTTTTTTAATTGTTCATCTGTTGACTTTTGAGTTCTCAACTATAATTCATATTCCATGATATTAATTCTATAAAATATAATTTTTATATAAATGTAAGTATAACAGTAGTTAGACTAATTATTGATTTCATTTAATAGGTATGAGTAAAATTATACATGATTATCGTTTATTATATTTAAAAAATATTAGGTCAATACAATTTGTAAAAGAGTAACTCTCTTGTGCACTTGGTGTATGGTGCATTCACTCAACAGTTGATCATGTTTACACTTAAAAGTGCGGTTGAATAACACTAAAAGTTTACACTGAAAATCAATTTTTATTGTAAACTTTTCAGTGTAAACCAACCACACTTTTCAGTCTAATTGAAATAAACTTTTCAGTATAAACATGGTCAACTGTTGAGAAAGTACACCGTGCACTTGGTGCATATGAGAGTTTGCCTTTGTACAATATTTCGTATATGTGATTATCACGTATAAGCCACATATATTTGCACCCATCTTTTTATTAAAAACGTCCACCGCTAAAAGTACATTCACCCATCATTTAAAAAATTCTGAATACATCCACACTTAATATACCCATAAATAACACCCCCAAGCAATTATGAATAAACCATTTCTAAAAGGAGTGAGGTAAATTTAATAAAAGTATATGAGTGTAATTTGTAAATATTTGTGGTGCCAAATATAATATAGTTGTTAAGTTTTAAATATAAAAAATTACAAATTTATTGTACATAAAATTATCAAAATTATTATGAAAGAACTAAAGTTTGGTTTTGTAACACCCCGTTTTCCTTAAAAAAAATACATTATATATATATATGTGTGTGTGTTTTTAGCAACTTAATTATTTTGGTGGACTATTTTATTGTTTCTAAAAGTTATAATTATGAGATGAGAGAACTAATGATATCTACGAGATTTAGAAAAATTTTGCAGGATAGCCAACTGAGGAGACCGGGCTCGATTGCAATGCACTTGACACAAATAAATGGAAATAGGAAAGAAAAAAAAAATATATATATATACATATAATTCAGTGATAATAAAAAGAAAGTACTAAAGCATAATATTTGAGACTTATGTGTTTAGAAAAATATTACTGCTAGTGGAAAAAAAAAAATCTTTTTAATTAATTAGGAATCCTATATGAGTTTAATTATATGTATTTCCGAATACATATTAAGATGATTAAATTGAAATTTTAAAAAAAAAAAAAATATATATATATATATATATATATATATATATATATATATGAATTATATATTCTTGAAATAAATTCAGGATTTGAATTGGTCTCTCCCCAATAGATAAATGTATTCCCTAATATCTTACTCAAGAATACGAACCGTCATTCTCTTCTTCGCCATGTCTTCTTTCTCTTTCTCTCTCTACTCCTTCCTTCCCTTCTCCGGATAAAAATTAAAAAGAAAAAAAAAACCCTCCACCTCCATCATCATAAGAGCTTTCATTGAAGTAGAAGAGTTTCTTTAAAGCTTTCATTGAAGTAGAAGATTTTATCTAGAGGTAAATGAAAGAAAGAAACTGATCTTTTTATTTTGCATACGAAGTGGTTTTTCTTTCCCTTTCTTGTGGTCTTCTTTTCTACGATTCTTAGTAATGAATATAAATTCATTTTAGGGTTTTTATTTAATATCCTGCAGAAATTTTGGTGTATCTTGTGAAAATTGCTAACTATGTGACACAAGAGTGTTAATTTATGGAGTGCGTGTGATATATGTCATTGCATGTGAATTCAGTGTCGTTTTTCTTTCCTTTCTCCTACTGCAAGTCCTTTCTTTTTATGTGCGAAGACTTATTTGGTGGATATATTGTGACTAAATTGAGTTGGGTGCCCCAACTAGACTATTTTATGTGTAAATTTTGATGTTGAAATCTGCTATGAAATTGCATGTTAATTTCGAGAGTTGTCCTGACCTTTTCTGAACAAATTTGATAAAATCCTTTTGCAAAATAAAATTTCTGGAAGTTTTTAGTTCGTGGTAAAAGTTTTGGAATTTTTGAAGTCATTTTCAATTTTATGTGAATTTTATATTATACTGTTGTACAGCAGAAAATCGGCCCCGTTTTTGGTAATGATTGTAAAATTTACTGGGTACAGATTATTTTGTATTTGAAATTAATTTTTGGCTATATTGTTATACTGAATCTTATCTTTCATATGAATTTTATTTGGATAAATTTGGAGTTATATTATATTTTTAATGATTTTTCTAACAAACAGTGACCTCACAGTATAAACGAGCAGTTTTAGAGCTCTAGAACAATATATAAATAAATAGGGAATTCAAAGCCTTAAATTGTGATAATTTTTATGGTATTACTACTGACTCTTAGGATCATATTGAAATTTTTACTTGACCTTATTTAAGTCATTTTCATGTGTTACTAAATGTTGGAAAACGATGGGTCACAACAGTATTTTGGGGCTTGTTTTTGCCTAACTTGGAAAATTCATAAATCACAAACTAGAGAGTATTTCTATGTGAAATTTTTATTGTGTGTACCTATACGTGTTTAGAAGATACTGTATAAATTTGATAAATTAATAGTGTGTTCAAAATTTATGGTGAATACTTCGTTTCAATGTGTTATTCTAATGTGTTAACCTAAGATATAAGTATTAAACTATTTTCTGATTATCTTGTGTAAATGAGAATTAATACATTTGGCATGATTATGACATGTGAGTTTTAAAAATATATATATTTTGATAACATTTAATGATTATGAGACTAAAAGACTACAAAACGTGTCGAGTGCAGCACGAGTTAGCGGGCTTCCGGGAAGTTATCTTGAAACGTTCGACTCCAAGAAAAGAGGGTAACATTTAATTGCTTTTGTATTAGTTATTCCATTTGTATGTGAGATGCAAATAAGTATATCTTCGGATTTTGCTCTGTGTGGATTATGTTGTGTGGATTATACTGTGTGGAATTATGCTATGTGGAATAGTCGGGTCGACGGGCCTCGGCAAGTACTCACTCTTTCATATCAAATGGGTTTTTTTTAAAGCAATAGTATATTGAATGTTATCCCACTGGGCTTCCTCTCCGGGGGAAGACTCGTGATGCTCCTTAAATTATTTCAGGTTTTGTTGGAGACGAGGCGGACGTGTAATTGACAGTGGCGGACTCCTCAAACTTTAATTGTTATGTTTCAAAACTCCGTAAGAAGTGTACTAAGTATTGTGTGAAATATTTAGTTTGGTTTAGATGTTTTATTATCATGGTTATGTCTAAATTTCTATGACTGGAATCTAACTTTTCGTATAACTTTAAGCTAATATGACGACTCTTAAACCTAACTCCCATGCATGACACGATCAACTCTTTTGAATGTGTTTTAATCTAATTATAATATCTTATTTTATGTATGGTATCACATCTTGAGAATTGTATTTGAATAAGTGTTTGATTTAGATGGGTGGGTAATATATGAGTTAAATACAAATTAGTTTAGACATGTTACTTAGAAAGAAAAAAAAGGGCTCGTATTTTCATAGTGTGGTCTTCCACATTAATCAATTTACGTATGAAACTTTAAAACTATTTTTAAAAAAAAAATCCTAAGTAAGTGGCGCTGGTTTTGGGGCGCTACAAGTTTTCACTTAAAACTCTATACAACAATATAAACAAATAAGATATCAAATAACAAAGATATTAATATTGATAATTTACTTGGTTTTTACATAAACATATAAAACAAAGTATAGAGTGAAAATAGTTCATACATGAATCATTGAAGAGTATTAGTTGTTTTTCACCAAAGAGTATTAGTTGTTTTCAATGAAGGGTGTTAGTTGTCTTCACTAAAGAGTTTTAATTTATTTCCAGTAAACAACTAAGAGTCTTTAGTACAGACAACTAATACTCTTCAGTGAAAACAACTAATACTCTTTAGTGAAAAACAACTAATACTCTTCAATGATTCATATATGAACCAATTTCACCCTATACATACTCAACATATAAATACGAATTAGGTATAAAATGAAAATAATTTATACACGAACCACTCTCAATATTTTTAGTGTAATCAACTACTCCCTCCATTTCAAAATAAATGTCTTTTTATCATCTAATATTTTGAAAAATAAATGTCATTTTAGCCTTTGAAACACTTTTCAATGCATATAAAGTGACCTATAGGTTGTTTTGAACCAATGAAATCAATCAATTTCTTAAAAAGTATTTTTACATAGGGGTAATTATAATAAATATTAGGTGTCTTAATATGTGTGAAGAAACCTAAAAAGATATTTATTTTGAAATGGAGGGAGTAATATTTTTGTATCCTTCAACAAATTATCTTCAGAGAAAATAATTAATACACTCCAAAATTAATACCCTTTGTTCCACAACTATTTTCACACTTTTCTTATTTGGATGTCCCGTAACTACCATCACATTCTTAAAAACGAAATAATTTTCTCTCACAAAAGTTAATAAGGTAACATTACTTTATTAAAAAAATATTCAACATCACCTCTCACTTACTCTTTAAAAAAAATTGTGTCACTTCCTACTATAAAAGTAGTTTCAGGACGGAGAGAATAATACCTTAATTGAAAATAATTAATATCTTTTAAATAATTGCACAACACATAATTTAATTATACTATATATTACTCATGATGATGCAATGTTTGACTATTGTTATGTAAAGTCCATAGGTAATAAAGGTAAAATTAATTATTATATATTTAGTGACAAATAATGGATGATATAAATTCAAACTAAATACTGCATGCAAGAGCATACTATGTACCTGAATTTTAAATATTCATTTACAAAAAATATGAAAAACAAGTGTGAACGGTAATTTTTAAAACAGCAATACCCAAATCAATAATCAATAATACCTCAAGCAATAATCGACAGTATCATGGACAATAATCAACAGTATCTAAATGATTGATCTTAAATGAGAAAAATAAATTTTTTAAATGCCAAAAAAAGTAGGCACCGAATCAGGAAAATAAACGACCAAGAAAATAATGAATGGCCGAGTGAAACCATAATTAATTTATGAAATATTTTTTATGCTAAATCTTAGGAATAAAATTAGGAGAGTTAATATTAATATATAACTCTAATGTTAATAATAGCTTTGATCGTGGAATCATCTAATATTGTTTTTTATAGAATTATGAAATTTGCAATAAATCAACATTAAATCTGTAATTACTGTTATTCTTAAGTATGTTTAGGTTAATTATTTTGTGTTAATTTAACCTTAAAAAATCTTAATTAATTTATTCTTATGAATACGAATTTATAAAATTAGCCGTGATAGGGATTTATTATGTAAAACACAAATAATTAAAGTAATATGATTATTAGTATATGATTTACACAAATATACATGTCTTTCCTTTTCTAAAAGGAGTACATATATAAATTATTAGTTAGATGATTAAACTAAAATATCTTCAGATTTATTTTTTAAACTATAAAATTAATTCATAAAATATTACTAATTTTTAAAGATTGCTAATTGAATAATCATTACTCGAACATGCTACTATGAATAAATTTGCATGTTTTGCACGCTTCTCTATGTAATTATAATTCGGACTATATGTTGTTCTTGTTGACCACGTATATTTGATATAAATTGATTATAATATAATTATTTCATTAATTTATTGGTATAGATCTTATTTTGGATTATATTTTAATTGTATATATTATTGAAATCGCCTAAAAGATAAACCTAAAAATATTACTAAACCCGTAGGGCAAAATATTCAAATTTTCTTTACCAAATATACATGATTTTCGAATGTAATTAAAGTTTTCATTAAATAATTATAATAATAATAATCAAGATTTAGAAAACTAAACCGTATCAAGATAAATATTTGTAGTTTTTCAAGATAAAATTTTGAATATTTATACAGAAGAATAAATAATATATCTCACATTATTTTTAAAAAATTATTAAATAAAATTTAATATATTATACAGTGATTTTTTTTAATTTAAATCAATTCCCTGCTATTAAGCGCATGATTCATGGAAACGGAAATATAAATAATAGATCTCACATTATTTTTAAAAAAATCATTAAATAAAAGTTAATATATTATATGATATTTTTTTTCAATTTAAACTAATTCCCTACCATTAAACGCATGATACATGGAATTGAGACTACTGGGAAGTTGGAAACTAAAAGAATAAAAAAAAAAAAGGATCAATTTAATCGTAAAAAATATGCAATCATCATAATCTTTTTTCACATGAAATCACATACATATTTTCACACTAATTCCATAAGAAATACAATAACAGATTGATCGTATTCAAATGCAATCTACATCTTGATGAGAAGAATGAGAGGGTGTTGCGAGGGAACGTCATAGTCGTGGTAGAAGGCTCACTTTCTGTGTAAATCGACTACACTCTCAACTCCTTCCAAAGACAATTTAAATACAAAATAATTTATAGGATTGAATGAACAAATACATTTACATATAAAAAAAATTAATTAACAAAAAAAGCCTAACTTAGCGCCACAAGATTCAACCGTTAAAACTATAATTTTACAAGTCTATTGATCATACAAAGAGAACATGCAAACAACACTCTACCCGATCACCACAAAGACATCAGGAATTCAGAACTACGCCCATAACTACGTGGCACTACAAAAATTGTTCGAGCTTGAATCGTCCACAATCTGCTCAAAAAATGTAACGCCAACAACCAATCTAAGAATTATCTTCCACACTACTAAAGAAACCAGGGAAAAATGCAAGAGTAGAATGGTTGAAATCAAACAACAAAAAGGAGTATAAATAGTGGTTTCTAACATAAATATGGAGCTGAAAATTAGGAACCGAATTAAAATAAAAAATCAAACATACTATATTGGTATACCAACTAAGAATAGACGGCACAGATCAAAAGATAAAAAATGATCAAAGGCCAATAATGTTTCCCGCTCAAATCTAAAAAAGGCAAAATTATTTGTATTATATATATATATATATATATATATATATATATATATAGATTTTCCTAAAATATATGGCTTTAAATGAGTTCCTAAATGTTAATAGTGGGAAATTAATCAAATTGGTCAAGATATATTTTCCTAAAATATGTATCACTAGATGAGTTCATATTGTAAAATTACCGGCAAGCAATACAATCCCTTTTCGTTTCTATTCGAAATTATAAATTTGTTTCATAATAAATGAGAAGTTATCCTAATTTAATTGTGATTACATATCGACTTTTTTTTAAACATTTTTGTATTGCCTGTTAAAAAATAAATTAATTAACCATTTAATTAGCCCACATTAGTGTTGAAACATTTTTACTTTAGAATTATTCCTAACTTATTAATTCCTAATTATTTCTAATATAAAATATTACCAAATTTAGTTGTTTTTCAACTAATATATGTCATAAATATAGTTCTTCTATTAGTTTATACGATAATTAATCACAACTTAAAGACCGGGATTTCTCCATGCTTGTGTGGTAATTAATTTAAGTATTGAATCATATATTTTTTGCAAAATTTTCGGCATAACATACTATAAATTTGTTTAGTCTTTATTTTCTATTTAAATTTGTGGAATTATGGTTTACTATTGTCGAATCAATGTCTCTGTGTTATAAATTTCATTGATTTAACAATTTCTATTATTGTAAGTACCAAATTTCAAGGAATTTGATTGTTCGAAGCAACCCTCGACGAGGAATTTTAATTATCCAGATTTGTGTAATATTATTGATTTATTTTAGTATGGTATCAAAGAATGTTTATATGTAGTAGAATGAGTAACATTGTTGGTAACATTTTAATTTCAAGCTTCTTTTAATAATACATTTGGTGTTGTAGTTTAATAACTTTATGTAACTGAATTATATTATTTTAGTTATATTTTATAATATTGTGTAATTAGGTATAGTTACAATTCACTAAAACCTAATAATACCCTATAATTCTAATAATTTTACAAATATGAGTATGTCTTGTATGAGACCGTCTCATGACATGAGACAATGAAAATTGTGTAACTAGGGCATTGACTCATTAACACTTTGGTAGGGGTAGGTGTTAATTTGTGTGGTCTCATGCCATGAGACGGTCTCATATAAGTTTTTGCCTACAAATATCATCTAATATTGGGTTCATGTATGAACCAATCTATAAATCTATAAATATATAATACAACAATTTTTTCCTTAATTAGATTTTGGAGGGAGATTTTTGTGGCCCTTGATCAACATGTTTTGACTTCATCATCACCGTTCATTTTTTATTATTTAGTATATATGGTAGATTGAAATATAATTGATTCTTAATTTGCTTATAATTAGGAACCGTTACAATATGTGTACCTATTTATACTGCTCAATCATCAACTTCTCAACCATTGTATTAAGTTTTGATTTTGTTTCTCTCAAAATGTATATTGAGTTCTTCCTAATGAAATAGTTGCATCATCAACATTGTAAGTCATATTATTTCTCTAGATGTATAGATTCTAATTAGGTTTTTATAATTTTTCTAGATGTATAGATTTATATTTTTTGTAGTAGACAAAATAGTTAGTGAAAACTATTTTATTATTTTGTAGATTTTTTTATTCTTTTTGTTAGAAAGAATGTATATATTTTGTTGAAAATGTAATTGTTGGATATCGGATCGAAGATTTATGGAGAGTTTTGAAGAATATTTTGAATATTTAAAGACGTTCGTCGGAGATTGAAAGATATAAGGTTCCGAATAGACTATTTGAAGACCTAAGATTTGAAGGTATTTTTATAAAAGGAACAATTCGGTCGTATAGTTTTTATTTGTTGTTTTTCGGATTTTGTAATATTGTTGTCATTTCTATAAACAATTTAGGTGTATTTTTATTTTTTTTGTTCCCTTTTCCTAAATTCAATATTTAAGTTGTCATTTCATCGTCTTCATTTGTTAATTGATTAATGTCTGAAAATTATTTAATTAATTTAACATCCTTATAATGTTATGCCATTCTTTTCATATGTATATATGAGCTAATTGGTTCAACAATTAAGTTGCGAGTTGTGTGGCGCGGCTAAATAGTATGATTGACATTGCTCCAGAAAAAGGAATTAATTAGAGGTATAATATATTTTTCTTTTCTTTTTCAAAATTACTTATATAATTGCAGTAATTGGAGATATAAAAAACTAAAATAATATTTTTTTTAGAATTGAAGAGAGTAATTACAATCTGTAAAATAATTAATATAATTAAAAATAGTTAATATCATTGAATACTGGAGATCTTTGGGCTTTATTTTTTTTTATTAATCCTCACTATCTGTGATATAATTTTTGCACAAATGGCTTATCTCAGGAATTCAATTATAAAATTAGTTCCTATAATACCACTTTTAATATTCTCAATTTCGATAATATATAAAAATATAAATAAAATTTTAAAAAGATGAATTAGTGTCTTATAATTGTGAGTACATTAATCTAGAAAATTTGTTCCTATAATCTCGCTTTTAGATTAGTTTATTTTATTGATAATTTTACATTAGGATTATACATGATGAATATGAAACTAATTTAATAAATATCTGCATAAATTATGCAATTATTGGAAATGACCAAGATAATTCCATTGTAATTATTGTAACAAATATATAATAATAATTTTAGTGTAATTTAACTATAATGAATCTATTGGTTATCATATCATATAATACAAAAAATATATAAATTTGATCATTACTTTGACATAATTCAAAGTTAAAAAAATTAGCCGAAATTATAGATTTTTGTTATGGAATATAATTTGAATTGTGTATTTTTATGTATTTACTACTATACTTTAATTTGAATAAATATATTCGTATAATTAGTAGATTACTTAGATTCCATATTTAGGCCCACTGATTTTTATAAATTTGACATCATTGATTTGACATGTTTATTTGTATATTGTTTCATCATATACAACACATTAATGTCTACATATGTGAGATTGGTCAATCACTTTAATATGTTAATGACATATTAATAAATTTTATTACATGAAAATAAATACTTATAAATTTTATTACATATTTTTATTAATATTTTTTAGTATAAAGTAATTTTTTAAGGTTGAGTGTGAAAAAAATGGTATTGCTTTTTGCCATTTTAGGAAATGGGTAAACAAAACAAAAAACTTTCCCTTTTTGGGCTTTTGAGTAAACAAAATCGGGACGGAGGGAGTAGTAATTAACAAAATACCAATTATTATATTTTGAATTTTAAAGCTGGGAACATTTCAAACTGGCTATATTTTACGAAGAATGATGAAATAGTTTAAGTAAGTCTATGTTTGTAAATTTGAAAAAATATGTTGTGAGTTGTGAATATTGTAACACATATTACATATATAAATAAATAAATAAATTATGCATATCATCGCTAAAGCTTAATATAAATTTGTTGGAAGTGTTGAATTTCGTAAAAATGATAATATTACTTTTTATAAGTATAATGGTATTGATGTGGGAGCAAAATTGACTTTCCTATTGATATTGATCTTTTTATTAAGTTAATTTGTTGATTTTTTTTATTTGTATTGCTTAATTTGAAAGACGATATTATATTTTCTTAATATATTGCAAATTTATTATTAGATGAGTTCTTGAAAGTACAAAATTGAATCAAATATTGTTGGGAATGAGAAGTTCAAATTTTTAATTATCTTCAGGTACAAAGTGCCAAAAAAAACATATATAAATTCAACTTTAACACAACATAAGTTCAACTATAAAAATTGAAAATGTATACCTCAGGGTAAATTATTTAAAAGCTGATGATTGTTCCACAATAAATGGAAAATTGTGAACTTAAGAGGTAATTTCTCTTTATTATATATTTTACATAGATGTTAAATTTTAGAAACAGTTCACAGTCTGATTACGAAAATTTTAGTTTGGTGGTTTTTATTATAACTTGAGGTACTTATTTTTTAATATTTGTTTAAAATTATTTGTCATTCAATTTTATTTGTGTGTTTGTTTACAAATATAGTGATGGTCCCGTTTTCGAATACCAAAATGGGAATTCAGGAGCAATTTTTTTTTAAACTTTTAGCTCAGAGAGTTCAGCAAGAGTGAAGAGTTCTCAAGTCACTGCATTGCTAAGAGGCTGAGTTACCAAGTCAGTGAGAGGACTTGAAGACTCATGCTCTTAGCAACACAGTGACTCGAGAGGTTACACTTCAAGTCACTGCTCTACTTAGAGGCTGAGCTACCAAGTCAGTGTGAAAGCTTGGAGGCTCATGCTCTAAGCAAAGCAGTGACTCGAGATACTGAACTCTCGAGTGCGTTGCCTGAACTGGTCAGTGAGAGGATTCTCCCTGACCTGAATATTTAACCAAAATTTCCTTTTTAACAATGCTCTCAGGCAGCAGATTTTCACAACACTTTAATAAATACTTTTAAAGATAAGTACGCTCAGTTTAACGTGGTTCAGAGACTCAAGCTCTTACATCCATGACCTGATTTAACAGGAAATCCACTAACTGGGATTCTTGTTTTTAACGTGCCAAGGTGCACAAAACACTGAACTCACGCCACTCCCTGCGCTGCCCCTCCTTACGAACTCACTGACAACTTACTCCCAACAAACCTAACAAGAGGGTTTTGGTTTCGGTTTAGTTTCTCCAACTAGGTGAGGTTTTCCTTTATAATGAGTTAGCCTAAAGCTAGGATTAGGAAAACCTCTCTAAGCTATGAGTTACAAGCTGAACACTCATTTGTGTATATCTATGAACTCTAAAGTTCAGTGTACAAGATGTGAATTGTGCCTCCTTATAACTCCCAATATAATGCACTAAACACTCACACCTTCACAGCTCGTAGGTTTTGATTTTTCTTACTTCACACACTTGAATACGTAGCTATGAGCTTGTATTTATAGTGTGGATTCAAATGTAACCGTTAGATAAAATTACATTTGAATCCATACAATTAATGGTTTCAACCACTTTTCTTGGAATGCGGCCTTGTCAGTGTCAGAGTTGCTGCCTTGTGCTGATTGGTCCACGTGGGCAGGATCCAACGGATCTTTGACTCAGTGGGTTGACCAAGACCCACTGACTTTAGATAGCTTCCCCCTTCACTGACTTGATGATCTTCAGTGGACTGAACGTCTTCATTGTAGTTGTCCTCCAGAGACTGTTTGAAGATCACTCCAAGAAGTTTGTCATAAGGCTGAATGACAAACTTCCCTGACCACAGTAGCCTGACTCCTTCAGGGCCTACTTGGTGCAGCACTGATCCTCTTGATCATGCTCTTCACTGAGTGGTCCACCTGACTTAGTGTAGAACAACCAAGTTTAAACTCAGTGGGACATCCTTCAGGCTTCTCTTCAGGTTCAGATCTCTGGCATGGTTTCAGTTAGATCTTCTGGGTGTCATCTTGATGTCCTCAGGCTGTGTTGCTGAGTTCCCCCTCGCTGAGTTTCCTCTCAACTGAGTGTTTCCTCAACTGAGTTCTTCTCAACTGACAGCCTATTCTACTAAGAAATAACCTAGCCTGACCTGAAACAAAAGATACAATCCAGACTGCTTTCAAACCTATTACATGTTGTTTTGGAAAATCATCAAAACTAAAATATATCCCAACAATTTCCCCCTTTTTTATGATTCCAAAACTTCTAACCAAATGATTTTCTATTACAAGAATAATGTAAGAACACAGGTAATAGTTTGAAATATACAGGAATTCCCATAGTTTAAAATATTTAAGATCTGTTCGGTAGACCACTTTTCTTAACAAAACTGGATCAGTGGTCATGTGAACAACCTGTTCTGATACCAATTGATGGTCCCGTTTTCGAATACCAAAATGGGAATTCAGGAGCAATCTTTTTTTAAACTTTTAGCTCAGAGAGTTCAGCAAGAGTGAAGAGTTCTCAAGTCACTGCATTGCTAAGAGGTTGAGTTACCAAGTCAGTGAGAGGACTTGAAGACTCATGCTCTTAGCAACACAGTGACTCGAGAGGTTACACTTCAAGTCACTGCTCTACTTAGAGGCTGAGCTACCAAGTCAGTGTGAAGGCTTGGAGGCTCATGGTCTAAGCAAAGCAGTGACTCGAGATACTAAACTCTCGAGTGCGTTGCCTGAACTGGTCAGTGAGAGGATTCTCCCTGACCTGAATATTTAACCAAAGTTTCCTTTTTAACAATGCTCTCAGTGAGCAGATTTTCACAACACTTTAGTAAATACTTTTAAAGATAAGTACGCTCAGTTTAACGTGGTTCAGAGACTCAAGCTCTTACATCCACGACCTGATTTAACAGGAAATCCACTAACTGGGATTCTTGTTTTTAACGTGCCAAGGTGCACAAAACACTGGACTCACGCCACTCCCTGGGCTGCCCCTCCTTACGAACTCACTGACAACTTACTCCCAACAAACCTAACAAGAGGGTTTTGTTTTCGGTTTAGTTTCTCCAACTAGGTGAGGTTTTTCTTTACAATGAGTTAGCCTAAAGCTTGGATAAGGAAAACCTCTCTAAGCTATGAGTTACAAGCTGAACACTCATTTGTGTATATCTATGAACTCTAAAGTTCAGTGTACAAGATGTGAATCGTGCCTCCTTATAACTCCCAATATAATGCACTAAACACTCACAACTTCACAGCTCATAGGTGTTGATTTTTCTTACTTCACACACTTGAATACGCAGCAATGAGCTTGTATTTATAGTGTGGATTCAAATATAACCGTTGGATGAAATTACATTTGAATCCATACAATTAATGGTTTCAACTACTTTTCTGGGAATGCGGCCTTGTCAGTATCAGAGTTGCTGCCTTGTGCTGATTGGTCCACATGGGCAGGATCCAACGGATCTTTGACTCAGTGGGTTGACCAAGACCCACTGACTTTATGTAGCTTCCTCCTTCAGTGACTTGATGATCTTCAATGGACGGAACGTCTTCAGTGTAGTTGTCCTCCAGAGACTGTTTGAAGATCATTCCAAGAAGTTTGTCATAAGGCTGAATGACAAACTTCCCTGACCACAGTAGCCTGACTCCTTCAGGGCCTACTTGGTGCAGCACTGATCCTCTTGATCATGCTCTTCACTGAGTGGTCCACCTGACTTAGCTTAGAACAACCAAGTTTACACTCAGTGGGACATCCTTCAGGCTTCTCTTCAGGTTCAGATTTCTGGCATGGTTTCAGTTAGATCTTCTGGGTGTCATCTTGATGTCCTCAGGCTGTGTTGCTGAGTTCCCCCTCGCTGAGTTCCCTCTCAACTGAGTGTTTCCTCAACTGAGTTCTTCTCAACTGACAGTCTATTCTACTAAGAAAGAAATAACCTAGCCTGACCTGAAACAAAAGATACAATCCTGACTGCTTTCAAACCTATTACATGTTGTTTTGGAAAATCATCAAAACTAAAATATATCCCAACAATTTCCCCATTTTTTATGATTCCAAAACTTCTAACCAAATAATTTTCTATTACAAGAATAATGTCAGAACACAAGTAATAGTTTGAAATATGCAGGAATTCCCATAGTTTAAACATTTAAGATCTGTTCGGTAGACCATTTTTCTTAACAAAACTGGATCAGTGGTCATGTGAACGACCTGTTCTGATACCAATTGATGGTCCCGTTTTCGAATACCAAAATGGGAATTCAGGAGTAAATTTTTTTTTAAACTTTTAGCTCAGATAGTTCAGCAAGAGTGAAGAGTTCTCAAGTCACTGCATTGCTAAGAGGCTGAGTTACAAAGTCAGTGAGAGGACTTGAAGACTCATGCTCTTAGCAACACAGTGACTCGAGAGGTTACACTTCAAGTCACTGCTCTACTTAGAGGCTGAGCTACCAAGTCAGTGTGAAGGCTTGGAGGCTCATGCTCTAAGCAAAGCAGTGACTCGAGATACTGAACTCTCGAGTGCGTTGCCTGAACTGGTCAGTGAGAGTATTCTCCCTGACCTGAATATTTAACCAAAGTTTCCTTTTTAACAATGCTCTCAGTCAGCAGATTTTCACAACACTTTAGTAAATACTTTTAAAGATAAGTACGCTCTGTTTAACGTGGTTCAGAGACTCAAGCTCTTACATCCACGGCCTGATTTACAGGAAATCCACTAACTGAGATTCTTGTTTTTAACGTGCCAAGGTGCACAAAACACTGGACTCACGCCACTCCCTGGGCTGCCCCTCCTTACGAACTCACTGACAACTTACTCCCAACAAACCTAACAAGAGGGTTTTGGTTTCGGTTTAGTTTCTCCAACTAGGTGAGGTTTTCCTTTACAATGAGTTAACCTTAAGCTAAGATTGGGAAAACCTCTCTAAGCTATAAGTTACAAGATGAACACTCATTTGTGTATATCTATGAACTCTAAAGTTCAGTGTACAAGATGTGAATCGTGCCTCCTTACTCCCAATATAATGCACTGAACACTCACACCTTCACAGCTCGTAGGTGTTGATTTTTCTTACTTCACACACTTGAATACGCAGCTATGAGCTTGTATTTATAGTGTGGATTCAAATGTAACCGTTGGATGAAATTACATTTGAATCCATACAATTAATTGTTTCAACCACTTTTCTTGGAATGCGGCCTTGTCAGTGTCAGAGTTGCTGCCTTGTGCTGATTGGTCCACGTGGGCAGGATCCAACGGATCTTTGACTCAGTGGGTTGACCAAGACCCACTGACTTTAGGTAGCTTCCTCCTTCACTGACTTGATGATCTTCAGTGGACTGAACGTCTTCAGTGTAGTTGTCCTCCAGAGACTATTTGAAGATCACTCCAAGAAGTTTGTCATAAGGCTGAATGACAAACTTCCCTGACCACAGTAGCCTGACTCCTTCAGGGCCTACTTGGTGCAACACTGATCCTCTTGATCATGCTCTTCACTGAGTGGTCCACCTGACTTAGCTTAGAACAACCAAGTTTACACTCAGTGGGACATCCTTCAGGCTTCTATTCAGGTTCAGATCTCTGGCATGGTTTCAGTTAGATCTTCTGGGTGTCATCTTGATGTCCTCAGGCTGTATTGCTGAGTTTCCCCTCGCTGAGTTCCCCCTCAACTGAGTGTTTCCTCAACTGAGTTCTTCTCAACTGACAGCCTATTCTACTGAGAAATAACCTAGCCTGACCTGAAACAAAAGATACAATCCTGGCTGCTTTCAAACCTATTACATGTTGTTTTGGAAAATCATCAAAACTAAAATATATCCCAACATATAGAACTGATATATCAAAAAGTTTTAAAATAACATTTGACTTTATTATTAGTGGAAATTGATAAAATAAGCCCTTTAATAATGACCATGTTATTTTTTATCCTAAAGCTCCCCGTTTGCTTTATTCTTAGTGCCAACTCCACCATTCACTATATTCTCAATGCTTCCATGGTTCCATCATTTGTGTGCCCCAGCGTCACCGTCGTTCATCTTCTCCAATCAGCATCACCATCTTCGCCCCCCTGCATCTTTTCATCGCTTGCACTTAGAGCATAAGTAGAAAACCAACACTAACAATCAAAGTAGAATTCCGCCATGGCAGATGTCACCCAAAGAGCATAACCCTAGATCTACGAAGGATGGATGCTTAAAAAAAACGCAACCATTTAAGGGGGTGGGTACGAGCGTGATACTATATCATGGTATTAGAAGAATTTGTGCATTCGTTATATCTATGTCACATAACGAATGTCTCACTTACAAAAAATGTTCGTCATTATTTTGGTCCTGATTGATTACCCATTTTTTTTATTTTGGTCCTATAAGTTTGAAGACGTTTTGAAATTTTATTTTATAGACATTATTAGGTTACATATCTGGTCACCCTCCATATGAGTTTTACGTGTTTATTTTTATTTTTTGTAATATGTGACATTTTGTTTTTTTGTTTCTGAAATTAAATATATGGATCTAAATTTTGGGCGTTGGGTCGGGTCTTTTAAACATGAATCTGAACTACAAATTATTATAAAAATCTTAAATATATTTAAGAAATAATAAAAAATGAAAACTATATTTAAGATTTAGTTATTAAAAATGTAAATTTAAAATAAATATTAAAAATTCACGCCCAAATTGCGTTAAACCAAATTGAAATCCCTAAAATCAGATTTATTTATTTCAAATCCAATTCCATGGATTAGAATCTCATATAGAGACTCACACCTATATTGAATTGCAGCTCAAAGAAGATAGGTCACGGGCATTGTGGCGCGCTAAGTAGTACAAGAGAAGAATATAGTTTTCCCTTACATCGAGGGTCTTTCTTTAAGACAGGATTATTCACTGGTGGTGGTTGTGGCGCATTATAAATATGTGAAGGGTGGGATTAATGTATCTATATGTTAGAATTGGAGGGGTTCAATAAATCATTCATCAAATTGAGAGAGAAGAAATTGAATTTGGGATCCCTAACCTAATTTTTCAGATTAGCCGAATTGTATCTTTTGTGGAAGTAAAATTAGAACCAGTGAATTTAGTGAAAATTTTGAGTTTTTTGTGAAATGCAGTCATGTTGAAATTATACGTCGTTTATTGGGATTTATATTTTTTTTGAATGCATATCTTTGTTTTTTATAAATATATTCTTATTGAAACAATAGATTTAATATGTTTTTCATCTTTTTTTTTTCCGATTTTTTAGCATATATCAGTGTCGGGTGCAAATATTTTTTTAGAGAAAAATCATATTTCTTATATTGCAGTTTTTCAAAATTTATGGTTTTTACCTGGTTTATTGGGAATACATGTTTATTGGTGACATAGATCGTCACATTCTTCATCTTAGTAAAACTTGATTAAAATTTATTATAAGAGTTGGATTGGGTCACATATGATGTCGAAGCAAGAATGATTGTCATTCACAATGAATTCTTTTAAGAACCGTAACTTAGAGATGATGACAAATTTAGGACTTTAAATCTCCGGTCTATAAATTAAAGCCAAAATGATCTATATCAAACGAAATCATGTTATTTGTGCCTGAAATTTGGGTTTATTTGCATGACGTTGCCTGTATTCGGGGTTGAATTTGGACCCGAATATGGTTCAATTGGGCAAATAAGATCTAGATTCACCATTTTTAAAAGTTATTGTTCTTAATTTCCTAGATCGGAGAATTACGGTCCTCATTTTGCCAACTTGAAGTGTTATAGTCATATTGCCGCTCCCAAGTTACCATCCGTAAAAAAAAAAATTATTTTCATACTTGATATTGATTCATCTATTAGTGTTGCTCATTTGAATGACGAAATTATATTATCTTATTATTGTGTCATAACTTTATTATTTTATGTAGATATTGTTAATGTTTTGAAATAGTTCATCACTTGGCTATGGAGGTTTGAGTTTGATATTTTTATTATGACCTAAAGTACTTATTTTTATTATATTTCAGTTTTTATTGAGAAAATTATCAATAAACTCCTCATTTTATCGGTGAGGATCAAATAAACCCTTTTAACTATTTTTTTGTACATTTGTGATTTTTCTTTTTAATTGAGATCTAATAAACCACAAATCTTAATAAAACAAAACAATCAAAACCCTTTTGTCAAATTAAAATAGAACATAAATATTTTTTGACCATTTTTTATTCAAAATCTGAAAATAAAAAATTATATAAAGAGTTTTAATATATTTTTAAAATACAAAAATTAAAATTTTATTTAAGATTTGAATGTTATATTCAATAAATCTTAAAATAATTGTCATGTTTAATAAAATTGGATTTTCTATAATACTTCTTATTGTTTTAATTTATTTATAATACACAGAATAATGTTCGTATTTATTAATTTATTTATAAGGTTAAAATATTTTCCAATATTGTTGTTGTTTTATTTTATTTTATTTGTATTCATTGCATGTATTTATAAATATGTTAATTTTTATATTTTATAATATACTACATCCGTCCCATATAAGTTTTCACAATTGACCTTTTGGAACTATAATATGAGAGTTGATTTGTTGTATTTAAAAGGATAGAATAATTATTAGCGAAATGAGATGTAATTTAGAGATCTTTCTAAGGCATGGGTAGTGCACTGTGAAAACTAATGTGGGACGGAGAGAGTATTTATTATTTAAAATAAATTTTAAATAATTAAATTAATACATAATGATATGAAGTACTATACGTGCATTATATCAAATCAATTGCAGAAAACTTATTATCAGATATTCAGAAACCGATTATTATTATTTTGATATAAATTGTTAGAGTCTTTTTTATATTGCTATATTTTACAAAGATAAGTTTATACATTTTAGATAAGTACATGTTTGAAAATGTTATGTCATCATCTGAACTTTATCAGTAATACTATCTTTAAACTATTGATTATAGAATATACATGTTTTAATGTCTTTAGTGATTATCCAATATTATATAAACAATTTTAAATTACATATGTTCAAAGTATATTTTCGATTTATATCAGACATATCATATGATTAAGATGATTTTATAAATAGATACTTTTTCATGTTACATTATGTATAATTTGAAAAAGGGTGTAATAATTTTTTGTTTGTTATAAACCATTGTGTGAAAAAATTATGACGCTTATAAAACATAAAAAATATAAATAATTATATAAATGTAAAAAAATACTAATATTCTTTTACATGTTTTAATTTTTAATTTTAGGTTGATTCAATATGTGATGATTATGTTCGAAAGATTTGTGATACTTCGGTTGATTCGGGGAAACTACAGGATATATAAAAGATTATACCAATCCTAAGGACCCATGGTTTTAATTGTGGATCCAAGACAACAATAGAAAAATTTGAGTCTTAGATTTCTATTTCAAATCTTTCTATATCTGGAGATATATGTATTTATCCAAAATACATGCATTGTAGAATCTTTGTATTCGGCTCAATCATTTTAGTAAAAGATTGGGCCGAGTTAAATTGCAATTCAAACCTATCAAAAGTTTACTTACAAAAAAAGAAAATAGGGTGGAACTTTAAAACATACATATATATAATCAACACTGAAAGTCATAGATAATAGAAACTTATAAATGTATGTTTAGGGAGTGAAAACCTAAAAAAAAACCAGTATAAATCAATTAAAACATGAATATATATAATTAAAGTGAAAATAAAATTGTACTCCCTCTATCCAGGAGGAATTTGCACACTTTCCTTTTTGTTCCGTCCAAGGACGAAAATATCGGTATCGATGGAAATATCGGTACTTTAAATTTATGGATATATCGATGGAAATATCGATATCGAATATCGATATCGGTAAAAAATAGAAAATTGACGGAAATTTCACTAAAATGATGGAAATTTAACATGAAATTTTAGATAATATTATTACTAACTTTAATATATTAATTTAGCTTAAAATTTCACCAAAATGAATTGCTTATGACAACATATCGATAAAAAAACACATAAATAGTGTAAAACGATACAACAATTGTTCATAATTAATTAATACAAGGTAACTAATACCAAAACGATGTCCTATGAGGCTCAAATGTAAAAGAAGATATGCCATCTTGGTCTAAACAATAATGGTACCAACTCATCAAATTAGAGAAATTCTGGACATAGTTCTGGACATGCCAATAGTATGTTGCTCTATCTTGTCCAACAGTTTGGCCATGAAGTGGATAGTTTGGACTTACCCAATCACCAAATTGTTGAGACATGGTTGGACCTCCATATGAATTTTGAGGGAGAGAGTGTTCAAAATTATTCTGCATGCTCCAATGAAATTGTGAACTCCCACGTGTATTATGACCATAGAATTCTTGATCACTACGATCAGTGTCCATGCTCATCGAGTCAAGACTGATGGCAAGTGATTCTATGTCTGTACTTGAACTCCCACCTTGGTTCCAAGCACGTCTTCGTACGTACTCCTTACCAATGGCACCTATCCCTGGACCTCCTGCTCTAGATCCATGATCTTCATCTTGAGTTGCATGTGTGAATCCAGCCTCACATGTAAATGGGCTCAAATGCATTTGACTTGAGAAATCATTTTCATTGTCTCCACCATTTCCACCATCACTATTTCCACCATTTCCGCCATCACTACTTCCATCGTTTTCTCCATCATTTGTCGAGGTGTATCTAGTATCAATTGAGTCTGAACCACTAGCAGTACCAACTTCTCGTTGCATTACTGCATTCACATCAATTCCATATTCATTAGCCGCAGCAGCTACTCTTGGATTAGGATTTCCTTCATCATCATCCAAGTGTACTGGCCGAATCCATTGAAAAAGTGGGTCTCTCTCCTCATCGCTTGTTGCAGCAGCTATATCCACTAGATCTAAATAATCTGTCTCGGCAACCTTATCATCTTCAGCTTCCATATCTCGTAGCTTTAACTTCATGTTGTAATAACAAAATACAAGTTGTTGAAGTTTTGGATATGCAAGACGATTTCGTTGCTTAGTGTGTATCAGTGCGAAAGTGCTCCAATTTCTCTCACATGCTGAAGACGATGCTGTTTGTGACAAGACTCGTATGGCCAACCTCCTCAGTGTGGGAGTAG
The DNA here is from genome assembly GCA_947034835.1 of Ballota nigra. NCBI lineage: Eukaryota > Viridiplantae > Streptophyta > Magnoliopsida > Lamiales > Lamiaceae > Ballota > Ballota nigra. The sequence continues at coordinate 29,971,131 of OX344727.1, forward strand.
AAGTGCCATACATAACCCACCATTCAGCTGTCAAATTTTAATAAATATGAAACACATTTATTTATGTGTAATATATATAACATATATAATTTAAATTAAAAAATTAATGAATAAATAACTTACCAGGTACCATTGTAGTTCGAGAAGCAACAGCAGTAGGATTAGCAAATCCTTTTTTTCCATCACGAAAGTATGTAAGCTTCACATACAAAATACTATGTTAGGAAAGGTTTTAATAAAAAAGGCAATATTTTCTAATGAAACAAATAAGATTTAAAATAATAGAACCTCATTTCCAAATTGAGCTAGACCATCAGAATTTGGATCCAACTTGTTAAAAGCCTTATGCACGGCATCAATTAATCTAGGATCCTCACCAATTCCTTGTCGATATTGGAATCTTGGATTCAAGTAATAAGCTACAATATTAATGAAAATTACTTAGGAACACAATAATCTTGGATTCAATTAATAGTCAATTTATCTACGAAAAGTAAAATAGTTGTAACCTGCAGCATGTAATGGATGAGAAAGTGTACGGTCCCACCTAGATTCAATAATCTCCAACACCCAATGTGATCCTTTTATGCATCGAACCTTTTCTTTCATAACATGGAACAAATGGTATAGAATTGGCATCGTAGGAACCACCTCAGTATCAACCATTCGAAGAACATTATATAGTGGCTCATAAATAGCCACCACATGTTGTACATGATCCCAAAATGTGTGATCAAGAACTTGTTTTTCTAATGTTCTGCCCATGTTTGTACGACTTAGTTGGTTTGCCGCCCACTCATCACTAGTAAATAACTGCTTCAGGCTTGACTTTTTCTTCAAGAGACTGTCCAATGCAATATAGTTAGTTGCAAAACGTGTTGCCCCTGGTCGCACAATATCTCCTTGGCATACCTCTCGCATCAGTGCAAGTAACCAACCATGATTATAAATGTAGTTGGTTAGTTGCCTAGCCTTAGCAATTACATCTGCAATGCTTTTTCTTTTCCCAATATCTTCAAATATCAAGTCAATGCAATGTGCAGCACATGGTGTCCAATACAACTTAAACTTCTGCATAAGTTTCTTTCCAGCCTTTACATAAGCCGATCCATTATCGGTCACAATTTGCACCACATTTTCCTTTCCGACCTCTAACACCACTTCCTTTAACAACTCAAGAATGTAGTGATGATCCTTGATTTTGTTAGATGCATCAACTGACTTAAGAAAAACAGTACTGCCTTTACAATAGACCATGAAATTAATGATTGACAATTTCGTTGGTCCTGTCCATCCATCTGCCATGATTGTGCATCCATATGTGCCCCATTTTTCCTTCTGCATGTCAACGTACTCCTTCATTTCTTTTTCCTCCATATCAAGATATTTGTTTTTTATCTCATATACACTTGGAGGTTGCACTCCCACACCCACTTGTTGTGCACCAGCTATCATATTTTTGAAGTGGTGAGAGGATGCTTTGTTAGGTGGAAGATTGTCGTAAATGAAAAATTTACTCACCAACCTACCAAGTTTTTCTTTCACGTTGCCACCAGAAAACATACTTTTGATCCTCTTTTGTTTTGCACCTTGTGATTTATATAAAGATGGTTCAGGTGCACGATCGTAGTTTGATTCTCGACCACTTTTTGTTCGTCGGATTTGTGATGAAGAACCACTGGCATCTTTACTTGAACTGCCTCTTTTATTAGTAGCAAAACTATGTATTTGTTGTCTTTCCCACTCGCTTGCTTTAGAAGCCCTTGCAGCAGCACGATATGCTTTCCGTTCAGAATGATCAAGGTCCTCAGGATACATCATCATATCATCCTCATCATCACTATCATCATCTTCTTCATCATATAACCCTTTCCGCAATTCTACTCTAATGTCGTCCATTCTTGCAGCTTTCTTTTGTTTTGCACCTTCCTTCTCTTTTATCAGACAACAAATCTCTTTTTTAACTTCAGAAGGCACATATTGGCATGGACGTGAATTCTTTTTTGGATCACTGTGACTCAAGTGATACTTAAAACGAGTAATTCCTCCACTTTGTATATGAAGTCCACAATACATGCATATAGTTCCATTTTTATTACCCGGTATTCTACTACAGTATTTCCATGCGGGATCATGTCCACCACCTTCAGTTGCCATTTTTTTACACTTTTCGAAAGTTCAATCCTATAATAATATGCAAATAATATGAAAGTTAATATTAATAAAAGATATCAAAATATTTATATTAATATACATAATACTAATTTTATAACGAACTATATCAATGACCACAATCACTAATATATAATGTTATATTATAATTAGCAAAATTATCAATGACCACAATCACTAATATATAATGTTATATTAGACCATAGAAAAACTATCAAATTCTGCTGAGATTGAATTTGAATCTTGCATGACTGCAAACAATTATATATTATTAGTATAAAAAGTATTGAACTAAGGGGTGACATTGGTGAATATACGGTGTACATTATCTATAATCTATATTAAATTGTATGACATTGGTGAATATACGGTGTACATTAATATTAATTTAATTATTTATGCCTAATTAATTATATAAAGTCAATAATATGGAGTATTTTTTATGTTTATTAGATTAGATTAGATTAGATGTGCATATTCATTTATTAAATATTAGATCCTATTTCCATGTAAATGAAATCCGCAAGAACATTCTCTTCTCTCTCTAAAATTTAATAAATCTGAAAATATATAATACTTAAATATGAAAATTATTTTTAAAAAAAAATAAAAACTTGTCTATCTCTTCTATTTTTTTATTTTTGTCTATATTTTTAATTTTCGTCTATTAATGATGCTTCATCAACATAAATTGGTTTTCACACTTTTAATAATTTACTATTATTGTCAATTGTATTAACAATAATTATATTTATCTAAGTAATTATCCAAACTTCGATAATTCATTTCTCATTACCAAATCACGCAAGTGGTTACATTCTCAAATAAATGACACGATTCTCAAATAAAATAAAACCCCCATTAATCTCATCTCTTAATACGAATTATTTTCCATTATATGTAAAGTAAAATAATATATTCATATTGCAAAAGAAATTATGAGTAGTCATATAACTATAAAATACAATAAGAGAGTAAATTACCTTGATGATGCTCTTTTTCTTGTCAAATACAAATCCTCTCAAGACAATTTTTTTCAAAGCTTGTAAATTTTGATAATGTTCTGCGTACAGTGAAATGGAAGATGGGAAAGGAAGAGATGAGAGATGGTATGTATTGCCGTAGGGGAAGTTGGGAACTATGTATTTGGTACAATAATTCAAAAAATAGTACCAAAAAAAAAAAAAAAAAAAAAGAACAAGACAAAGAGTAGCCTGCAAAATAGGCTAAAAAGGTGACATGTTGAGTGATGTGTATCAGAGGAGGCGTGGGAACTTGTTTCTTGACCATAAAATGAGATTTGAATTTTTTTTAAAGCAATTAAAAAGAAAAAAAACGATACTCGATATTTTGGTGATATCACCGATATTTTGGCGATATCACCGATATTTCGACGATATTTCTTCGATATTTTGGAAAATTTGAACTGCAGCTTAACGAAATCGAAATCGAAACCGATATTTCCCGATATTTCCCGATAAGTACCGATATTTTACCGATATTTTGGAAAAAAATTCGTTCAAGCGAATATCCATGTCGAACCCACGAAAAATCCGATATTTCGGCGATATTTCGGCGAAATATCCCGATTTTTTCGTCCTTGGTTCCGTCACAAAAAAACTTGCACATTTCATAAAAGGAAACATTGATTTGTGTGCACACTAAAAAAATACACATATTTACCAATATACAACTACTTTATTCAACAAGTGACTTTTTTCTTAAAGAACATGCCCAAAGAGGTTAGCAAGTTCCTCCGGGACAGATGAAATGTGATTTTTAAAAATATTTTAAAAAACGTACATAACAATATATAATCTAAACTAAAAATTAAAAAACTTACAAAAAAAACACTTGAAATAACACCATTTTCGACTTTAAAAATTTTAATTTATCCATCACAAATAAAAAAAAATCTTTTAATTTAGAATGTAAATACCATGTTGATTTTGTTAAAAATAAATAAATATATATATATATATATATATATTTATATATTTACTTTCTCACACACACACACACACACATATTATATGCATGACAGATGACCCACCAATACCAACTTTATTAACTTTTTGACAAAGTATAGAGTGAAAATGGTTTATACATGAATCATTGAAGAGTATTAGTTATTTTCACTAAAGAGTATTAGTTGTTTTAACTGGAGGGTATTAGTTGTTTATTGAAAATAAACTAAGACTCTTTATTGAAGACAACTAATACTCTTCAGTGAAAACAACTAATACTGTTTTGTGAAAACAATTAATACCCTTCAATAATTCATGAATAAACCAATTTCACTCTATACATACTCAACTTTTTTTATATCCATCGTTGAGAGTATTTTGGTCTCAAAATTATAAAAATGTGAAAGAGAGTATTTTGTTCTCAAAATTATAAAAAGTGAAAGTAAGTATAAGAATATATTTGAAGTGGGTAAATATTTTGCAATATAACTCGAAAGTAAGATTATCAAAACTATATTTATGTTTTATACATGGAGGATGAACTTTTAGAAAAATCATATTTATTCCTTCCACTCCCAAGTTACCGTCCGTAAAAAAGGTTACTGAGTAATATTTTTGGTTAATTGATGAAGTATACAAAAGTCCAATTTTTTTAATGTAAAACAAAGTAATTATTATTCACCTCCAATATTAGCCTTACCATGCATATTTTTTGGGAAGAGGAATAAAATTATTTTATTACACTATATTGTGGATGTATTATGCCGAAGTATTTGGTACTTTCCCGATAATGGATGTTAGCAAATAAACATTCGGACTCATTATGCATCAGATGCATAGTGCACTCACTCAACAAATAAGGTTGTTTATACTGAAAATATAAGTTAATTATATTATTAAATGTAGTTATATTACATTTAAAAATTTACACCGAATTTTATTTTTTATTGTAAAATACAAACCATATCTCTTAAAATAAAATGGGTGTACGAATAACTCCACCTGTTTCTTTTGAGAAAAATATTAAAATTGTTCTGCATGAATGTTTTCTTAAACTAAATGTGATAAGTGTGTGTGTTATTATAATTATTCCACCTGAAATTTTCAGGTGTTTTGTCTTTTTTTCCTGCGTGATGCTCTAAGTCAATAAATAAGATCCACTTCACTTTCCATTTGTATAAATAAGCTGGAAACAAGATTTCTTCCTATTAACATGAACCTAATTTAATTCAAATGAAGTGCGATGTAGATCTAATTTATTGACTTGGAACACCACATAAGCCGTACCACTAGAGCACATATAAATTATGGGCGATATTTTAAAATTTCCATCGAAATTGATCCTTTTTTTTATACCAAAATGATTATAATTGAGAAATTAAGAAGATAAATGATCGAATTGGACTCGGGCAAAGTTACATGACCATTTATGATATTTTTTCTCTTTTTTCCTCTATTGTGGAAAACCTTGAGCTTTCCAGGGTTTGACTCTTATATGTTTTTCAAGTTCTGCATGTATGTTACAATACCTTTATTTCATATCAAAATGACTTTTTTTGTATTATTTTATTTGGTCGCATATGGAATAATGATTGTTTAAGTTTACATTATCGGATATAGGTTATTATTATTAAATTCTCATTCTAAACAACCAGTTGATTTGTTACAGTATCTTGTCCCAATTCTATGCAAAATGTTATGTTTGAATTTGTTGCATATCTTTAAATTCTTCCATTCAGTTTTTTTTTTTTTTTTTGGATAAACTTTACCTAAAAATATACTTGAAAATTTTCCACATTGAAAATATTATGCATGTTGTGGTTTTGGTCCTGTAACTTTTAGAATTGCTAATAAAAAATGTTGAAGGACCAGTATAAAACATATTGACTATGGACTTCCAGTTGGTGTTGAGGTAGATATATAGTGTTTTAAAATGTGTGATTTCTTAGTCAATTTATGTCTTTCTTATTCTCATTGATATATTTGTATCTTTTAAGGCTTTTTATTGCTTGTATCTAATTTATCTTATGGACCTTAAATTGACAAAAATTAAAAAAATATATGCATAAGCAAAAAAAAAAAAAAAAATTACTATTACCTGTGCATTTCTGAATGGATCTATGTATAGTGTAATTAATTATATACTCATGGTGTGATGCAATTTAACGATATCCATTAAAAATATTATGCATATTATAGTTTTGTGTTGTAACTTTTCGAATTACTAGAAAAAAATGTCGAGGGACCAATTTAAAATAAATTCAATATGGACTTCCAGTTATATGTTCACGGTGTGATGCAATTTAGCGATATTCAATATAAACATTATGCATGTTATAATTTGTCCTGTAACTTTTCGAATTGTTATAAAAAAATATCAAGGGACCAATATCAAACGTTGAGGATATATATTAGTTAGTTTTACTTTATTGAAGAGAGTTTAGTTCAAAGATTGCTAAACTATATATTGAAAAAATTAGTTTAGTGAGGGATAAATAAGTGATGTTTGGAAATTTTAAGAGAGTAAAACTATTTTTCCATAGTTTTGAATAATCTAAATTGTAATGGAAGGAGTATCAAATAATATTTTAATTTTATCATGTATTATATATATTTTTTCATAATTTTTTTTTTAAATACAAAAATATATTTAAATCATCAATTTTTATACATACAATTTTTTTTCAGCTCGCGAAATTCGCGAGGTCTTTATCTAGTATTAATATATTTTTTTAAACACTTTTAGAGGGAGGGAGGGAGGGAGGAAGAGGTGTTAGATCAACTACTGTAAAATAACGTTTTTATTTCTATTGAGAATCATTTATTTTAGTGCAATGAAAATAATGAAATAGTTAATTAGAATTGTATTATCAATTGAATTGTATTGGGACTTACTATGTCAATTTTTCATGCCCATCGCCTAACTATGAGCAAATATGATTATATTTTCGAAAGATCTTTAAGCTTCAAATGGTAAAAGATATACTGGAACTGATCATGAATTGAATTTTTGATTAAGAATCCATTCACAACCTCCAATAAAATTGAAGTTTTAATAATGTTAATTATTTATTAAAATATATTAACTGAATAATAATATTGTATAATTAATACGGTAAAACTAATTTAGGAAAACTTACTTCTTTTTATAAGGCGTGATTCTTAATTAATTGAATTTATTTAATTAATTTTGACATTCTAAAATAGTTTTACAAATAAATAATAAAATAAGATGCACTCTAGCATCACTTGTTTTTACTGAAATCATGATTAGTTAAAGTATATACTATACCACGGTGCATACAAGAATTTGATAAAATGAAAATATATATATATTCTCAGTTTCAAACTTAATTACTACTATTTACCAAATAGGGAACATAGATTTTTTTGTCCTTTAAGTTTCGTTGACTTTGATTTTCGTCCTCTTAAGTTTTGAATTTTGAAATTCGTCCGCTAAGTTGCACTTTTTTGTGATTTTCGTCCTCCAACCTGCTACCGCAGGTCACCCATCCCGTTACTGCATACGTGGCACGTTTTTCTTTTTTTTTTTTTAAATTTTCAGACGTGTCTTGATTATGGTTATATACTACGTTGAAAATTCATTAAATAATACCACAATTCATTTAATTTACACAAAAACACCTGCCTGCACTTTTATTATTTTAGATTCTTGAAATTAAATTATTAATTGATAAATAAAATCTAAAAATTAATCAAGCTTAAAGATTTAGTCTGATATAATTTTAAATCACTGTTCATCTGCAAACAGGCATTCCAGAAACCCCCAACTTTGAATCCTAAAACGACAAAAAATCCTAAAACAATCAATCTCAAAAATCAAAATCGCTCAAACATCCATTTCAAAAACCAGAAACCTTTGGAGCTCAGAAAATTAACACAAAATTTGAAGGAAGCATAAATACCCATCATCATCGATGATTCTGTAAAGAAAACCATACCAATTAACAAAAATCTGGAAATAGAAATCAACTCAAAATTTGAAGGAAATCATCAAATCCCCTTCACCGTCAATCATCACATAAACAAAAACCCAGATCAAATTAAAAATACCCAAAATCCTAAACAGAAATTTTGAAACCAGAGCATCACAATTAGAACTCGATATTCACAAATACTCTCCCAAAATCAATCAGAGTGATTTGTTGAACTAACCCACTCTTTTGACGAATTCAACATCAATTGAAGTAATCTACTCTCACGAATTCTCCACGAATTTGACCGAATTCTGAAAATTAGAGTCGCCCTTGTTTGGGGTTGGGGGAAGGGGACGGATTGACGGCGTCGGACGGTGGAGATCGAGATTTGGGCGACGGGTTGGGGGTGGGCTGCGGCGGCGGCAAGCACTAGAGATCGAAATTTGGGCGTCCTTGGGGATGGGGGTTGTTGCCGTTGTTGGGGGGTGGGGGTGGGGGTGGGGGTGGGTGTGTGTGGCTGTTTCTGTATTGGGGATGGGATGGGGTGGGTGTTGTTAATTATAAAATTTTAAATTATATTTTGGGTAAATTTTGATTTAATCTTAATATATACATATATATATATATATATATATATATATATATATATATATATATATTAACCAATCACGTGCTTCCATGTGGATATATATCATAATAAATAAATAAAATAAAAAAAGTGTGTCACGTCACTCGGTAACCGGATGGGTGACCTGCGGTAGCAGGTCGGAGGACGAAAATCACAAAGAAATGCAACTTAACAGACGATTTTCAAAATTCAACACTTAAAAGGACGAAAAGCAAAATCAACGAAACTTAAAGGACAAAAAAGTCTATTTTCCCTTACCAAATATATCCTTCTTTTTCTTTAATCGATATTTCTAAAAATGATAATATAATAATATTTTTTTATAATTATATTTTACCAAGAATAGTATACTTACATCTCATATTATTATTTTACACATATTAATTTTTATTTATTAATTAAACTCAATTTAATTTAGAATAACAAACACATGAGCGAATTTAGTGCAAGTCAAGTGTAGTCCAATCATCAATACCCTTATATAGGGGAAACAATTTTGTCCTATGTGGCATATGTCTTTATCCTCTATTCTCCACTCTCCTTATTCTCCTTTAGTCAAGTTCGTGGATTTGATCTGGTTCGTTGATTTTTTTATGTTTAATCTCAATCGTTCATCTGGTTCAAGTTTTTCTATAAATTTCTCATTTCCCTCACTGTTTTCTATTCGCTGCTCTTCTTCCTCCTTCAATTATAGGGTATGGTTTCTCTCGATTTTCAAATCTTCAATCGCTGCCATTTATTTCTTATATATTTTTTGTTCCAATCGGTAATATTATTTGGTGTTAAATTATCTAATTTTATATTTTATTTTTTTCGTTTTTTTTTACAGGATGAATGTTATATGTATTTGATGCGGTTCTATCATTCGGAGCGTGTCTTGGTCGTTTGGGTTTGACATTTTGTATTGTTTGATAGTCAGTTAGGTTGACCATTTCATTTTTGTAAACTCTCTTTTGTATTCTTATATACACGGATATTTAATTGTACATAAATCTTTTTTATGGTTGTTTCTAAGGAATGATCTGTATTTTGAATATTTTATCTTTCATGGAGATTTTGTGTTCTTTGATTCTCAACTTTTTATATTACATCTACCTTTTCTTTTCAATTCTTATGTATAGTGGTCCACATATCTTATTGTATTACATACTTTGTGTTAATTTACATATTAATTTCTACGTAAATTTTTTTAAATAGGGATTATTTAATTTAAATGACTAATTCTAAATATGCCTGGTAATCAATTAATTTTTAGGCTAAATATTAGGCGTATAGTTTGGAGAGCAGGATATAAGTTACTGACTTAATCATGGCCATAACATGCTACTGTAAATAAACGTCCATGTTTTGCATGTTTTTTTTTTAAATTTAATCTATTTACAATACTTTAGTAAATTGATTGAGCATAGCAAGTTTTGTTGTTTGAAGTTGCAACTGTATATTTTTTACCACCATAATAAACTAATATGCGTAAATGTAGCTCATATCTTTGGGGAAAAAATCCAAATAAAAAACGGCCGATTTTTTAGTTTAAATTTTTTTAGTCAATATCTTAGGCATATATTGGGCAGAGCTGGATATTATAAATTACCCAGTCAAAATTTAATTTGTGATTAGAATTATTCTTAAATTAATAGGGACAATTTTTTTTTCTTTAATTTGGAACCCAAATTATATAAATTAATGTCAAAAAATTTATAGTATAAGCATTAAATTATTAGTTATGTACGTGATTAAATTATATTATTTTCATGCCTACTTTCTTTCCCCTATAACTGTTTCCATTAAACTTTAATTTTTAATGATTAGTAATTGACTAATCATGGCGCTAACATGTTACTACAAATAAACTTTCAGGTTTTGTACATTTTCACTAATTCGGTCTATTTACAAAAACAAAAAAAAAAGTATAATTATTATAATAATTATTTGATTTTGTAATGATTAACAATTCATATTTATTATTATTATGATAAATAGTGTACATATGACTTATTTATATTCACAATAACTAAATTCATCTAATATTCATGATTGAGATCTCAATTTAATTACATAAACTTATCTTTCAAATTAAATTAAATTAGACAATTAATATAAAAATTTGTTATTTATTTTATTTCTTTTTTTAGAATGGCAAATCAATTGTGAAATTTAGTAGTTATAATAACTAATTAATTCAACATTAATTGTATCGATAAAAAGTCATATTTTTGACTTCAGTAGAATATTTTATTTATTACGATTAATATAATTTGGTAATAAAATATTTAGATCACCACAATTCTTGCATTGAACAAGCTTATCAATGCTTATATGGACTAAATTATACTAACTAATTAAGTCAACATTAATCTCTATTATTAAAATTTACAGTTTTGACTTCGACAATATCTCTTATTTATGATTAATTGATTATGATGATTACTACAATTTGGTACTATAATATTGATTCATCACAATTCCCGCATTGAACACTCATAAATTTGGATCTTGTAAAAAAAAAAAAAACCAGAAATTTGGATGTGTGTATTTAATTATATATGTAGTTTGAGTAAATTTTGCACAATTATATTGAAATATATATTAAGAAGATAATTAATATGAGGTATTATGGTAATTGATTCTTTGAATTTTTTATTGTTTGACAGTTCACAATATTATGTATTAAGTTTAGACAAAGTATAGAGTGAAACGAGTTTATACATGTATTTACTGAAGAGTATTACTAATTTACACTAAAGAGTCTTAGTCGTTTAATGAAAATGAACTAAGACTCTTCAGTGTAAACCAGTAATACTCTTTAGTAAAAACAACTAATACCCTTCAGTGATTCATATATAAGTCAATTAAACTTATGAGCTTTGTATCTTAAATGTTTGCAATTAATAAATTCAATTTACAATATTAAGACAATCATATTATCAATGTATTGGCATTTGCACAAAATGTAAACACTATAGATACTAAAAATTATATATACATATATATACATATATATACATATATATAATTTTAATTTCGATTAATGTAATTTGTAGGTCTCGCCTATTATTTGAGCTACAAATCTGAATCATGTAATTTGAATAATTAATGGTATAAGGGGACACGAGGCCAAAATTCTAGAGAATGGAGTTGATTGGGGCATTACATCAAACACTGACTAATTGGTTTGTTCCATGAAACATCGCATTTTCATTAAATTGTTTCCTTCAACTATAACTGATTTGGAACTGAAGCTAAAATCACTTCTAGAAACATCTGAATTTTATGACCGTAAATTCTCAGTTTAGATTTTAATCAAGTAACATATTGGTGCAAACCCACTCATAAGGTTACATATTCTGAGAGAGAGAAAGACCAGTGCAACTAATAATAACAATCGTTTTGATATAGTTATATAAGTCTAAAAGCACGCACCAATTTTGCATATAAAAATGAAGTAAAATAGGCACTATGGTTGTTATCATATGTCTTAATTGCACAATTACATGAATTTAATTGTTACTTAAGAATTAACTTTACATCAATTCTTTTGTGCAAAGGGGATGAAACGCACAATTGGAGATAAGGAGAAACCTAAGGTGCAAATGTGTTCTATTTATATGATACTATATAAAAAAAAATTAATCGTTACATAGGATGAATATCTTATTTCCCGTACAAAATGTTTATGAGGTTTGCAGTATTATTAGCAAATAATAGGATAAAAACACAAATTTTTAAAGTTATGGGACCAAATTCAAGATTTCAAAGTTAACAGGACCAAAATTAAAGTTAAAGGAAAAAAAATGTATTTTTCCTATATTTGACAACACATATATTTACATCCATGCTTTTATTAAATCCATTCACTTTTTCAGAATTTTAGTGTATTAATCATTTTTATGGGTGTCATTTGTAGATATTTAGGTAACGGTGTATGACGGTTGGATGTATTTTACGATATCGAATATAAGGTGATACATGTTTAAAAATATGATTATACAATGTTTAACATGGTGGTACGAGACAAAAGAATATGATTATACTATCTTTAAAATTGTTGTGTGGGGCTAAAAACTACTACATGCATTCACTGATACCAACAAATACTATTTTGTACTTTCAACTAAAGAGTATTATTTTATTACACTAAAAAGTTTTGCATGTAAATACTCTTTAGACCCATTCACTTGAACAATATTTCATCATAAAAAAAAAAAAACTACGAATAGCCTCTCATATTAAAGTCCAAAAATATCAATTGTAAAACTAATTTGGGGCGGAGGTAGCATTATATATATATATATATATATATATATATATATATATATATATATATATATATATATTATATTATATTTTTCCGTAAAATATTTCAAAAAATATAAAAACATATAAAAATTATTTTTGTATACATACAATTCTTTTTTTTCAATTCTCGAAATTCGCGAGGTATTATCTAGTTTTATTATATTCAGCCCAGTTTAATTTCATTATATTTCACCACAACCCAACCACCAAGTCTTTTTAAAGATATATGTCCAATCACTTTTATTTTAGGAAAGTTCGTCCTCAAATTTAGCCTCGGTTCTATATCAATTTGTACTCTAAGGAGTTGCATATTTTTTAAGAAATGTGCATTTTTTTTTAATAAAATAGTGGCATATGAATAAATAAATGTATACGTTTGTGAATATGCACACAAATCATTATTTTATGTCGTGTGCAAATTGATATAGGACTGAAGGAATACTAATAGAATTGAGAATTGCAAATTAACAGACTAATCAATATCCCCACTTTCTCCTGCTTCTCGTCGAAGCTGTTGGTCCAACTTTAAAAAAAAAAAGTTTAAAGTATTAAATTAATGTTTAATTGCACTAAACCCACCAAGCTATTAATAATTTTACACCTAAATAATCAAACTATATTTTTTTGACAAAAATACTTACAGACTACCAAATTTCGGCACATAAACCACTAAACTTATTTTTTAGCCAAAATTATCTCCAATTTTTATGTATAAAGGATAATTTTGTAAAAATAATAATCCAATTGAGGCAAACAACGCAAGAAGGTGGCATATGAGACGGAGACCAACGTTAAGGGGCGGACGCACAAGGTTGTGTATGATGGAGCGAAGACGCGAAACGGTAAACAAAAAAAATGATGATGAATTTTGTGTATTTCTCGTTCCAATTGGAATGAAATTGTGAAGAGTTTTAAAAAAAAAAATCATTTTCTAAGGCACGTGCGCGATTATATTTTTTTTTCCGGAAAAATTGCTCAAAAATTAAATTTAGTGATTTGTGTTTCAAAAATTTAGAATTTGTATGCAATGGTGCAAATGAATATAGTTTGTTGTTTAGGTACAAAATTGCTTACAGTTTGATGGTTTAGTGCAATTAGGCCTAAAATAAAAAAGACAAGAATTTTCATTTGTATAACTTTCTTTAAATTTTAGATGTGTTTTTCTTTAAAAAAAATCTCGTCTCAGGAAGGTTGGTATAATTTTTCTAACATATAATTTAATTATCAAGACAAAGTATAGAGTGAAACTGGTTTATACACGAATTATTAAAGGGTATTAATTATTTTCACTAAAGAGTATTAGTTTTTTTACTGAAGAGTATTACTGATTTACACTAAAAAGTCTTAGTTTTTCAATGAAAATGAACTAAGACTCTTCAGTGTAAACCAATAATACTCTTCAGTAAAAACAACTAATACTCTTCAGTGAAAACAACTAATACTCTTCAGTGAAAATAACTAATACCCTTCAATGATTCATATATAAACCAATTTCACTCTATACATACTCCATTATCAATATCTTTTCAGATTAATTGTGTATCTTGTATTTAAGTAGATTTATATTTATCTTTTATAATTTTTCTAATTGTTTTCTAGTTAGATATAGACTTAATTATTGATAAGTTGTAGGACATAACTTAAGTGAATATCAAAATATTATGTTAAGTATATATTTTAGGGGGAATTACAAATAGGTTCCTTTCTATAGCATTAATTAAGCTTTGGTTCTCTACTTCCCAATAAATACAATTAGGTTCCTTTTTGTGGTCCCCATCCACATATTCAAAGTCAACCTAACCTCCCACCACCCATTCCCCACGCCCCCACCTCCCCTCCATTCTGGTTCGAATTCCCCACCCCCCCTCCTGACATTAATTATTTCCTATTCCATTTTATTATGAATTTTTTTTCTATTAATTATTCAATTTTATATATTTTGAATATTTTTTTGGCATAAAAATTTTGAACAACTATTTTACACCCATATACTTAACTATTTTGCAACCATATACTTAAATATTTTCGAACAACTATTTTGAACAAATATTTTGCATTATTTATTAATTGTGCATTTTTCTGTATTTTTATTTTTTATCATATATTTTGCACATAATCTTTACACATAAATACTTTGAACATATATTTTGCATCATCTCATGTTTCATTTCACCAATTACATATTTTAATTTCAAAAATTAAATTTTTGAATTTAAAATTGACAAATTCATAACAAAAAAACGCAATTTGCTTAAAATGCAAAAAAAAAGTGCAAAAAATAAAAAAATTGAACACTGTCTTCATCTTCAATAACTGTTCTTCATCGTTTTTCTTCTCCGATCTCCCTATTATTAAAAAAAATTACAATTAAATTGAGACAACAATAAATCCACCAATAAATCACAAAATCAAAACACAATCCCAGCAACACAAATGATTCTATAGAATACAAATCTCTCAAAAAACAGAGCATCAATTGAAAAATTAAGTATAAAGAAGGTCTTCTCCTAAAAAATATCATCAAGGCTTTCTACTAAAAATATATCACCCATTTGCACAAAAATCACACACGAACTTAACCCAACCGTTGTTCATTGATGTTTTCAAAATCGAAATTAGACAACCTGGTTCGTCTGATGTGGTCGAAACCTGGGTTTGTTGGCCTCCAGATCCAGAGTTGAGACATTGAGATTAAGGCGTGGGGCGGCGGACGGATCTGACGACCCTTCTCGCTCAGATCGGCGTCGCAAATTGCAGATCAACAACTCTTCTCGCTTGGATCTGAGTGTCGCCCCCTTTGGAGAGAAGAGGCGTCGCCGGTGCATTTGAGTGAGAGAGGGGTCGCCGCGTGGTGTCGGTGGTGGTGGTGGGGTGTTGCTGTGTGTGATAGAGGGTCGGCGGCGCACGCGTAGCCGGTGCGTGGGAGAGGGAGGCGGCGCTGCTGCGTGTGAGAGGGGGCGGCTCCGCTGCGTGTGAGAGAGGGACGGCGGCGCTTCGCATAGCCGTGCGTGGGAGAGGGGAGCGCCGCCGCTGTGTGTGAGACGGGAGCCGCGACCGTACCCTTCTCCCTGCATCGATTCCAGCGGCATCGATTCCGGCGGCGGCGACGAAGCCACGATTCGAGAGAGAGAGAGAGAGAGAGAGAGAATATTGTGGTGGGTTGGGGGTGGATTATAATATCCGAATTTGATTATTGATGGGGGTGGGGGGTGTGGGCGGTGGGTGGGTGGCAGGGGTTGAGGTTTTTTTAATTTTTTGAGTGGGACCCAATTTAGAACCTATTTGTTATTTACAAAAAGGGGAGAACCAAAGTGTAGTATAACACTTAAGGGGGAACCAATTTGTAATAATCTCTATATTTTAAGGCGCACTCTCATATGTATCTGGTGCACAGTGCACTCACACAACAGTTGAAGTTTTTAACACTGAAAAGTATAGTCTGATTATATTGAAAAATATGGTTAGATTACACTAAACAATTTACACTAAAAATCGATTTTAAATATAAATTTTTCAGTGTAACCAATCATACTTTTCAGTGAAAACAGTTTCAATTGTTGAGTGAGTGCATCATGCACCAAGTGCACAAGAGATCTACTCATATTTTAATGCATAAATTCGTGTAAGAGTGTCTCACCAAGAAACTATTACCATTTTTAATAAAAATATTATTACTTTTTAATATAAAATGTGTCATTTTTCAAAATTTGACTTACAATAATATATTTTACATTTTTTTAATTGATACACTTTAAATACATATTCCAAAAAAATGATAACAGTTTACTTTAAAGAAGTTTACTTTAAAGATAATAACATTTCTATTAAAGTTGATACTAGTTTTGCGGTATCTTGTACAAGACTTTCTCATATTTTAATATGAGTAATTCTCTTATGCATATGGAGTATGATGTACTCACTCAACAATTGAAATTGTTTATACTGAAAAATAATAATTAATTACAATAAAAAGTATAGTTAGAATACACTGAGTAAATCAATTTTCATTGTTAACTTTTCAGTGTAATTAATCACATTTTCTCAGTAAAACAACCTCAATTATTAAGTGAGTTCACCGTGCAACAAATACATATTAGAATGACTATTAATATGTCTGAATGTCTACATTTCAATTCACCCTATGTTAAATTTTGGAGTCGGTAATTGAGAATTAGTAAAGTAAAAATTAAATTTGGGAATGGATTATTTTTTTCACCCGAAAGTTTCCCCGCTGCGACCACTATCTATTTATGCGAAAGGAATTTGGGTCGCGCATCAAACGAGACAAAAACTTCCCAAGTATGTAATAAAAGGGTGGGAAATTGAAATGTTAAAAGGGTAAAAAGGTCAGAAGGAGTCGTTGATGAATATGGGGAATATAAGACCCGGAAAATGGAATTCGCATGCTCTGTCAGGATCTTCCGTACTCCTGCACCCTCCAATCGAAACATGACACGTGGAGACGATACTCTAGGTTGTTAGGCGTCGCTGTCTCAGCCGAGACAACTCAACGGCGGCTGCCGCATTCCTGTCGCCTCCGCCGCTTCTTTTATTTGTTTTTTACCCCCGTTTCGGTTTTACTTGTTTCAGGCAACAAGAAAAAGAAAAAGAAAAAGTGAAAAGGTCTGTATACAAATTTGGAAGAATGTGCTTTCAAAATTACTACAACTAATATAAATATTTCTATCAAAGAGCTTAATTAAATGGCAGATTTTTTACACATCATTTGAATGGGTACAATTTGTGTGTAATATTAAATAGCACTTATCCGATCCTTATTAATTTTCATATGTCTGTAAAATATTTTTGTAATAAAAACTATTTTATTGATATTTTTTTTGCAATTTATATGCTTTAATGAATTTATTATTTGATCTTATAAGTTTTTAACCATTTTATTTTGCCAAACACTTTTAAAGTATTTATAAATTTTTAAGCAACTTGTAAATTATCTTGAAGAACTCATAACCTAGACACTAATTCTGTGTTTAATTAGTAGGGGTTAATAAATTAGTAGCTAGATTTTAATTCTGTGTTTAATTAGTGAGATAAGTATTATTTACATGTGTTTGATAACAAATAATAAAATGTGTACTATATTATTGGAGTTGTTAATATTTGATACAATCCTAAAGTCTAAATTGCAAAATGGGGGGCAAGAAATCCCAAAACTCAATTTCATACAATTTGGTTGTCCCCACCATTCACCAAAACCACAAGTTCATACAATTTGGTGGGCCCATGTTCAAATTTAATTCTTACAAAATCTGACACACTTTTGACTGATTGACACCTTTTGCACAGTTCCCGAGGTAAAAATTTGACCAGTAATATATGTTATTTTCGGTTGTTTGTTAATTTTGAACATAAACATAAATTTTATGAACACAAGTATAAAATAATTTTTGAATATAGATATAAATATTTGAGAATTCAAGCAAATTCAAAATCATTCATTTCATTATTAATTGGATAATTACATATAAAAAATTCCAAAAATATTACAAATGTAAAATTAAACATATACAAACGCACAAAAATTATGAACAAACGCTCTCACAAACACAAAAAAAGTATGAACATTCGCTAAAAAAATTGAACAATTGCTAAAATATTATGAACATAAAGTCTTTTTCGTGTTCGAGACTCCAAAAATCTTCAATTCTACTTGTATTTGAATGCCTGAAAATCAAAATAAATTTTTTTTATGAAGAAGCTGCATTTTTAAGTGATTCTATAATTTGTATAATTGAAAAAAATCATTAATTAACAAAAAAAAAATACACATTTCAATCTATTTCATCATCTTCCCCACACTGCACACACTCATACCTACAAGCATCTTAACCCGCACTCAAGCACACTCACACACAGCCCCTCCCCATCCCCCAACCTCACCCCTGCACAATTTATATACACAACCCCCCCTACTGCACACAATCTAAACGCACGCACATCACCTCCTCCACTCCCCTCCCCCAATTTATATAAACACTCTACATCCCCTTATCACTCAAGAGCGCACAAACTCTACAATTTTCGTCCACAGATCCCGATTAAAGATCCAAAAAACAAAACCACCAATACCACCATTTATTCAAAAAATTACAGTAAATAATAAATGATAAATATTACCTTCATCCGCCTTGTCATCGAAACAGTGGCGGCGCGTCGGGCGCCGATCTGAGGCTATTAAGATTCCTCCGATCTGTTTCCTCCGTCTTCTTCCATGAATCTGTTTCCTCCGGCGTTCTGGGCGTAGCCCGGGAATTTGGGCGGTGGTCTCCGTCGGTGCCCTTTCTTGTGATGGCGGTGGATGGATTTCTTCATCGAGCTTCCATGGATTTCAACCGAATAGAGAGAGATGAGAGAGACCCAGATAGAGAGAGAGATGAGAGAGAAAGAGATGAGAGAGAAAGAAATGAGTGAAATGATGTATTTGAAATGAAAAATTATTATTAAAAGCTGGAGGAAAGAGAGAGATATGGGTCCTACATTTTAAAATACAATTTAACACACAAATGTATTAATTTGGGTTTTGTGATATCCCTTGTTTTATTTGGCATTTATGGGATATGGATTGTACTAGGATGCATTTAATTCTATATTATTTTGAGTGTTTGGTAAGTGATACTTTAATGGGTTAATTGCAAACACAACCTTTTCACAAATTGCAATCTAATCTAAACTTTTGAATCTTTGCAAACAAAACTCCAATTTAATATTTGGTTGCTATTTGAACCAACAACCAATTTTATTACGGTCCGAAAATCATATTTCGCATACCTGACAATGAATAAGTAATCGTATTAATATGTTTAGATTGGTTTCGATGACAACACATAATTAATCATTACGTTTGAGCAGATTAAAATCGATCTTTTAGTTGAAATTGCTAAAAAATTACAAATTGAGGTTTTATTTGCAATGATTTAAAAGTTTTTGAATAACGGGAACAATAATCTTTATTCTTCATTTTTGAGATAGCACTATACCTAGGTATTGCAAACGGGAGCAGTAACTTGGTGAGAAATTGGGAGAGTTGAAGTGCCAGGTCGGGTGTTATGCCGGGTAAGTGAAACTTGGATGAACTGCTGCCAAACATGTTATAAGGAGGGAATTGATTTATTTCACCCCCTTTTACACCCTTATATACCCTACCAAATGGACCCTAACACTCAACGGGCACTAAATAACCGCACCCTAAAAGAAAGCATGATTAATTGCTAATTGGGGTAAAAGTTCACTTTATAAAGTGAAATTAGTAGTATTTTAAAATTAGGAAAAAATTGTACTACTATATATTTTTCTAAAATTTGTTTTTACGTCATTATTTGTAAATATTAATTAAGTTCTAAAACTTTCTCATCATTCCAATAATTTTCAATGTCTCATTTTTATGGGAAGCAAAACACAGATTTGTCTTAGATTATTCGAGTATTTAATCTAATTAATCTAAGACAGAGTTTACTCGAGTAGTTTTTTCCTTCTTTTCATGTTTTCCGATGTATTTTACTAACGAACACGACTAAACAGACTCTTGATTCTACTGTATAAACCACACACACAAAAAAAGACTAATTTATTCTTATGTCACATGACTAAACTACCCTTATATATATATTTACACTTTTTTACGGGGTAAATTTACACCATTATAACATGAATTAAACCACTTATCCTCATTCATTTTCCTCCCACCATCTTCTTCAAGTTTATACCCTATACAAGATATACATATAATGAAATTAGAAAAGTAAAAAATGAAGGTATATGTATAAAGACAATTAAATTAGAAAAATTATAAAATATGTGACAGAACATATATGTGTCATCTTTTTCTTCGTTTCATCATTTTTTTTTGGATTCGTAAGAACTGCTTCCAGTATGTGGACACATCCACACATTTATCAGGCCAATTCAAAATTAATTCTTCGGGAAATGGTAGATTCCGTGTATTTGATGGAGAAAAACACAATTTCCATTTCTCATCTCTACATCGCAATTTTGGGGGATTTTCACCGACATGTTTCTAAACATCTAAAATCAATTCAAATTTATTTGGTGTTCAATTTCAATGTGGCTTTGTATTTGTTTTCAAGACAATCCTTTTTCCAGAGGGATCTTGAAATCAATGGTTGTGCAATGGATTCTTGAAATTATGTTTACCCATTTATGCAACTGGATGTAGAAATCGAACAATTTGCCGTAAAAGACCAGTAGCAATTCATTGACCTATAGATTAGGGATCAATTTCATTGTTGTTTCAGATTTGCGTCTGAGTGTTCTTATTTTTTGAAGTTATTTAATTTGTTCAGAGTTCTCTGGTAAAAGAGTTGGTAATAATTTATGAAATATTTTTAGACTAGTTGCAATAGTTTCTTTTTATTGTTTCACATTGTTCTCTAGTCAAGTTTCTTTAGCATTTCAGTCGGAATTCGTTTAATAATGGAAAATGGTGGTTTGGTTTTTCACTTAAACCCCCAAGATCAATGATAATCCAATTATTTATAGTGAATTGAGTTCATAGGATTTTGAATGGGAAGGGGAAGGTTTTTATTTTATTTTTTATGATTAGAATAATTTTCAAAGTAAGGATATAATTATCGAAAATTGGGGGTTGTATAGTAATTTAGAAAAAAAAATCATATATTGAATGGTGTGTGTATAGTAGTTGGGGTGTGTACAGTAAAATCAGAGGTTTGTTTGACCACTACATTTACTAACATAACACCTGTCTTTGTGTTAAACACAAATCACCAAAGAGTAGGTTTTTTATATGAAAATGGTTCATCATACGTTTATCATGAAACTATTTTAAAGTATCAAATACTTGATTAGAAGTATTAAAAATCTCATCAACAGTATCAAAAATTGAGGTCGGTGGTATCATAATTTAATTATTGTTGGTCTTTTTACCCCAATTTTATATACTCCTGGTAATTTTCTGAATACTCTTTGTTAATGTTGTTGCTTGTGATGTTATCATATTCCTTACAACATTCTGAATTTGTCCTTTCTTCATATAGACTAACACTCTATGATCACATGTTGCAATAAATGCTTTGACATGCAAGTTGAAGATGTAGAACATTTTATAAGGATTTGGAAGATCTGATATTGCAGCGGATGTTACAACACTGTCGTTACAGCATCTAGAAGATTCTTAATGAACCTGGATGTTTTGAAGCTTTCAAGCCTATTGAGGAGGATCTAGATCATGCGATTCCTGTCAAATATTCAGAATAAAACTACGGTTATTCGCAGAGATAAAGGGAAGTTATATTTAAACTTTTTTCTAGATCCATCTACTAAGATCTAGTGGGTTGAAGACCAAGCACTCTATGCATCTATATATGGAGGAGGATGGCTTCAATATCAGGCAAGGAATAATTGAGTATCATCTATTCTAGTGTTGATTTAGGTGATAGGGTC
This sequence comes from Ballota nigra, assembly GCA_947034835.1. NCBI lineage: Eukaryota > Viridiplantae > Streptophyta > Magnoliopsida > Lamiales > Lamiaceae > Ballota > Ballota nigra. The sequence continues at coordinate 29,993,567 of OX344727.1, forward strand.
ATTATTTCACCTTGTACGTTATGTCGGATGTTTAGTACATCTCGTATAACAATAAATCGATCATTGTGTCAATAGATAGATCAATCATTGATAGATTGTGAGATCAACTTTGATGGTATATTTTATGCACTTAGTCATTTAGATTTAATAGAAGTATATTGAGTCTTGTTTCCGTTGTGGAGATCTATCTTGGAATCATTTCACACAATATTTGTATTTGCTACTTTGTTATAATGAAGGTTTCTTCGTAAGACTTGCACAAATTATTTATAGTTTGTGTTACAAAATTATTTTATTTGCAAAACTGTGTTTTAGTGTTTTGATGTATACTCTTTTACATTTTACTAGTCAGACTGTCGTAGAGTTTGTTACAACATTCATCACAATATTTACACACAACACACACAACACACTCCCACTTTGGTATCAAAGCAATCTGATATCCAACGGGTTTTTGTTATTTCAATCTTGATCAAATATTTGATACTTTAAAATAATTTTATGATAAGCTTATTGTTGTGGCATTTATTATCTCTAAGTGTCACGCTTTGGACCAGGGATTGGACCTTGCCCTATGAGGTCAACTTTAGTCCATTTTCAGTTATAACTTTTTCTAATAAGCTCGGTGGGCTTAATCGTATGAACACACAAAAGGATCAAATGCATGAGACAAAGGGCATAATCAAATTGGTCAAACTTCAAACATAGCAAGGTATCTACTTCGAAACAAAACATGATATGCAATTCCATATAGCATTACAAGGGAAGGATCGCTAACACTAGCGTCCCTTAGATAAAGAAAATTATCAAACGACTATCACCACTGACGACCAACAAAATACATAGAAAACAAATTGTTCAAGCCACCACTAAGGATGGGAAAGTGTTGTCATTAAAATATGAAAGTATAAGACTGTTAAAAAGAACAAGAGTATGGAGAGTAAGGAGTAAGAACATGCCAAGAGTCATTTCTCCACCACTGAATCAACAATGAAGTCTTTATCACCATCACCACCGTCGCCACCATCCTCCTCGGATATCAGGTCAGCCTCCATGTTGAGTCCAGCAAGAAAGTCATCAACCTTCTTCTGCACCTCCCAATGGCCAGCCTTGTCACCAAGGTATCACATTTAGTATCCAGTCGTCATTAGTCCCAAGCCTAAGTGTCAACATTCCGTGAGATATATTTTGGCAAAATCAGCCAAACTGTAGGAACAATGGGAGAAATCATCGGCGGGATCTCACTCGCTTAATGACACTGCTAAGAATGGATACCATTTCATCATTAACAACATCCTGACCCTCGCCAAAGCAACCGCTGGAAATATCATTGTCGAAATATCCATGGAACTTACCGTGGTCCACTTTGCCACAGAGAGCACTACATTTGTTTAACTTCTCAACAAAGGCCCTCACATTAAATAGTGAAAAAATAAACCCTTCTCACCACCATTACGACTAGTACTCCCTTCGAAATTCATGGTAGGAACTCGAAATATAAAATAAAAGAGGATAAAGAGAAAAAATGAATAGATTAACTCTTTGAAGCAAAGGTCACCAAAAATTTTCAATTCTCGCTCTCTCCCCACAAAAGACCCTTTACCCACACCTCACCTAAACGTATTTTATTCCCTCACAAATAATCTGCACCAACTTCCTCCCCTATCTAAGTTTCACGAAAGATAGTAGAAGAGGTCACAAAGGTTGTAACCTCTCTATCACCCTAACCCTCACCTAAATAAACTTCCACAAAACCCCCCTCACTTGTTAAACACCTTAAACCCACTCCATCTAAACCATCTTCACCACTGTCTCTAATTCTCCAAGCCAAGAAACCTAAGATGACCTACTCTAAAAAGAACATGAGAGCTAGAGTTAAAAAGAAGTTGGGTGAAATATTTATAGAATTCCGAGAGATCCTGGGGGTAAGAGCGGGTGTTATGGAAATAGTGGAGTGATGGAATATCAGGTAAGGAATTTTTTAGGATTTTTCTTTGATTTTTCAGTCCAAATGGGGCATGGAGAGGTTTCTGGTGTATGAGCCGAGGATGAGGAACTTAGCCGAAGTCACTTACGTGTCTGAGCTAATGTCAGATGAGTCACTGGAAAACTTGGTCTAATGCAAGTTTGGGAAACTTGCATCTAGATCTAGCAAGTCAGCTGATGATGATAATAACAACCCTACCAATGATGCACCTGAGCCAAAGGAAGACGTATACAATGGTGAAAATCTTGCAAAGGACAACACCAGAGGAAATATTGAGCAATAGGCTGATCCTGACGATGCTAAAAAATTAGCTGCACCTAAGGATACTGCATTAGCAGTTGAGATAATTGCTGGTGAGAAGGTTGAGAGTACTGCAGTTAAGACTCTCACCTTGGAGGCATCAACAGTTGAATCAAAGACTACACCGCTAAAAGAGAGTGGTTATGTGGTAACAATTGTCTTTAAAGATCAGCCCAAATAACTTATTGTTCAAGAGGAGACTCAAAATCCAATTGAGGAAAAAGTAGTTGTGACATCACAACCCTACGGCTCGGTGGCATAGGGTTCAAGAGTGTTGATCGACCAGCTGAGCAGAAGACTTTAATGTCAAATATCATAATTCTTGTATCAGTTGAAGAGAGAAAAAAAATTCTAATTGAAGAAGAGTCTCCGATCTAGAGGCCGACATTGTTCATGTACGTACATCTCTTGTTGTGCCATCAAGTCTCTCTAATCTCTTGACTAAGGAAGCAACTAATGATGAAGGAACTATATATGAAAGTTGCACTTGAACAACCAAATCAACCTCAAGAAGAAATTTCTACTGTTGTGCGCATTATCCAAGAAAGAATAAACCTGGTGCATTTCCAGAAAATAATTAGCGAGATTGTGCACATCTTCTCTTAACCAGCTGAAAGTGATTGTTGTTGAGGTCAAGTCACTAACAATGTCTCTCCAAGTGTGCTCCTTCAAATCCACATCAGATGTACTTGAAGAAATGAAGTAGAGTGTGCTGAAGAGTTTGGGAGACAAGTAACAAATCGCTCTCAACCAGGCCTATCTAGATACCAAGGAAGAACTCCAGCTCTTCACCAAGAACATTGCATGACAAATGAATGCCAAAAAGAAGGGAAACATGCTAGGAACTGAAGTGGCGGATCTGACTGGCAACGTGGATCAGAGTGAAGATTTCTTGACAAGAAAACAAGATGCTCATTCAAAGAAGAATATTCCTACTGCTGCAGGGTCTTCCAAGAAACATGAAAATATACCAGGCCAACCTTCATATGTCTCTCTTAAGTCCAAACATCTTACAGAAGAATTAAAGAGAACTCTAAGAGAGGCAATTGAGATAGAAGAAGAATAGTGTCATGAGCAATTGAAGACGCACAAGGAAATAGAAGATAAGATGCGGACACAGATGAATCTTTACCTAGTGGCACAACTTCAACCAATGAAGATGGTTCCTCCAGTAGATAAGCAAGCATAGTTCAGAAATGTAGATGAAGAGTTGAATAAAAGGCAAAATGACACTCCTTATTGAAGAATGAGAGACCTAGAAAGAAGACCAAAGCTGCTATTATTGATCAAGGAGAAGAGTTGTTCATCGCTAGTGAAAGGTCACTTCATGTTAATATCGAATTATTATGTCGAAAAGACAAAATGAAAGAGGTTTTGCCACCAGAAAATAATCAACAAAATTGCACACATCTCCAACACGCTGAAATTTGATGTAAACATGTATATTAAAGATCTGGTCAAGTAGTTCAACAACTTGATTGAAGCAGTCGAGGATGCCTTCAACAACTTCTACTTCGCTAATAGATACAAAAAGACAATTGTTGCTGCAATGAAGAATGTTATAGAGGCGGTAAAAGAGATGATGACCAAGGTCTTAATCTTAAAAAACCAAATATTATAATAATCGAACCGAATTCATATTTCAATTTAGTTTCAGTTCGATTATCGGCAAGTAACCGAATTATGCACACCCCTAGTTTCACTTATCAATTCTTCACTCTTACTACTCAACAACACTCTTTTTCCTGATTTAAAATTCAAGGTCTACATTGTCAAAAACACACGACGCCAAAAATTGACTTCACAAGACAACACAAAGAAGAACAAGACTGAGACTCTCAACTCAGGAGAGAAAACAAAAGACTCTTAACTTGGTTTTTGCTTCTTTACCTATATATCTTCTATCGATCTTCCATGCATCTAAAATTGCCCTGAGCGAAATAGAGTCATTGCAAAAAAAAAAAAGTGGGTGGAAGGGGTCAGATTAGATTTAAAACTCATCTTTTAAGTTGGAAGTCCGTCTGCCAACCAAAATTAGAAGGTGGATTTTGGGGGTTAAGCACCTTGAGTCCTTTAATTTATCACCCATTGGGAAGTGAGCTTGGTGGTTCATCAATAAGGGGGACATATTGTAGGCTAGAGTTGTTAAATCACGCTGGAGGTTAAATTGAGGAATGGGTTTGGCAGTGGGGAAGGAGCGTAGGAGAAGAGTGGTTGGGTGGTGGTGGGGAGAAGTATTGAAGTATGTGGAGGAAGGGCAAGTAGACTGGTTCTATGATTTCTTAAAAAGGAAGATAGAGGAGGGGAGGAAGACCAGTTTCTAATGGTACAGATGGGCGGGTGAGGAGATATGAAAGTCTAAATTTGCTAGATTATTGAGACTTAATAGTTGTAAGGAGCCTAGTGTGAGGGAGATGTGGATTGGAGAGGGGGGTCTTGTGAGTGAAAGTGGTAATGGAGGAGTGAGCTGACTGATAGGAACTTGAAAATTCTTAATTAACTCATTATTGTGATTAACAGGTACATACCAAGACAAGGCAAACCAAAATTTTGGAAGTGGAACAAGGCAAGAGACGAGCTTAACAATGTCAAAGAGGCTTACAATTGGTTGATGAGAAAGAAGAACGATAAAAATAGTGTGCAAAGGAAGGAGTTCAAGCTTTTATGGAGAAATTAGGCACCCCCTAAGGTATGGGTACATGTTTGGAAGGTCCTCAAAGAACGTCTTCCAACCTTTGATATTCTGTAAGAAAGAGGCATAGTTCCCTCGTCGGAGAATAACTTGTCTTTATTCTGTAATATTGAATATGAATCTATTAAACACATCTTCTTTGAATGCTTGGTTTCACATGAATATTGGGTGAGGTGTGCTAAGTGGTAAGGAGTTGCTTTGGTCCTTTCATCCTGCCCGACTACAAATTTACTTCGGTTTTGAGGTATTCAGTATGGAAGAATGGAGAAACGCTTGTTGATTTGTATTTGAGAATGTGGAGTATGGTTGTTGTGAAAGGTGAGGAGTGAGTACACTTTTAGAGAAGAACAATTCCAAATAGACAAAGTGTTTGGTGAACTCAAAGTTAATTGTTGGAACTGGGTGAAAAATTATGTGGAGTGAAAGTCTGCCTCGAGTTTCTTAGAGTGGAGTGGGAATCCATTTTCAGTGTTGTAAAATCTGAAGAAATGTGTTTTACTGAGTAAGCTTGTAGGCTAGGAGTGTTATGTACTTCCATTATCTCCATCTTGATTGGCCCCTTGCATTAAGCGCCAGTTCCAACCTCGATTATCCCTTTCAATTAATAAATAATTTTTATTTACCAAAATACCACCAAAATAATTTTATTCTCTTTTATTTACCACAATTCCTCAAAAAAACAACTTCATCACTATAAATACTACTCCCACCGTCCCTTTTTAAATTGCTCAAAAGTACGGAAAAATAATTTTACTTTATAAAATTAACCACTTACTAACATCTCTTATTTACAGTTCATGTCACTCCATTTTGCAATATACGTTAAAAAAATATACTAAACTTCCCTAAATAAAGTAGAAATGACCTAACTTCACCTCTTTTAATACTAATATACAATTTTTTTCAATTAAAACTTGCACTGTTTCATATGAGCAATCTAAAAAGGGATGAAGGGAGTAATAAACAACTACCACATTAAAACCAGTGTCAAAAGCAAAGTGATAATCGGGATGGGGACGGAGAGAATATAATTTTTGAGGTGCAACTCACACCTCAACCCAACTATCTGTAAGCTTTTTGGTTATTAATGAATTTTTTCTTGACAAAAAAAGAAAAGAAGACTCTTGACTCGAAAGAGAAAATCAAAGACTCCCAACTATTGAGAGAAATTAGGGGCCACACGATGTATAAGGGAAGTTGATGACGTTGATATAATCCTCAAGATAGGAGTTGCATAAACGACTCAAATTCAAACCTAGAAAAATTAAGAGACGGTCTAAAATTTACAAAAATTAGAGGACGATGTGCTCTAGTTCGTGCAATCTGAAACCCTATTTATACTAATTGACAAATGCAGTTGAAGACTAAACACAAAGCTAACAACTTACATGGGAGAGAGTGGGTGACGGCCTCAATTACTCCCTCCGTCCCCTCTTAATATTCACACTTTCTTATTTGGGATGTCCCACAATAATATTCACACCCCAAAAAAGGAAATAAAACACTCCCACACTACCTACTTTAATTCAAAATACTCTTCATTCATTGGTTCAAAAAGTCAATAAAGCAGTTTTTCTTAAAACCTGTGCCCACACAAGTGTGAATATTATTAGGGGACGGAGTGAGTATAATTTTTTTTTTCAAATAGTGTATAACATAGCTTAAGAGACACGAAATTTGAAAAAGTATTATTTTAATGATGGGAAGGATATATATATATATATATATATATATATATATATATATATATATATATATATATATATATATATATATATATTACGATTTATTTAACTGTAGGGAAAATTGGGGTGCCCGTATCTATTCGGGATGAAATTTAAATACGAATTTAAATATAATTATTACTAACATGAATTAATCCTAAATTAATTCAAATAATAATTAATCCAACAACAAATAAATTCATGAACATGAATATAATCACGTAAAATCTTATGGCGGAATATCTAGAAATATTACATGAATACATACCTCTTGTAGCGACGTCCAAAGAGAAAATAGGGACTAGTGAAACGATCCTATCAACCGAAAAGCCTTCTCAAGTATTCCCTTTTCGCCTACCGAAAAGTCTTCTCAAGTATTCCCTTTTCGCCTTACTCGTTCACTGGTGGGAAGCGCTCACAACTATTTTAATAATCTAAAGAAAAAAGAAAATATTTATTGCTTTCGATTTTTCCAACTCATGAAACTTGTAAACTTGAGATGAAATAATCATCTCCTATTTATAGGATAGGGTGGCCAAATTTTTGTGTGTGAATATAGGGAGAGAAATTTTTTTCTTGATCTCCAAGAAATTTTGAATATATCCCATATATTATTTTCTCCATAATAGAATATTCCACAAAAATCTCACTCTCTCAACTATACTTAGAGGGGTGTTTTGGTTATAGAGTCTGTAGGATTTTTTAGACTTTTAAAGTTTGGGTGTATTCAATCTAGATTTTCAAAAGTCTTTAAAAATCCCGAGGTATTCAATACGGATTTTAAAAAGTCTTAAAAAATCTTTAGGTATTCAACAATCTATGGATTTTAATACTCCACGGATTTTCTTAGATTTCCCTTCCAAAATATGAATAGATTTCACTCTTCAAAATCTCTTCTAGTAACCAGAGATTTCTACGGATTTTGAAAAGTCTTAAAAAATATTTAGGTATTCAACAGTTTATGAACTTTCTTTGATTCTTTTCCATTGGGATGTTAACGGGGCGGGGACGAGCCCCATCTCCGTCCCTGCAAAATAAATGGGGAATTTTTTTCCCCCATCCCCGCCTCACCGGGGATCCCCGTTTCGCGGCGATTCTCCGTTCCCCTCTTACTTATTTTTTTAATAAATAGTTAATTGAATCGGCAACACAACATTAGTAAGGACGGAACTATGAAATATTTATTTGTAATTTACTTTAACATTAAAAATAATATATAAATATATTAATTATATAAAAAATAATGCGGCTCCCCGCAGGGAACGAGACGGGGATCCACCGGGCTGAGAATACTATCCCGGTCCCCGCCTATAGGACAAAAAAAATTCCCCGTCTCTGTTTGCTTTGGGGATTACCCGCCCCGTTGTCATGTCTACTCTTCAAAAAATATAAATAAATTTTATTCTCCAAAATCTCTTCTAACAACCTGAGACTTCTAATGAGGACGAGGTATAACGGTGATGGAAATGAAGATGAAATAATAATGTATTTTTTTAACTAATGTATTTTTTTTTCTAAATAATTTGGATAAATTTTTTTTTTATATACAAGTGTGTCCCATATATATTTGCATCAGTGGTTACAGCGCCGGAGTCTATGTAAATCCATGTAAATCAATAAAAAAAATGTATTCCACAATCCTGTAAAGTCTATGAAAATCCAAATAAATCAATAAAAAAAGTCAGTCAAACTCTGCATGGAGTTTATAGATTTTCTAAATTCACAGACTTTTTAAAGTCCAAAAAAATCCGATAGAATCCCAATTGAATACACCCCTCTTAATTTTTGAAAAGGGAGATAAAAATACTAGATTTGGATCTTCTTGAATTTATGAGATATTCTTGTATTCCAAGAATACATATCTTCTTTAATATCTTTCCAAGAAAATCAACAAAATCTTTTCTATCTCTTAAACCATATTTTCGAAAATAATAAAGAAAAAACAGCAATTATATTTTATTTTATTTTAATCACCTTATTATTATTGGGCTACTTGAGGGGTCTTTAGGAGAATTAAGATTGGACCTCCAATGGGCTTTTGAATTTCAATTTTGAGCCCCAATATTATTCAGCACATTAATATTAATTAATACCACTACCAAATTAATATTGTACTATCCATCTTAATCCATATTACGATAATATGGGCTTCCGATTATTATTTCCCGTGTTCAAGATGATCTAATTTATTAATTAATTGAGCTTTTGAATAACTCTAAATTAATTAACTTCTTGTGCATTGGAGTAAAGACATCTAAACATTATTATCCGTACCGGAAAACTAATTTCCACCTGCAAGATTTGGTACGATAAAACTTATTAGCCCACCAAGGGGACAAATCACACAAGCCATACTTGCACACGTTTCTCCGTATTAAATCTTAGCAACCGTCGTATGATTAATATTACTGCCCAAAACACAAGGTTCGAAGTCACGATCATTCTCACCCGACATGTATCAAAGCAATAACTATTAACCACACACGGTCCTATTTAAGTGACGGAGATTAAGAAATCAATAACCACCGTAGTTTAATTCTTCACCTTTCAGAACAGAAGAATTTCAATACATACAAAATGTGCTAGTGCAATCTCTTGGTCAAGACAGACCAGTCTGAGAACTACACGTCAACCTTTCACGTCGGATTGTTCAATTCCACCTGGGTCGTGAATGTGTACGTTTAGTTACAAGGAACTGTTTATATGATCTTCCGTGATCTGGTATCACCACATTAACTACAATGTAACACATACTATATATTGAACGGTTTGCATTAAACATTTAACATTCATTTAAAGCAATAGTGATAAAAGATTTATTCTAATAAATAAGTGTTTAATACATATATTATACAAAGTAAAAACATACTTTCATATATAACCTCAACAATAACTGCACCTAATTTTATTTAAAATGACTCGATTTGGATTGTTCATGTGCACTCAAGTTAGAAATTAATTTTTTTTTTATGCCGGTAAGAAATTAAATTGATGATAGCATATAATTATAGATATTCCTTTCGTCTACTAAAAATGTGTTCCCTTTTTTTATTTGTTTGTCCACAAAAAATATGTCATTTCTTTATTTGTCAATAATTACTTTAATTTTATACTCTTGTCAATAATTAATTTAATTTTATACTCATAAATAATTATTTTATTCATATTTTATTTAATTTTTCTTAAAACCTTGTTCAAACAATAAGTCACCTTTCTTATTAACGGGTGATGTATATTCATATATTTTATGAAATTTAGAAGGATTATATTAATCAACTTTCTCATTTCCGATGCATTTTGTTTTGTTAAATATACGTTTTTGAATACAACAGGAACAACATTGATCATAGGATTGCAGGCTACACGTTTTGTAGTTGTAAGCTTTACTTTCGCCGATCGATCAGAAAAAGTACAAAAAATAATTAAGTATATTGCAATTGCAATTAATTGTCTGTGGGTCAATTAAGTGCGAATTAATCTGAACCGTTGGATACTTCAGCTTTCAGATTAAAAGAGTCTTGGATGGACGCCGTATTTCCTCTCTCTCCTCCCCATGCAAAAATATGCAATGCACTCTCCTCTCTAATTTTCAGACTCTTTTACCCTCATGTATTTTTTTTTTCCATTTCTATTTTTTTATTATTAACCTTTTGGATATAAATATAGGTTTTGTTTTTATAATTGTTTTGTCTTTTTATGCACATCGCTCTAAATAAAAAATACGGTTGCCTAATGGTTTCAATTTTTCACTTTCACTATTTTTAACATTAGTAATAACATTTGACAGCGCCCATTTTTGTGTGCAGATAATAACAGTACTATTTCTTTTGTGATTTAGGATTTTACTTGTAAGTAAATGTGCTTGAATAAAGGCTTTGTCAAACTGATCATATATTTTCCAATCTCCACAAATAAAATTCTAAACCAAAAGAGGGTTTCTAAATTAGTTTAATACATACGCTGCATGAACAGTAATGCAACTCTATGCAAATAAATAATTTTATTATTATCGTTCATTTTTATTTGCTCCTCTTATAAATCTTAGGTCCACAAGTATAACATTGATTTTTCCAAAAGTAATAAATGAATAAACTATGAAATTTAATAAACACAAACTCACAAATCCTAACATGGCACAAAAGTGCATATTATGCTCTTGAATTTTAAACTCAATTCTAAATTTAATTTTGACCTATTCAATTAAAAAAAAAATATTAATTAAGGTATTGTTGATAACCATTTGAAATATTATTGATCATTACTTGTGACATCACCAATTATTGATTGGGGTATTGTTGTTACATGCATGCCCTTACACTATTCATTTTCTTAAGGGACAAGTCTTTTTTACCCTTAATTTAACATACAAACTCTTTTTTACCAAACAATTTATAGAAACTCTTTTTTACCCATTTTACTAGATGAAATGTCTCATATACCCTTTAGTTTTTATTCCTACTTTCCCATTCCTTTCCCTATTCCCACTCCTATTCCTTTCCCTATTCCTACTTCTATTCCTTTCCATAATATTATTCCTATAAATAATATTATATCAATTCCAAAAATAAAAAAAATTAGAAATATAATATTATATTAATTCAAAAAAGAAATAAATTTAGAAATATAATATTATATAATTTTACCATTGATAATGAAAATAATTTTTTTCAATATATATGTTTCGCAATAAATATTAATTATTAATATTTTTATGAAATAAAATATTTTTCGTGTTATTATAAACACCGATATAAAACACTTTATATTATTAATATTAATTAATAAATTGATATTGTCCATTTCTTATTTTTATTGTATTTCAACAAGTATTCTTGAAATATCGGAGAGCTGGCGGAGATTTACTAAATCGACATTCTCAAACATAAATTCGTGACGGAGTCGGGTCGAAATCACTTTTTAAGTCGTTTTACACTAGAAAAGACGAAAAAAATTAATTTAAGTGATATTCAAATATTTAATTTCTAATAAGTTTCAACAAATACTATTGAAAGGTCGGAGTAAGGTTGGAGACAGGACAGAGATTTGCTAAAATGGAATTTTCATTCAAATTTTTGAGACGGAGCTGTGTAGGAATCGATTTTTAGGTTGTTTTACCCTAGGAACGACTAAAATGATACATGAATTTGAGTTAAATCTATTTTTTAAATTTTAATTGAGTTTTAACAAGTACTCTAAAAGCGTCGGAGAATGGTAGGAGATAATACGGAGATTTGCTAAAATGATATTTTCAATCATAATTTTGTGACGGAGCAGTAACAGATTCGTTTTTTTTATCATTTTACCTTATGAACGACGAAAAAGATACATGATTGAGTGACATGAACTATTTAAATTTTATATAGCTTTGAAAAGTACTATTGAAAGGTCGGAGCATAGTTGGAGACAGGACGGAGATTTGCTAAAATGGAATTTTCATTCAAATTTTTGCGACGGAGCTGTGTCGGAATTGATTTTTAGGTCGTTTTACCCTAGGAACGACTAAAATGATACATGAATTTGAGTTAAATCTAATTTTTTAATTTTAATCGAGTTTTAACAAGTATTCTAGAAGAGTCGGAGCATGGTAGGAGATAATACGGAGATTTGCTAAAATGATATATTCAATTATAATTTTGTGACGGAGCTGTGTCAGATTTGTTTTTTTATCGTTTTACCTTATGAACGACGAAAAAGATACATGATTGAGTGACATGAACTATTTAAATTTTATATAGCTTTGAAAAGTACTATTGAAAGGTCGGAGCATGGTTGGAGACAGGACGGAGATTTGCTAAAATAGAATTTTCATTCAAATTTTTGCGGCGGAGCTGTTCCAGAACCGATTTTTAGGACGGTTTACCCTAAAAATGACTAAACAAATTCATGAATATGAGTGACATCTATTTTTCAAATTTTAATCAAGGTTTAACTAGTAATCTACAAGAGTCGGAGCATGGTTGGAGACATGATGGAGATTTCCTAAATTAATATATTTAATCATATTTTTGTGACAGAGATGTTGCGGAATCTCTTTTTAGGTCGTTTTACCTAAAGAACGCCGAAAATTATACATGAACTAAGTGATGTCCATTTTCAAACTCTTATTAAGCTTTAACCAGTACTATTGAAATGTTGGAGCACGGTCGGAGACAAAACGAATATTTGCTAAAATAAAAATTTCATTCAAAATTTTGCGACGGAGTTGTGTCATAATCATTTTTAGGTTGTTTTATCCTAGGAACGACTAAACAAATACATGAATTTGAGTGACATCTATTTTTAAAATTTTAATCGAGTTTTAACAAGTAATCTAGAAGTGTCGGAGTATGGTTGGAGATAATACGGAGATCTGCTAAGCCGACGTTTTAATCATAATTTTGCGATGAAGATGTAGCGGAATCACTTTTTAGATCATTTTACCTTAAGCACGACGAAAATTATAAATGAATTGAGTGACGTTCATTTTTCAAACGTTTATTGATTTTTGACAAATATTATTGAATTGTCGGAGCGCGGTCGGAGATAGGACAGAGATATGCTAAAATGGAATTTCCATTCAAATTTTTACGACGGAGGTGTCTTAGATTCGATTTTTAGGTCATTTTACCCTAGGAACGACTAAACAAATACATGGATTTGAGCCACATCAAATTTTTAAATTTTAATCGAGTTTTAGCAAGTAATCTAGAAGAGTCGGAGCATGGTCGGAGACATGATGGAGATTTTCTAAAATAATATTTTTAATCATAATTTTGTGACGGAGCTGTTGCAGAATCGCTTTTTAGGTTGTTTTACCTTAAAAACGATGAAATTGAGTGACGTCAATTTTTCAAACTGTTATTGAGCTTTAACAAGTACTATTGAAATGTCGGAGCACGGTCGGAGATAGGATGAACATATGCTAAAATAGAATTTTCATTCAAATTTTTGCGACGGAACTTTGTCGGAATCGATTTTTAGGTCGTTTTACCCTAGGAACGACTCGAATGATACATGAATTTAAGTTAAATCCAATTTTTAAATTTTAATCGAGTTTTAACAAGTACTCTAGAAGAGTCGGAGCATGGTAGGAGATAATACGGAGATTTGCTAAAATGATATTTTCAATCATAATTTTGTGACGGAGCTGTGTCAGATTTGTTTTTTATCGTTTTACCTTATGAACGACGAAAAAGCTACATGATTGAGTGGCATGAACTAGTAATCTACACGATTTTTCAATTTTTAATCTAGGTTTAACTAGTAATCTACATGAGTCGGAGCATGGTTGGAGACATGATGGAGATTTACTAAAATAATATATTTAATCATATTTTAGTGACGGAGCTGCTGCGGAATCGTTTTTTAGGTCGTTTTACCTAAAGAACGACGAAAATTATACATGAATTGAGTGACGTCCATTTTCAAACTCTTATTGAGCTTTAACCAGTACTATTGAAATGTCGGAGCACGGTCGGAGACTGGACAAATATTTGCTAAAATGAAAATTCCATTCAAATTTTGCGACGGAGTTGTGTCTGAATCATTTTTAGGTTGTTTTATCCTAGGAACGACTAAACAAATACATGAATTTGAGTGACGTCTATTTTTAAAATTTTAATCGAGTTTTAACAAGTAATCTAGAAGTGTCGGAGTATGGTTGGAGATAATACGGAGATTTGGTAAACCGACATTTTAATCATAATGTTGTGACAGGGTTGTAGCGGAATCACTTTTTAGGTCGTTTTACCTTAAGTACGACCAAAATTATAAATGAATTGAGTGACGTTTATTTTTCAAACTTCTATTGATTTTTGACAAATATTATTAAAATGTCGGAGCACGGTCGGAGACAGGACGGAGATATGCTAAAATGGAATTTTCATTCAAATTTTTGTGATGGAGCTGTCTTAGATTCGATTTTTAGGTCATTTTACCCTAGGAACGACTAAACAAATACATGGATTTGAGCCATATCAATTTTTTAAATTTTAATCGAGTTTTAACAAGTAATCTAGAAGAGTCAGAGCATGGTCGGAGACATGATGGAGATTTTCTAAAATAATATTTTTAATCATAATGTTGCGAGGGAGCTGTGTTAGAATCAGAGCTCCCACCCGTCTGCAACCATGCTCCGCCACTTCTATATAACTTGTTAAGACTCAATTAAAACTAAAAAAATGTCACCCAAATTCATTTATTTTATAGTTGTTCCTAGGGTAAAAAGACCTAAAAATCGATCAGACACAACTTTGTCGCCAATATTTGAATGAAAATCTCATTTTAAAAAATCTCCATCCTGTCTCCGACCATGCTCCAACATTTTAATAGTACTTGTCAAAGCTCAATAAAAGTTTGAAAAATGGACGTCAATCAATTCAAGTATAATTTTCTTCATTCTCAAGGTAAAACGGACTAAAAAGTCATTCAGCTACAGCTCCGTCACAAAATTATGATTAAAAATATTATTTTAGCAAGTCTTCATCCTGTCTCCAACCATACTCCGACTATTTTAGATTACTTGTTAAAACTCGATTAAATTTAAAAATAGATGTCACTCAAATTCATGTATTTATTTAGTTTTTCCTTGGTAAAAGGACCTAAAGATCGACTCTGACATAGCTCCGTCGCAAAAATTTGAATGAAAATTCCATTTTAGCATATGTTCGTCCTATCTCCGACATTTCAATAGTACTTGTTAAAGCTCAATAAAAGTTTGAAAAATGGACATCACTCAATTTCGTCGTTTTTAAGGTATAAAACGAACTAAAAAGTGATTCCGCTACAGCTCCGTCACAAAATTATGATTAAAATGTCGGCTTAGCAAATCTCCGTATTATCTCCAACCATACTCCGACACTTCTAGATTACTTGTTAAAACTCGATTAAAATTTTAAAAATAGATGCCACTCAAATTCATGTATTTGTTTAGTCGTTCCTAGGATAAAACAACCTAAAAATGATTATGACACAACTCCGTCGCAAAATTTTGAATGAAATTTTCATTTTAGCAAATATTCGTTCTGTCTCCGACCGTGCTCCGACATTTCAATAGTACTGGTTAAAGCTTAATAAGAGTTTGAAAATGGACATCACTCAGTTCATGTATAGTTTTCGTCGTTCTTTAGGTAAAACGACCTAAAAAGCGATTCCGCAACATCTCCGTCACAAAAAATATGATTAAATATATTATTTTAGCAAATCTCCATCATGTCTCCAACCATGCTCCGACTCTTGTAGATTACTAGTTAAACTTTGATTAAAATTTGAAAAATAGATGTCACTCAAATTCATGAATTTGTTTAGTCATTTCTAGGGTAAACCGTCCTAAAAATCGATTCTGGAACAGCTCCGCCGCAAAAATTTGAATGAAAATTCCATTTTAGAAATCTCCGTCCTGTCTCCAACCATGCTCCGACCTTTCAATAATACTTTTCAAAGTTATATAAAATTTTAACAGTTCATGCCACTCAATCATGTATCTTTTTCGTCGTTCATAAGGTAAAACGATAAAAAAAAAATCTGACACAGCTCCGTCACAAAATTATGATTGAAAATATCATTTTAGCAAATCTCCGTATTATCTCCTACCATGCTCCGACTCTTCTAGAGTACTTGTTAAAACGCGATTAAAATTTAAAAATTAGATTTAACTTAAATTCATGTATCATTTTAGTCGTTCCTAGGGTAAAACGACCTAAAAATCGATTCCGACAAAGCTCCGTCGCAAAAATTTGAATGAAAATTCTATTTTAGCATATGTTCGTCCTATCTCCGACCGTGCTCCAACATTTCAATAGTACTTGTTAAAGCTCAATAACAGTTTGAAAAATTGACGTCACTCAATTTCGTCGTTTTTAAGGTAAAACAACCTAAAAAGCGATTCCGCAACAGCTCCGTCACAAAATTATGATTAAAAATATTATTTTAGAAAATCTCCATCATGTCTCCGACCATGCTCCGACTCTTTTAGATTACTTGTTAAAACTCGATTAAAATTTAAAAATTTGATGTGGCTCAAATCCATATATTTGTTTAGTCGTTCCTAGGGTAAAATGACCTAAAAATTGAATCTAAGACACCTCCGTCGTAAAAATTTGAATGGAAATTCCATTTTAGCATATCTCCGTCCTGTCTCCGACTGTGCTCCGACAATTCAATAATATTTGTCAAAAATCAATAAACGTTTGAAAAATGAACGTCACTCAATTCATTTATAATTTTCGTCGTGCTTAAGGTAAAACGATCTAAAAAGTGATTCCGCTACAGCTCCGTCGCAAAATTACGATTAAAATGTCGCCTTAACAAATCTCCGTATTATCTTCAACCATACTCCGACACTTCTAGATTATTTGTTAAAACTCGATTAAAATTTTAAAAATAGATGTCACTCAAATTCATGTATTTGTTTAGTCGTTCCTAGGATAAAACAACCTAAAAATGATTCTGAAACAACTCCGTCGCAAAATTTTGAATGAAATTTTCATTTTAGCAAATATTCGTTCTGTCTCCGACCGTGCCCCGACATTTCAATAGTACTGGTTAAAGCTCAATAAGAGTTTGAAAATGGACGTCACTCAATTCATGTATAATTTTCATCGTTCTTTAGGTAAAACGACCTAAAAAGCGATTCCGCAGCATCTCCGTCACAAAAATTTGATTAAATATATTATTTTAGTAAATCTCCATCATGTCTCCAACCATGCTCCGACTCATGTAGATTACTAGTTAAACCTTGATTAAAAATTGAAAAATCGATGTCACTCCAATTCATGAATTTGTTTAGTCATTTCTAGGGTAAAACGTCCTAAAAATCGATTCTGGCACAGCTCCGCCGCAAAAATTTGAATGAAAGTTCCATTTTAGCAAATCTCTGTCCTGTCTCCAAACATGCTCCGATCTTTCAATAGTACTTTTCAAAGCTATATAAAATTTAAATAGTTCATGTCACTCAATCCATTTATCTTTTTCATCGTTCATAAGGTAAAATGATAAAAAAAAATGAATCTGACACAACTCCGTCACAAAATTATGATTGAAAATATCATTTTAGCAAATCTCTGTATTATCTCCTACCATGCTCCGACGCTTCTAGAGTACTTGTTAAAACTCGATTAAAATTTAAAAAATAGATTTAACTCAAATTCATGTATCATTTTAGTCGTTCCTAGGGTAAAACGACCTAAAAATCGATTCCGACACTGCTCTGTCGAAAAAATTTGAATGAAAATTCCATTTTACCTAATCTCTGTCCCGTCTCCAACCTTGCTCCAACCTTTTAATAGTATTTGTTGAAACTTATTAGAAATTAAATATTTGAATATCACTTAAATTAATTTTTTTCGTCTTTTCTAGTGTAAAACGACTTAAAAGTGGTTTCGACCCGACTCTGTCACGAATTTATGTTTGAGAATGTCGTTTTACTAAATCTCCGTCAGCTCTCCGATATTTCAAGAATACTTGTTGAAATTCAATAAAAATAAAAAATGGACAATATCAATTTATTAATTAATATTAATAATATAAAGTGTTTTTGATCGGTGTTTATAATAACAAGAAAAATATTTTATTTTATTATAATAAAAATAATATTATATTTCATAAAAATATTAATAACTAATATTTATTGCGAAACATATATATTGAAAAAAATTATTTTCATTATCAATGGTAAAATTATATAATATTATATTTCTAAATTTATTTCTTTTTGGAATTAATATAATATAATATTATATTTCTAATTTTTTTTTATTTTTGGAATTGATATAATATTATGGAAAGGAATAGGAGTAGAAATAGGGAAAGGAATAGGAGTGAGAATAGGGAAAGGAAAGGGAAAGTAGGAATAGAAACTAAAGGGTATATGAGACATTTCATCTAGTAAAATGGGTAAAAAAGAGTTTTTATAAATTGTTTGGTAAAAAAGAGTTTGTATGTTAAATTTTGGGTATTTTTTATAATTTGGTGTTTTGTTAATTCACGTTCAATCTAAGGGTACAAGTTTCCTGAGAAGGAGGTAACATTAGTTAGGGGTATTATTGATTCATAAAATACAGTTCACAGCGAAATAGACATATTTTATACGAGTAGTATTTTTTGCAATTGAATTTCTAAAATTCAAGTGCATAGATACACAAATTACAATATGAGACATTACTTGTGCATATAAATTAAATCAAATTTATTTTATTCACTCAATATTTAACCTTATTCAGTTTTTGAGAGTTGGCAGTTGGCACACTACAAAAGTAGAAACAACATCTTTACCTCCACAGTAGAAAATAAAAAGGAAAATAATGAGTATGAGAAAAAGAAAAACATCATTGAATGAAGTGTATTTCATAAATAAGACAATAGGGAGAGAATCGTAATTTAAACAGAGTTGCAGGAAAACAGTGGAGCAAATCTCTGCAGACAACCTTGGTCCTTTGATATCTTTGCTCTTCTCATTTCAAGACAAACATACTCCTAATAAACCCTATTCCTATTCCCCTTCCCCACCCATTCTCCCTCCCTTCTTTCCCAACAACATTACCATCCCCTCCAATGGCACACTTTTCCCACACTCTGATCCTTCTCTCCATTCTCGCCGCCGTCCCCGCCATGTCACAGCCGCCGCTCAACGCGGCGGAGCAGGAAGCGGTGTACCGTGTTTTCGAGTCCATCAACTCCGACGTCCCATGGCGCACGCTTTACCCCGACGATCTCTGCTCCTCCGCCCCACACGGCGTCGTCTGCGACTACTTCTCCCCCGCCACGCCACATGTTACGGAACTCAGCTTCGGATACGTATCCGACTATTCCCCCAATCCCCCCTGTAATTCCATTTCTACCCTCGACCCTTCTACTCTCGCCCCTCTCCCTTACCTCAGAAAACTCTTCTTCTACAAATGCTTCGTCCAAACCAAAACGCCATTTCCAGACTTCTCACCCCTCAAATCCCCCTCCTTGGAAGAACTGGTTTTCATCGAAAACCCAGCTTTGGTTGGATCCCTAGAAGGAAAAATCACAAACTTAAAAAGATTAACAAGGCTGATTATTAACGGAAACAGCGTTTCCGGGACCCTTCCGAGGGGGTTCGGTGAGTTAGTGAATCTCGAGCAGATTACACTATCGAGCAACAATTTTAAAGGCGAGATTTCCAGCAATGTTTTCCAGAATATGAAGAAATTGAGGGTTCTTGATTTGAGTGATAATGGGTTTAGCGGGAACGTGCCAGAATCTATTGGATATGCGTCTGACTTGTTGAAGATTGATTTGAGTCACAACGAATTCTCTGCGAAAATCCCTGAATCTTTCAAGGGTTTAAAGAGTATTGAGTTTTTGGATTTGGGTTACAACCGTTTTGGCAATTATGGGGTGCCATTGGTGTTGGGGGAGATGCCAAGTTTGAAGGAATTGTATTTGAGTGGCACATTTCTTGGAGGGGAGATTCCTGACATATGGGGAAATCTTGGGGGTATAAGGGGAATTGGGCTTTCCGGGGTGGGACTTGTTGGGAATATTCCGAAATCAATGGGGGTACATTTGAGAAACGCATGTTACATAGGGCTGGATAATAATATGCTTCAAGGGGTTGTACCTAAAGAGTTTGGTGATTTGGAGTTTGTGAGTGAGTTGAATTTGGAGAACAATAATCTGAGTGGGAGGCTTCCATTTTCTGAGGGATTTGTGGCCAAACTTGGAGGGAAGCTGAAGTTGGAGGGCAATTTGGACCTTTGCGTTGATGAGGGCTTCAAGTCTGCAAAGGTTAGTGGGCAGCTGAAAGTGTGCACGACACCCTTTGTTTCCAAAACTACCCTTTTGCATGAGAATTCTGCCCCAAGAAAGCAAGCTTCTACTTTGGCATTTATGGCTGTTGGGCTTTTGGCAGAAATTGTGGGGTTTTGAGGTGAAATATATTATTGCACACTATTTGAAAAGATGTACAAATTTGTCTAAACTTTTTTGGGTTGTTGATATGAAATGAAATCTTTGAGTGGGAAGAGAGAGAAGAAGTGTTAATTTTGGAAGTGCAATGATGTTCATTTTACCATTTCATCACATCACATATTCAGTGTGAATGTGATATCAATCATTCATGCCAATGTCTGATTTGAGTGTAAATGAATGATAGGGAGAGTAGGATTTAGGAGATTGTGCAATGATACCTAAATGTACCGTTTAAGCACCTTTTCTTGAAAATTATCCAAGCACAAATATTTACCAATATAATACTCTCCTTTTCTTTTGGATTGTTCCATTTTATTCAAAATGATATTCTTTTTAACTATTATTTTATTATATCAATTCATTTTTTACCCTTTTTTTTTACACGATACCCCTAATAAATTGTAAAGCTAATCATTATTTTGTATTAAATAAAAATATTAAATAAAGGAGTATAAGTGTCTTTTGATAACTTAATAAATAAAAAAATGATCAGATAATAAGAAACAAATAATACTTTTCAGGTAAATAATGAAGAACAATGATTATAAATTATCATGTGATCATGATTCATAATAGCTGTTATTTAGGAAATAAGCAGAATGTGAAAAATCAAGGAATTTCAGAGTACCACGGCCAAAAGGCCCAAAACAAAATTATTTGTCAAAATAGTACATATGAAAAGAAAGCTAGCTAGATAATACTACTAAATTCTTCTATGCCAGCCCTTATTCACATCTAATTAAGGATTTAGCTAAACATCCCCAATCAAAACAACATATTATGAATTAATTCATGTATAATCACAATAATGAAAAGAATTTTCCAAGCTAACTAGGCCAAAACGTAAAGTGATGGAAAACTAAAAAGAAAGGTGGGAGAGAAGTAAGAGAGATGAAAAAAACACAACACCAAAGTTAGTCTTCATCTCATGTACTGGGAATGGGGTCCACCTGAGGCGGATTAGTCTTGAGTGTAGATTCCTTTTCGGGGTCAACACCAGTACTAACGGGTTTGGGTTTGGATCCTTCACCACCACCGAGTTCCCTAGATCTGGATCGGGTGGATCCGTCACCGCCTAGTTCTCTGGACTTCTTTCTACGCGATCTCCTGGCGGGATCAGGGATGCCAGCTTTTGATGGCGAATCGCAAGATTGACTCGATTCTTGCAATTGGCGGTTTGATTTAACGCTGCCTTCAGATGATTCCCTGGAATGGTTTCTCCTCCTTGGCCTTGTGGATGGATCTTTCTTCCTGGGGGAGGACTCATTTGTTGATGACTGATGTCGTCTTGTCGATCTCGGCACGTCTGGTAGGTCTCTTCCCGGAGATTCCGGTGGCTTATTGCTCCTCATTCTTGCATTTGAATCTGTTCAACATTATTGCAATTTCTCATTAACACAAATGTTAGCATCTACTTATATTTTATCAACCAAACATGCACAAATATCAAATTTCTTTTTTTATTATTTCACGAGTTTTCAACCAGTATTTTATTTTGACAATCTTCCTACACCCTTAACTCAAATTCATGGTTGACATTTCTATAATGTTTTGTTTGGTCAGATGTAATTTCTAGTAGATTATTTTAATATATATTTTTCAATGACATACTATAATTATGGAAATTAAGCATACCTTCGGAGACCCATTTGATTTCAGGCTCTGCTTTGGGGCCGTCTAATCCAGTTGCGGGACCCAGAGGTGCTGATTGGAAACCACCCGTCGATGCGTTGAACTCCTTCATCTGCATTAATAAATTAAAAATTAATACCAACAAAAAAAAATAGGACTAGTAATAGTAATATTAGATGGAAGGAGTACTATTTGTTGTAACCTATATATTGTTAGTATGAGTATAAAAATCCTTTTAACACCCTAAAATAACGGAGGGAATATTACTATAAAGTGTATTAATTTATTATCATACCCAGCTTGGGGAATCGATGGTAGGTCCATCCCATCCAATATGAGCGACATGCTTTACATCCGTTGGAAAACCAATCTGGATTTCATCTTGTTTGTCTTCATCGTCTGCAGAGGAGAGAGAGAGAGAATTATACAAGAATGTATTAATTATGTCTGCATGCATGCAAGAAATGGGATTAAAGCCAAAATTGGTCTTATGATATATATATATATATTTTTTTTTTTACCTTTTTCTGAAATGGTTCAACAATTTTTTTGTTGTTTCAATTCAATCTCATGGTATACAAATTGTAAACCTTCATCACAAATCGTACGTAACGACGTCGTATTTAGCATGTATGCGCGGTTCAAGATGAAAAGCATACAATTCGAAAACATATGAAACTAAATTGGAAAGATAAAAATATGTGAGACCATTTGAGACGAATTTGACTATAATCCCTTTGTAAGAAATGATGGGAGGAATTTAATTAGATGATGATGATATGTAATTAAATTAAATTAAATTAAATAATACAAACCAAATATCTGGGAAATGTATTTGAAGCCCTTGAATATGCCCTTCATCTTCGGCTTGGCGGTGGTCATCTTTGCAATTTGTATTTAGTATTTTGTGGAAATTAATTTGAGACAAGAAAATAAAATGCATAAGTTAGAGAAAAAGAAGAGCCAAACCAACCCTTTTGAGGAAACTCAGTTTCATCCCATGGACTATAATCGATCCATGCAAAATATATACAGAAAAATACCGGAAATGATGATCACCAACAATACTGAATTTCCTCCAGAGTGGTTTGACTCTTTTTTTCTTTTTCTTTTTTCCTTTTCTTTTCAAATGTGTGGAAAAAGGTTAAGATAATAAATGATTGAAAAAAGAAAAGAAAAGAAAGAAAAAGTGTTGTAGAATTGGAAAGGCGGTGCATGCATGCTCTTAATCCATAACGAAGCCTTCGCTTTTCAGTGGCAATGAATTCTTGGCTCCCTTCACACAAACACACACCACCATCGAAATTTAAGGTCGTCTCCTTTTAACTATATTTAGCTCTTTCCTTTATTTGCTAATTTTTTTATTTTTATTAACTATGAAAATTTTATTGTCTAGTTAAGTTTAATCTGAATATTTTTTTCCAAAAATATAAATTTGGTCCCATTCTTTAAACACAAATTCATACTAGGAACAAATTTCATAGAATAAAATTAATATCATTAAATGTATTCACTGATACTATAACATTTGTAAACTGAAATTACAGTGTAAATTGTTATGATCAGTGATTGCGTCAAATGGTATCAGCAAGTACATCAAACAGTACCGGTTTCATATTGTAAATAAATTTCACGATAGACCTACTTTTCTTTCAAAATAAACTAGAGTAGGTTTTATTTGAAAACACTTCATAATAAGCTTAACATGAAATAGTTTTAGAGTATCATTAATCTCATCAGGAATATCATTAAACATGTCAGGGGTATCATTAGTCTGAGTTCAAGAAAATTAAACAAAAAAATTTGAACTCAGACTAATAATACCCCTGATGAGATTAATGATACTTCCGATGAGATTAATGATACTTTAAAATTATTTTATAATAAGCTTATCATTAACTATTTTCATATAATACTTTGCCAATAAACTAAGCTAAAATTGATAGGGAAATGTGTGTGGTTTTAAAAATACTTGCATTTAAAATTCAATAAATATAATATGAGAAGAAATACTTTGAAATAGTGGATTAATTCCCTGTGCATAATTAGATTGAAAGGTCCAATTTATTTAATTAGTTATTGTTAATTACATAGTGACTAGAACATAATCCCGCGTAATACATGGGTTGAAGTAAGTTTTTTTCTTTTTAAATATGTCAAGGTCTTATGTGCACCAAGTGCACCATGCAACTTAAATATATTTTTAGACAATTTGTTTATACTGAATAATAAGATTTGTTTACACTGAACAATTAGGGTTGTCATAATTATTCAATGTAAGCAACACTAAATGTTCCGTAAGAACAGTCATAACATTTTAAATGTACACTTGAATTGTATATTGCACCAAATCCACAAGAGACTTATTAAATATATATATATATATATATATATATATATATATATAAATATAAATATAAATATAAAAGTAACTCTTATGTTCTTGGTGCATAGTGCACTCACTCAACAATTGAGATTGTTAACACTGAAAAATATAATTTGATTACACTAAAAATTATGGTTAGATTACACTGAAATCGGTTTTCAATGTAAACTTTTCAGTGTAATCTAACCATATTATTTTAGTGTAATAAACCATATTTTTTTAGTGTAATAAAATCATACTTTTCAAGAGAAAAATAGTTTTTTGGTCCCACAACTTGTCTTGTGTCCAATTTTGGTTCCAAAAAAAATAACTTTTCAATTTTGGTCCCATAACTTATTGAATCGTCCAAATTTGGTCCCATTTGAGACCAAAATTGGACAATTCAATAAATTATGTGACCAAAATTGAAAAGTTAAATTTTTTGGGACCAAAATTGGACACCAAACAAGTTAGGGACAAAAAAAAAATTATTTTTTCGTATTCATTAATTTTTTTTCTTATTTCACCTTGTATATATATATACACACACATATATCAAACACTATTTAATTAATTATATATGTAGATTTTGGAAGATAAAATGACATTCTCTAAAATATTTACGACGAGCATGAGAGTTATTTCGATCTTATACTTTCATATTTTACTCTAAAATAATCGTTGTAATAATCATTTATTAACTATTGGTGGAGACGAGATCACGACAGCGACTTGGAATTATTTTACGAAGATATGGAGAATCAAAATCTATAGAAAAATTATTAATTTATTATTTTATTTACTCAATCGCGATTTACATTCTTAGTTAGTAATTAAAATTTCATTATTAGTATTTTATGGGAGCTTTTTAATACATCTTAAATAATAATTATTGGAATTAAAAAAAAATTGTGTTTTTCTTTTCATATTTTATAGATGTTTTTCAAATATTTGTATTTGTATAAATGGAATTAACACATTAATCATCTTTTATATTTCGAATAATCACAAAATTAATGGACTTTACATTATTGTATCGTGCTTTTGTTATATCAACTATAATCCTAAAGTGCAATATTAATTAAGAAGGTGCATAAAAGTGGTATTTTGGTCCCATAATTTATCTAGTGTCCAATTTTGGTCCCAAAAAAATTAACTTTTCAATTTTGGTCCCATAACTTATTAAATCGTCCAATTTTGGTCCCATTTGGGACTAAAATTGGACGATTCAGTAAGTTATGGGACCAAAATTAAAAAGTTAATTTTTTTGGGATCAAAATTGGACACAAGACAAGTTGCGGGACCAAAAAACTATTTATCTCTACTTTTCAATGTTGAATATCTCTTATTCCCTATTATACTAATATGAAGTTTTCCGTGCAACTCAGGTGCATCGTGCAATTCGAGGTCTAATGCTTATTAATATGATAAGATTAAATAAATAAAATTATTTTGATTCTAAGACAATATGAATAACTTAATTAAAATATTAATTTTCACATAATTAGAATTATTAAAATTTAATTAATAAATTTATCAATATAGTGAGATACAATAGAATATATAATAACATTTATGGACATAAGTTAAATAGTTATTCAAAACATGTAAAAACCTATAAATTAGTCTAGTTGGTAAGTAATACTAAAAATTATGCAAGAGTTGCAAGGTTCGAATTTATATCATTATATTTTTTAAATTAGACTCATCGTTATGATGCCACATGGATGCCACATATTGAACACACACCAATAGAATACCAACACATCATTTATAAAATTTTCAAACTTCATAAAAATACGAAATGTCATCCAAATCATCGTTATGATGCCACATGGATGCCACATATTAATTGAACACACACCAATAGAATACAACACATCATTTATAAAATTTTCAAACTTCATAAAAATACGACATGTCATCCAAATCAACCACATGTCGACACATAAGTAGGTAAAACCCCCTATTAGTATAATAGGGGATATTTTTCTTTCGTCTTTTCCACGAAAACAAAGTGTTGGGTCTAAGTGAAAACATTGAATTAAATACACTACCAATCCCAACCTTAGAATACATGTATTTTTTAAGAATTTGGATCACTTGAAATATATGAGCAATTTGCAGAATTTTCATATAATTAAATAGATATGTTGAAGGAGACGCTTTCCTGAGAAACATGGTACATGCAATCTATATTGATTTACGAAATAGGTCAACACCTATAACCTTATATATCTGGACCATTCTCCTAATTTTAATTTATGATGTAGCTTATAATGGTTTGGGTTTTCTATTAATTTCTAGGAATAAGGGCAGGATAATACAATACAAAACAACCTTTTACAAATTGATACAACATAATTGAATAGAAGCACAAAAAAAAGTTGAACATAAGAACATATTTTTTGAACATTGTACTATCTTGTAAATAGTGGTTTGAGATTGTATCATTTTGTAAACGCCCCTAATTTCTAACATGTTCAAATCTGATTGAACATATAATTTTTTAAGTTTTTTTTTCGCAATTTTTTTTATTAATACATAAAGAAAAGTGTGATGCTCATAAAATCGAAATATATTACTACATGAATAAAAATCAGTTTTTGTTGCTACTTTTGTTTTTCAATTTTTTATATGTTGCCTTCCTTTTTCTTTTTCCTCCACAATTTTTTCTTGTTTACTATATGAACAAAAATGTAATACTAATAAATGTTAGGAATAAACTCACGCACGCAATCACGAAATAAAACACGTGATTTGTTTCCCCTTTATTTTATCATTTTTTGTGTTATTACATGATCAAAAGTCTAATAAAAGTTATATTCTCTCAGTCCACAAAACAATTGTGTCTCATTATTTGGGCTCTAATTTTTAAGAAAAAATGACAAAATAATAATAAAATATAAATAAAATAATTGTTTGTGAGTGCACTTAAAGTGATTGTTAATTTTGGTGGACAAACAAATAAGAAAAGTGGGTGCACTTTTGGTAAACGGAGGTAGTACTTAAAAGAGTAAAAGGAGAAAAATGTGGGGCCCAAGAGTGACCCAATAGCAAACCCAATGTCAAAGGGCCTGAAACGTGATTCATAAAATTCAAACCGAAGAAATACTACTAAACATATTATCTAATGATGCACATAACAAAAAACTCATTGAATCAAAGACTCATTAATTCCCAAAATAATCTAATCGGTAGCATTTATTTAGAACAAATTGCATCTTTGCAGTTGCACGAGTCGCCTCTACTGAATTATCCCAGGTCACTATTAAATTTCTTTATGACACCATGTTCATACACTACAAAAAAAGGCAGAAATGACGAGGGGAGTTAAAGAGGGCAATGTTTGCCCTCGTCCCTAAAGAGGGCCGAGGCGAGGGCAAAAAAAAAAAAAAGATGGACGAGGGCAGAGGCGAGGGAAGGGGTCCCTTCGTTACTTAACGAGCGCGGGCCCCTCGCCAAAATTTGAAAAAAGGACTGGCGAGCGCGGATCCCTCGCGCATTAACGAGGGTGGACCCCCTCGCGCCTTAACGAGCGCGTTGCCCCTCGCCCAGTTGGGCGCTGCTGCGAGCCGAGGGCTCGTCCCCTCGCCCATGTATGCGCGGCTGCGAGCCGAGGGCTCGGCCCCTCGCCCAGTTTGCCGAGGGCGTAGCCCCTCGCCCACGTTAAATTCTAGGATTTTACCGAGGGGTGTTGCCCTCTTTAACCCCCTCGGTAAAAATTGGATATAAATACCCCTTCTTCCCCTTTTTCAGCAGAAACCCTCCCCTCTCCCTCCTCTAGCCGCGCCGCCACTACCTGCCGCCGCCGCCGTCGCCGGAAAGTGTCCTCCACCGGTCGGGTTTTGGCCTACTCGTCCTCGTGAACATTTCTACGGTAACATTTTTCGTTTTAATCCGTTAAATACTTTGTAAAATGCAAATTAATTTCATGTATATATATGTTTATAGTATGTATATATGTATGTATATATGCATGTATAGGTGTTAATTAGTTGCTAATTATGTAGTTTTTAGCTTGTTATTTGTAATTAGTGGGTAATTAATTAATTTGATAATGTATTCATGTTATTATAATTAATTAGAAATAATTAATAGCTAATATATATTTGTTGTATTTAATAAATTAATTTGTATGATATATATTTAAGTATATATATATATTCATGTGATAAATATTGATGTTCGATTATTTACATTAATTTTCATTATTATTAGTTTGATGAATATATTATTTAATTAGTTAATTTTGTTCAAATTAAGTTTATATTTAATTATGTTGGAGTGGAGGGGGTTGATGAATATATTATTGGTTGTTTGCTAGCTGTAGAATGTGCGTTCCGACTTGATTAATTTTAATTAAGTCGGAAATAGATGCACTATATAGGATCTTAGTTATAACTGGAGAATACGAAAAAAATAAACGAAACTCTGCCGAAAATTTTAGATGAGCTAATTATTTAACACTAGGATAATTACAATTGATCATGAATTTTTATTAAATTTTGAATATTCATTAATTTGAAACAGATTATAATATGAGTTATTCAAGTCGTACTTGGATGTATGGTCCAAGAACAATTAATGGAATGATAGCTCCCGATTTTCTTAGTGGTCTTGAATCATTTATACAATTCGCTACTAGCAATCCTGATTGGATGAGTGAAGGAGAAATTAGGTGTCCCTGCTCAAAATCCAGATGTAGGAACCAAAGGTTTAGAGCACCAATTGACGTGAAAACACATTTGTATATAAATGGGTTTATGCCCAATTATCACAATTGGGTTTTACACGGTGAACAAAATTGGGGTCATCTACCATACCAAAACTATGATCAGTCGGCATCGACTTCGTACAGAGTAGATGATACTGCAGGGTCTACCTCGTACCATGACATGATCACTGACCTAACTGGTCCTAATCTTCATTTTGGAAATGTGGAAGCTGAACCCGTTAATGAGGAGCCCCCAAATGAGCATGCTGCTCAATTTTATGACATGTTTCGTGCAGCAAACCAGGATTTGTATCCTGGTTGCGAAACACACTCACAATTGTCATTCAACGCCCGACTGTTGAACATTAAAACTGAAAATAGACTGTCTGAGAGGGGTTATAATCAAGTTGTTGACTTGATTCGGGATATTGTTCCTCCTGAAAATCTAGTGCCCATGAAATTTTCTGATAGCAAACAACTAATGAGTGGGATGGGTCTTCCAGTAGAGAGGATTGATTGTTGTGCACAGAATTGTATGATATATTGGGGTAATGATAGTGAACTTGAACATTGTAAGGTTTGTGGTCATCCACGGTTTAAACCCCGTAAGCGTGGTGTTGATGGTCAATGGAAAAAGAAAAAGCCTTACAAGGAGATGTTCTACTTTCCTATCATTCCTCGACTGCAAAGATTGTATCAGTCCGTTGCTACTGCAAAAGATATGACATGGCATGCAAGTTGCTCTAACGATGATTCTGGTGTTATGCGTCACCCTGCAGACTCATTGGCTTGGAAACACCTGGATAATTCATATCCTGAATTTGCTTCTGAGATTCGGAACATAAGGTTGGGCCTAAGCACCGATGGTTTTCAACCATTCGGACAGTCTGGGAAACAATATTCTTCATGGCCAGTGATAGTGACACCGTACAATCTACCTCAGTGGTTGTGTATGAAAGATCAATTCATGTTTCTTACGGTACTAGTGCCTGGTCCTAAAAATCCTAAGGATAAATTGGATATTTTTTTACAGCCGTTGATCCGTGATTTAATGTATTTGTGGGAAATTGGGGTGGAAACGTACGATGTTGCTACAAAGCAAAATTTTCTGATGCGAGCTGCACTAATTTGGACCATCAGTGACTTTCCAGCTTACTCAATGTTGTCTGGATGGAGCACTGCTGGACGGACAGCTTGTCCTTACTGTGGAGAATACACTGATGCTTTCACTCTGAGGTTCAGTCGTAAACAGTCGTGGTTCGATAACCATCGTAAATTCTTACCTAGACACCATCCGTATCGGAGAAACAAGACTGCATTCAGAAAGAATGTGATAGTGGATGACCCACCACCACCCATTCGATCAGGTGAATCACTCCTAAATGAAATCAATTGGGTGGGATGTCGAAAAGTGACAGAAGATGGTGCCGAGGCCCACAACAAGAGATTGGAAACTGGTTGGAAGAAGAAAAGTATTTTCTGGGATTTGCCGTATTGGAGTACCTTGTTGATCCGTCATAATCTGGACGTGATGCACATTGAAAAAAACTTCTTTGATAATTTGTTCTACACTGTAATGAATGTGGAAGGGAAAACAAAGGACACGAATAAGTCCAGAGATGAACTTAATGAATATTGTCGTCGTCCATCACTTGTGAAATGTCCAAGTACAGGAAAGTACCCCAAAGCTTGTTATTCACTTGATAAGAGACAAAAGGATGTTGTGTGCAGATGGGTAGATGAGCTAAAGTTTCCTGATAACTATGTGTCCAACCTGTCTCGAACTATTGACTGGACAAAATTGAAAATGTTTGGGTTGAAGAGTCATGATTGTCACGTGTTTATGCAGAGGCTACTCCCGATTGCCTTCCGTGAAATTCTTCCACAGAACGTGTGGAAAGCTATCACTGAAGTTTGTTTATTCTTCAAGGAGTTGACTTCTACGACGATTACAGTTGAGAACATGACTCGGTTGGAAGTAGATATTCCACTGATCTTGTGCAAGTTGGAACGTATATTTCCACCCAGCTTCTTTAATTCGATGGAGCATCTACCTGTACACCTTGCATACGAAGCACGAGTGGCTGGTCCTGTACAATACAGATGGATGTATCCATTTGAGAGGTAATCTACAACTTTCAAATATTTGAACAATTAGCGGTTATTATACTCACTATTGATAAAATTTGGTTAGGTATCTTCACAATTTAAAACTCAGTGTGGGTAACAAGGCTCATGTCGAAGCTTCGATCGCAAATGCATATCTAACAAAAGAAGCATCAATTTTTTGTTCCCACTACTTTGAGGATCATGTTCTGACGAGGCGTCATAATGTACCTCGTAATTACGATGGTCGTGGCGCCGAAGAACCCCAACCCGGTACTCCGTCAATTTTTATACCTCCTGGACGACCACTTGGACGGAAGAATACAAGATATATTGTAGACGAAGAGAAAAATACAGCTCACACCTACGTGTTACTGAATTGTAACAAGGTGCAACCGTATGTTGAGTAAGTTAATATTCAACATCGTCCATCTATAATTATTACAAAACATCATTATAATGATAATATTGTACATCTTCCCTCTTGTAGTATGTTTATGGATCAACTTCAAAGTGTTCAACCGAATCTCTCTAGGGCTGAACAAGACGATAAACTTCAACATCAGTTTGCATCATGGTTTGAACAAGTTGTAAGTCAAGTTGATAAAATTATATAAATAATAAAATATATACATAGACTCAGGATTAAATATTTTGTCAACTATAGGTTAAGGTAAACAATATTCAGAACCGGTGGATACGTGATCTCTCCAGCGGTCCTATAAGTTGTGTTACCACATATCCTGGGTATTACGTGAATGGATACAAATTTCACACACGCACTTATGGTGAATCAAAATCGACTGTGAACAGTGGAGTTTGTATCAAGGGGACAAACTATGATTCAGATGAGAATGATTTCTATGGGATCCTTGAAGAAGTATTACAGTTGGAATACCCTGGACGACTTGAGAAAAAAGTGGTTCTGTTCAAGTGCGAGTGGTATGATCCTACCGTGCCAAATGGAACAAGAATACATCCTAACTACAAACTTGTGGATGTTAATCGGAGAAGAGTATATGGCCGTTATGATCCTTTTGTATTAGCAAACCAAGCCACTCAAGTTTACTATTGCAAATACCCGGGGGTGCGAAATCATGAATGGCTTGCTGTTTGCAAAGTCAAACCGAGATCCTTAGTGGAAATTGATAAAAGGAATGAACAAGAGCTACCCCCGTTCCAAGACGATGAGATTGATTCACAAATAAATAATGTTCAAATAGACAGTGATCCTATCGTGTTGGCAGATGTCAGTGGTGCACTAATTCAAATTGAGAATGATGATGTTGAAGAAGAAGAAGAAGAAGAAGAAGAAGAAGAAGAAGAAGAAGAAGAAGAAGAAGAAGAAGAAGAAGAAGAAGAAGAAGAAGAAGAAGAAGAAGAAGAAGAAGAAGAAGAAGAAGAAGAAGAAGAAGAAGAAGAAGAAGAAGAAGAAGAAGAAGAAGAAGAAGAAGAAGAAGAAGAAGAAGAAGAAGAAGAAGAAGAAGAAGAAGAAGAAGAAGAAGAAGAAGAAGAAGAAGAAGAAGAAGAAGAAGAAGAAGAAGAAGAAGAAGAAGAAGAAGAAGAAGAAGAAGAAGAAGAAGAAGAAGAAGAAGAAGAAGAAGAAGAAGAAGAAGAAGATGATGATGATGATGATGATGATGATGATGATGATGATGATGATGATGATGATGATGATGATGATGATGATGATGATGAACATAATTCATACTCAAGAAGAAGAAGAAGAAGAAGAAGAAGAAGAAGAAGAAGAAGAAGAAGAAGAAGAAGAAGAAGAAGAAGAAGAAGAAGAAGAAGAAGAAGAAGAAGAAGAAGAAGAAGAAGAAGAAGAAGAAGAAGAAGAAGAAGATGATGATGATGATGATGATGATGATGATGATGATGATGATGATGATGATGATGATGATGATGAACATAATTCATACTCAGATGAAGATTAAGTAGTTTAGTAATTGCTATCATTTATGTGATAATATGTTATTATATTAATTGCTATCTCGGTGTTATAAATTATTTCGTGATGCACCTAAACTTTGATTATTTGATCATTTATATGATAATTAATACGTTATGTTTAAAATTTTACAGATGAGCGGATCCGATCGTAGCTCTAGCGGGGGACGGCGACAGAGTACAGGTCGCGGGGGTCGAGGCCGATCTAGTGGGGCGCGGAACACAGTGCCTATACCACACATACCAGTGCCAGTTCCGTTGATCCCCACGACTGATGATGAGGAAGCTGAGCAGTATACCGACTCGGATTCTGAAGAACAATCGGATTCACAAATGGTCGGACAGAGGCTAGATGTGTATATTGCCTACGATACGTATGTTAGACTTACTATTTTCATGAATTTTGAGGAATATATATCCGTGAATATTAATTATGTATTACAAACTTGTTTTGCAGCTTGATGCCTTCGAATCCGGTCTCCAAGCTGATCAGACGTATCATGGCTGGACATATGGAGTTGGGTGCCTTCACCTTCAGGATGATATCCGAAGAAAGGCTGCAGGAGTACTGGGAGACATTTCAGGTATATATTCATTTTATTTATAATGATATTATTGTATGACATAATAACATCTTTGTTTATCAGAAAGAGGCTAGGTGGGATCCTACTGTCACTTCCACACAGTATGTGCATCACTTGTTCTTGAAAAGAGCTGCTGAAAGATATGTAGATCTTTTGAACTTTGTGAAAAGAAAATGGGAGTTGAAGGGTAAGAAGCCACAGTGGGATACAAAAGTGTGGAAGGTCTTGCTCGCTTACTGGGACAGAGAAGACGTGAAAGTCAAATCCGCACAATGTAGACGGAACAGACTATCTGAGCGTACTGGCATCTCCACCCATAAAGGTGGATCTCGTGGTGCCGTCGAGGTTGCCCTGGATATTGTAAGTCATTTGTTGATACCACACTATTTTAATTTTTATAATATGTATACATATTTTAAGTTTTAATCATCATGTTCTAAATTATAGGAGAGGAAGAATGGACGTCCCGCCACAGATTGGGAAATTGTGGAGCACTTCCACTACCGTGGTCCAGGACAGTATACATATGGACTTATATCTGATACATTGGTAAGTATTCTTGTTACATTTTAAAATAAAAATATGAATATTTAAGAATATTTAAATATCTAGAAAAATAATTCTCTAAAAAAATGTGCAGGCTGATGTACAAGCGAGAGTCTCCCAACTGCACCCTACCTCTGACTCTGACGAGCAACCTCCTGAACCCAGTCTTCCAGAGTTATCTCAGATGTACGTCAAGACTGTGGGGAAAAAGCACGGTAAAGTTCGTGGGCTCGGACAATTGGGAAAGTCCAGACGCATAGTCTCCGGCCCAGGCGGGACATCAGCTGGGACTCATTTTGGTGCCTACAGTCAAATTGATGTGGACCGACTACTTGCTGAGGAGCGTGAGAGAACGCGGAGAGAGACGGCTGAGGAGAATCACCGATTATTGGAGCAAGTGGAAGAGAGACAACGGCAAATGCGTGAGGAGATGACCCAGAACTTCCAAAATCAGTTTACCGAGTGGATGCGGGCATCACAACAGGGATCCGGACCCAGCGTCCCACAAGCTGGTGGTTATCCCCCACCACCCCCGCCTCCATCCGATGAGTATCCCTCACCCCGAGGACCGGGTTCGAGCCGTGGCAAGGGACCAAGATCCTGATTATCTTGAAGTTGAAACTTTTGAAAAATGATTAACTATTTTCATGAATGTTTGAGAGTATTGCTTGGAATGAATTATTGTGCATCGTCTTTAATTATTATGTTTGAGATGTTTATTTTTCATTAATGTTTGTGAAATCCGGAGCTATATATCGTGTTTAATTAGTAAGATTTTTAATGAATTATTGTTAATTTGTGTATGTGCTTTAATTATATGTAATATTTGATTAATTTATCCATAATATATTCAAAATATTTTAATTAAAAATATATATATATATGTATGCACAAGGGCGTTAATTTTATATATTCAAAATATTTTAATTAAAAATATATATATATATATATGTGAAAATAATATAAATTTTATTTTGGAGTTGTTACCATAAATGTAAAGATATATAATAATTAATAAAAAGTGTAATCATAATAGAAATTAATATATTACTAGAATAATTCAAAGTTTTAACAAATAAATCAAAATATGAAAATCATGTAATTTAAAATGATAATATTTTAATTAATTTTGATGGTGTTATCATAAATGAAATGATTTATAATAATATTAATTAATTAAAGATATAAACAAAATAGGAGTTAAATGTTTTAACAAAGAAATCAAATAAGAAATAATACATATACAATTACAATAGAAAATATTTCGAATGATAAGCCTAGCTCAAACGGTAAGGAGGAAGGGCTAGATCTCTCCCTCTTGGGAGGTCACAGGTTCGAACCTGCTTGCACGCGGGTCGCGCGCGGGTCGGGTCGGGTCTTGCCCGCCCGCGGGTGCGGCCCGCAATTTTTTTTTTAAATGAGGCTGACGAGGGCGCCTCCCCTCGTGAACGAACGAGGGGCGAGACGAGGGCAAAAATAGGCGAGGGCGGTGGTGCTCGCCAAGCTTCAGCCAACCGAGGCGAGGGCATGACCCACGTTAACGCGCACGAGGACGCCCCCCTCGTTAATTGCCGAGGGCATAGACGAGGGCAGCAAATTTGAACGAGGCGAGGGCCTTGCCCTCGTTAGTTGGCGAGGGCGCTTTACCCTCGTTAGTTGACGAGGGGCGAGCCGAGGGGGGGTTTGGCGAGGCCTGTTTTGTCGAGGGCATCTCCCCCTCTTTAAATCCCTCTTTAACCCTGTGCCCCTCTTTAAATCCCTCTTTAAATGAGCAGTATTTTGTAGTGATAACCTCCTCTATCGTACGATTTTGCGCTAGACTCCTTAAATTATAATCCTCCGTCACGTTAGCTTTGTGCTCCAAAGGGACAAATAAAGATCTCAGGTATAGCCACATTATCCTCTTGGACCTCTACTTTATCCAACCTATCCACATAAAGTCCATCTTGATTTCCCAAGGATAAAAGCCTTCTGCACCACTGTATTAGAGTCAACTCCAGTGGGTATCTTGTGCCATCAAAACCAAGAGTGTGCGAACTCTCATCCATATCCTCTAGCTGTGAGTGACAAAGTGATTATAGGTTGCCATCGGAGCAGCTACATTCTCAGAGTTGGTCGGTATTGTTGGGTTTTGTAGGCACGTAAATATACATGCGCAGCGGAATAAATAGTTCATCAACAACGAACAATTAATTGCATAATTAAATACTTGAAACGTAAATAGAATCCTTACAGTGATTTGTACATGAATTCCTCCACTATGGTGTCCACGTAACAACTTTCTATCAACCCGCACCGATTTGCCAGCATTGAATCTCGAGACGAACTTGCTAGAAAAATTCCAGTTAGAGATTTTATGGAGAAAAATATATTTCTTATATCATTTGGAATTCCCATATGACTCATATTTATAAGCATAATCTTGGCTTAATTCCCAAGCAAGATAATAGGCCTAGCCCGTTAAATAAAATATATACAGATTTTATTTCCTTATATATATATTTTGTGAGCCTTGAAAGTTTATAGACTTGTTATGTTACTTTCTGAAAACTGAATGTTTATTTCTTAAGAAGCCGTGGTTAGAAGGGCAGTGCAATGAGTTCAAAGGTCAGACTGATTGATTCAACACTGACAAAGTATGCAATGAATGAACAATGATAATATATACTCCCTCCGTCCCGGTCTAAACTTCCCACTTTCCTTTTCGGGTTGTCCCACACTAAGTTTCACATTCCATAAATGGAAAAAACAACACTCTACTACATATAAACTTTAACCTTCAAATTCACACAATATTACCAAAAATATCACTCATTCAATCCACTTTTCAACACTATTCATTACTTTATCCCAAAAGTTAACATGTGGCCCACCATATATTAATAAACAAATACACTTTCTTAAATCATTCAACCAAAAGAAATGGGAAGTTTAGACTGGGGCGGAGGGAGTAATAAACAATAAGCACAATATCAAAGCAGTAAAGAACTCAGAGCGTTTAACGTGGTTCAGAGACTCAAGCTCCTACGTCCACAGTCCTGATTTAACAGGAGAATCTCTTAATAGATTAACTTATTTTTAACGTGCCAAGGTGCACAATGACTAGTCTCACTGATCCCTAGAATTCGAGTTCTAGTCCTCATTCTCCTAATCACTTTTTAACCTCAACCAACAAACCTAACACTGACTCAACTTAGGTTTTTGGTTTCAGATTGGATTCCAACTAGGTTGTGATAATCCTTACAAGGCAAACCTATGCTAAGGATTGAATTATCACTCTAAGCTTAAGATATGTATGAGTAAGATCAATGGAATACATAATCACTCAGACTAGTAGAAACACTTGAGAAACTAAAGGGGTTTCGAGTGCTTCTATGAATGTTTTGATTGCTTGAGAGTCTTGAGTAATTTATTAGCTTCGAAATTTCTCGTAACCTTATTTGGGGCAAGGTCTTCTGTATATATAGATGACTTGAAAAACTATCCATTGGAGAGATAGTCTTCTAATCACCTATCTTGTAGGATGTTTCAAACGGACATAAGTCTTCATGCAGCCGCCTACTTGCATGGATTAGGTAAGTGCATTAAATGCATGCCCGTTGAAAACTACAGGAATGGTCAGGCTTGATGTCAGGTTCGTACGTGTGTTGTCCTCTCCCGATTGGTCCACATCATCAGGTAGGTGAGAATGTCAGAACTCATTCTTCAATTCAGTCTTGTCTTTTCTGAGTTTATTTTGTTCTCATCTTCGTACATGGCCCATCGCTGACATTCCTTTTGCTTGCTTGGATCCTACTCCAAGTCTTTCTCAAATACTCAGGCAGTCTGACTCCTTCAGGTCTGTGAGTTAGTAATGATCTCAGGATGCTCTTCATCCTGACACTTATTCAGCCAACTTATAAAGACTAACGTAAGTTCAGTGATGGTGCTCTTGTGTTCTTCATGCTTCAGTCTTGATTGTCATCAGTGAGTTTTCCTCTCACTAAGTACATGTGAATATAAAATACTCTAACAGTTCTAATCCTATCAAGACTATCCTGACTATTACAATACATTGAAAAATCATTTTTTCAGGGTCTTTGGGATCAACTCAAAACTGACATTATCCCAAAAATATCCCCCTTTTTTATGATGCCAAAACACTGAAAAGATCCACAAAACACTTAGTGAAAATAATCCTATCTATAAGATAAAAATCAGTGTTAGTGCAGTTCTTGATAAAGTACATAATTTAAATAACAACCAAAATAGACAATGAGTTGTTGCCTTGGGCAAAAGTAATAGATTTCATTTATGAAGATAGCAAGTTTACAATGATCCTATCTAATACAATTCCCAGTCAGGATAAACTCAAATTCTACGCATCTAAGGCTTGATATCGTAGCCAGTGTAAACTCTCTCTTTTAGATCTTGGACGCGCTTCAACTGGTTCTGATACCCTTCCGCTTTGGCTATCCTAAGCACCTCCTTCATGATCGCCACTAAGTCGTACATCGTTGATCCTGGAATGAAAGGAGGAGTGTGAATGATAAGTTTAGGGGCCTTCACTTGAAATTTGGTTTGCTCAGCCTCGTCCAGAATTAGCTTGAACAGTTCAGGATTGTTGTCCACCATGAAGTCAGTGAATTGCACATCAATATCTTTAGTGTCGCCCCACTTCTTGACCACATACCAGAGCCTGATAAACTCATTCTTTGTGTCCTCCAAGAATTCCTTTAGCTTCTCAGTTACGAACGTGTTGATGAGAATTGGCTTATCATTTGACTCAGCTCGGACTTGGACCTTCTTCGCTCTAGGTGCAGCCTGCTTCCTGTACTTCCTCGGTTCAGGCTTTTCCTTCTTCCTCCTTAGAAAACTGAATACACCATCATCAAGTTCTTTATGTTATAGTTCAGTGATGTAAGTCAGTTTTTTAACTTTCTTCTCCAAGATGCGTGATTAGGCGTGAAATTGTCATGATTCGTCGTTAGAAATGCCCCAGTTTTGGTCAATTTTGTTGAGTATTGAGAGTCATTTGAGTATCATTTTCATAAACTAATGAATTTGTCTCTTTGATGCTTATAGATGGATAGAGGGCTAAAAGAGGAGTTCGTAGGACTTTGAATCGACTCAAACGGATGCCCGGATGAGGAGATATCGAAGAAATACGAAAAGTATTAGTTCGAGGGAGCGAAAGTATCATTGGAGTGCACAAGCGAGGAGAACTCGTGCACCTAGTGCACGAGTAGTCGAGTATAGCGCTCGAGCAACACTGGGTCGTGCACCTAGTGCACGAGTACTTGTGCAGTGTGCTCGAGCAAGGACAGGTCGTGCACCTAGTGCACGAGCTCGAGTGGTCGAGCACTTTTGGCTCTCTGGAAGATTTTCGCGCACGATGGGATTGTGCTCGTGCAGTGCTCGAGCTTGCGTGGTTTTTGGCACATTAACTCCCGATTCGACCCGTTGCCTATTTATACCCCTTCCGAACACGTTTTTACAGACCACGTCATATCACTTGATACCATATTACTTTTAGAGTTAGTTTTTGGAGAGAGGAAGAGAAGAAGAGATGAGCAAGCTTTAGTTTTACGTATTCGAGATTTTGTTTATGAATTCATAGTTCGGTTTTGATTTTTAGTTTCGTTTCTTTAGACCTCTGTTCTTGAATAAATTGAGACTTCGTTTTATTAATTTAATTTGAGTTCTTAGCATTTATTTTTCTTTAAACCCTAGTTAATATTTGATAATTTATTCATTAAAATCATTATGTTCATGTTCGTTACTTCTTCAATTGTTCTTGTTTCCGTAAAAACCATGTCTAGATAAAACCCTTGTATGCTTGGGGTAGGATGAACTCGTAGAAGTAGGTTGTGGGTATGTAATTAGGATAATTCGTGACGTTTAGTTTTAATTCTCTTAATTAATGAATTGTTAAAATCAATCTTAACTTTACCTTTGAATTTAGTTCGAAAAGTGTTCGAGAGAGGACGACCTTATCACTCTTTAACAATAAGTAGACTTAATGAGAGGGTTTAGAAAGGGTTAATTAATCTACCGGTTTATCTAAGGAGGACGACCGCATCACCTTAGTTTAAATTAGGGTCTCATTAATTAAGCACTATCTATTAACTTGTTAGTGGAATAATGAAGTCGATTGTTAGGATAAAGTATTAGGGTTTTAATTCTTGAGCTTTTATCTTACAATCTTTTACTTAGGTTATTTCTTGTGCATCACGGTTATTTTGATTATGTACCTGCTCCGTTAGTATACGTAGGAATTCCTATCCTGAGCATCATCATCTCCTATTTGAAAACACATTTTCTCGTTCGTAACTTAATTTTCCTTTTTGCATTCATAGAGTAATTTAGTTTAGATTATAATTTATTTTCTTTTCAAAAAACCCAAAAACATACACTCATATTAGCTACGACGCGTAGATCTTCAGGGATCTGTTCGCATCTAGGTTGCACGGATTCTTCAGATTTTGGTATCGTGCAGTATCCGATACACGCCGGGTGCGGGTGCGGGTGCGATTCGTGCCCGATTCGCCACCTGGCGTGTCCGTCAATATTTTCGAAATATAATTTTTGGATACGCGAATCGTGACTCACGGATTCGCGAATCCGTCTATTTAAAAAAAATCTCGTGTTTGCGACAAAGGACGACTTCAATCACAATTCACAACCTTTTTGTGGTCGTCGGCAACAACATATTAAACATACTCTCCGATTCCCGACGATGTTGAACAGATCGGCTGCTGCGTATGTTGAACCTTACCTCTGTTGGTCGATCTATTGAAAAAGAGTACTGGATATGTGATTTATGAAATTACTTGAATTTTAGGAATGAAGATGGTGGACTAGACGAGAAAGAGAGAAATTGGGATTGGATTTTGGTGGTAGCGGCGACTGTTG
Source organism: Ballota nigra (assembly GCA_947034835.1). NCBI lineage: Eukaryota > Viridiplantae > Streptophyta > Magnoliopsida > Lamiales > Lamiaceae > Ballota > Ballota nigra. Next base: position 30,034,981 of record OX344727.1, read on the forward strand.
CTCGGCAAAATGGGGGGAAGAAGGTTCTGGGACGTTGTGGAATGCGACCACTCCTCTGATGTGATTAAAACAAATAACTTTTTTGATTATTAAGTATTCCGTGAATGGGCTGCTAGTATTAGGTAATTGGGTTACTAATTTTAAATAATGGGCTGATCCTATTTATGTAATTGGGCTGCTAGTTTTAAATAATGGGCTGCTACTATTTATGTAATTGGGTTGCTAGTTAATAATGGGCTGCTACATAGTATTTAATAGGTTATTTTGTTGTTTAATTAATTAAAAAATTATATATTTTATATGTATTATATATAATAAAATAATATAAATAGACGTATATGTGTCGTATCGTATCCTAAAATTTTGAAAAACTCCGTATCCCCGTATCGTATCGCTCCCGCACCCTGCACCCGCATCCGTGCAACATAGGTTCACATACACTCCTTCCCTTGGGTTCGATAATACTTGGTCGCTATACTTACTTATACTACAGTGAACCCGTACGCTTGCGGGGAAACTACTAGTAGAAAGTTAGTAATTTCGGCTTCAAGTCAATGACGTCGTTGTCGGGGATGGCGTTGTATGTCTTTTGAATAAGACTTATAGATAGCTTAGTAGTTAGTAGTGAGTGCTTTACTTTTTTGTTTTTATTCGTACGTGTTCGGCAGTTGCATTTTATTCTTTTGTCAGTGTTTCAGGTTTATGAAAACACGCTCGCAAGGTGAATCGAGCGAAGAGAGACTACAGCTAGATCCTGAGACAATAGCAAGAAAAAACATAGCCTTTTTAAGAAGGATGAATGCTGCCGGAGGAGAGAACGAGAACGTGAACATGGACATCAGCAATGAGATGGATGATGCTGCAAATGAGTTTAATCAGGTAGTGGACCGGGTTGATGGCACCGGAGGGAATGAAAGTCAGAATCAAGTCCCGTTAGGGGAGAGCCAGAGCCAGAACCCGGGTACACAGAACGTAAACAATCCAGCTCATAACCTTGTCCAACACCCTCAGAACAACCCTGCATTTCCACATAACAACTTCCCACAAAACAACTTACCTTACCCCTACCCATACCCACCATATCCATATCCACCATACCCGTACCCTCCACCTCCTGTTTACAACCCACCACCAGTCTATCACCCACCACCAGCCTAACAAGTGCCTGTACCACTTGCTAATCCTCAGCACGTTCCTCAGAACGCCGATCAGAATATGGCTATTCGAGGAAGGTTCGTGGCACAACCGCAACGGTACTATGATGGAGTGGCATTGCCCCCTGTAGAGGCAAACAATTTCTTGATTTCCCCTGGAATTCTAAAGCTGCTTACCGAGAATCAATTCAAGGAAGAGGTTGGGAAGGAGAATCCTCATACTCATCTGAGGAGTTTTCTGATGATCGCATCCACATTCAATTATAACGGCATGTCTGAAGATATCAAGAGGCTCAGGCTGTTCCCATTCTCTTTGACGGGAATAGCGAAGGAGTGGTACGATAACACGCTCCCACGGGGAGGTGTAACCACATGGGTCGAGCTCGAGCGTCTGTTCCTCGAGCGATTCTACCCTCCATCTAGAACCATTAAAGTAAGGATGGAGATTTCTTCTTTCCGCCAGAAGCCAGGTGATGACTTACATCAAGCGTGGGAGAGATACTCTAATATGTTAATTGAGTGCCCGCAGCACGGGTACAATGAGGGGGATATCATGGCGTTCTTCTATAGTGAAGCCAGCAAGGCTGGTCAAGCCCATCTTGACGCGTGTGCTAGTGGAGCATTCCTGAACCAAGGTATAGTGAGGTGTAGAAAAATTGTCGACAATATTGTCACGAATGCCGGGGCGTGGAACGAAGACCCAGAATTTCAGAGAGCTTGTAAGTTGGAGGAGAATGAGGGAACAATGAAGCTGTTGATGGCTATGATGGAGAAGATCAGTAACCTTGAGATGGGGCAGAATATGGTTGGAGGGAATGTAGCAGTGAATGAGAAAGTGGACCCACCCACGAGTCAGCAAGAAGAGGCCAACTATATGGGAAGGCCTAACTATCCACAAGACGGGTATCCACAAGGTGGCAATCAATTTGGAAGGTCTTCTTATGGCCAGCCATTTGTACCTCCAGGTCCACAACCACCTCAAAATCAATGGAGGAACACACAAGGGTATCAAGGAGGCCAGCAGCCTCCTCAGAATACATGGAGAAAGAACGAGAATTTTTCATATGCTAATCCGAAGGCCGAAATTACAGTTCCTCCAGGCGTTGATCCAGGTTCAAAATCCCCGGGTGGAGAAGGTGGTGCCTCAACTGAGGAGATGTTGAGAGCTATCCTTCAGAAGGTGGAGGAAGGTAGCAAGAGATTGTCCTCATTGGAGTACGATGTGAAGGAGTTGCATAAGAAAGACGATCAACGTGATCAAGAACTCCAAAAGAGAGACATAGATTGGAATAGAGCTCAATAAGAGAATAATCGCAGGTTCACTTCTATTGAGTATCAAATTAGTCAAATTGCAAAGTCTCAGACGAGAGAGCCGGGCAAGTATCCTTCAATGCCCGAGGGTAACCCAAAGGAACATTGCAAGACTATTGAGTTGAGAAGTGGGACCAAATATGATGGTCCTGAGATGCCTGTTGATTCTGAGACGCCCCAAGGAGAGGTTGAGATAGAAGAAAAAGAGCCTGAGGCAGATAGAGATGAGATTGAGGAGATGGGAGTTGAGAAAGGGGTTGAGGGTGAAGGCACTCAGAAGAGTAAAGATATGGATGAGTGCCAGAAGGGAAAAGAGCCTGAAGAGGAAGGTATTGAAGAGATTGAGAGAGTTCCTAAGTGGAAGAAGGCAAAGGAAGCAAGGGAGAAAGTGAAAGAGACCGAGCGTGATGAATGGGGGGTACCCAAATCGGTGATACCCGTCCCGTTTCCACAGCGCTTCATGAAAAAGAAGCTTGATGAGAAATTCGCTAAATTCCTTGATATTTTTAAAAAGTTACATATTAACATTCCTTTTTATGATGCTTTGGAACAGATGCCTAACTACGCCAAGTTCTTGAAGGACTTGATAGCAAAGAGACGGAGAGTGGATGGACCCGAGCTAGTGCACTTGAACCACGAGGTGAGTGTTATGGTGCACAAGGTGCTTCCTCCCAAGATGAAGGATCCCGGCAGTTTTACCATTCTATGTGATATCGAGAACGGGATCTAGAAAGGAGCTTTGTGTGATCTCGGGGTGAGCATTAATTTGATGCATCTGTCGTTGTTCAAAAAGTTGGAAGGGGGTGAGCTTCAACCCACAATGATGACGCTCCAGCTTGCTGATAGGTATATCACTAGACCTCAAGGAGTAGTGGAGAATGTTCTAGTGACGGTGGCGAATCACATTTTTCCCGCCAACTTCGTGGTACTCAATATGGAGGAGGACGAGCATGTACCACTGATTTTAGGGAGGCCGTTTCTAGCTACAGCCGGGATGGTACTTGATGTAGCTAATGGGAAGATTACGGTCAAGGTTGATGATCAAGAAGTGAAGATAGTTATTTATGAAGCTATGAAATACCCCTTGGGAGACGAGAGCTGCCACTTCATTGACATCACAGATACTTGTGTTGAAGACACACTTCTAGACCCTTGTTCTTTCTATGTTCATCAGTTTGATTATCCTATTCTTGACGATCAATCTTATAATTCTTATGATCTTGATTATTTTGACAGCTTGAAAGACAATGAAGATGTCAAGTTCTTGGAGATGAAGAAAGTAGAGGATAAGGATGACTTGGAAGCCGATGAGTCAACTTTCGAGAAGATGTTCGATAAGGCGCCACCATTGGAGGCGAAAAAGGAGCTGAAACCACTCCCTGACCACCTCAAGTACGCCTACTTGGATGAGACCGATAAGTATCCGGTAATTGTATCTGCCCTTTTAACTGATGATCAGCTTGAGAGATTTTTGGTAGTGCTTCGTAAGCACAAATCTGCTATAGGATGGTCGATCGCAGATATTAAGGAAATTAGTCCTTCTATTTGCATGCATAGGATTAGATTAGAAGAGGGTAGAAAACCGGTAGTGCAAAACCAACGTAGAGTTAATCCGGTAATTTAAGAGGTGATTCATAAGGAGGTTTTGAAGTTGTTTGATAGCAACATGATCTTTGCGATTTCTGATAGTCCATGGGTGAGTCCGTTACACGTAGTTGCTAAGAAGGGGGGTACCACGGTGATTAAGACGAAGTCTAATGAATTGGTAGCCACTAGATTAGTGACGGGATGACATGTGTGTGTTGATTATAGGGAGTTGAACAAGGCAGCGTGTAAGGATCACTTTCCTCTACCGCTCCTTGATCAGATGATTGATAGATTAGGTGGTTTTGAGTATTATTGTTTTTTAGATGGGTATTCGGGGTATAATTAGATCATGATAGCCCCCGAGGATCAAGAGAAAACCACTTTCACCCGCTATTATGGGACTTTTGCTTTTAGGAGGATGTCGTTTGGGTTGTGTAACGCACCCGCCACCTTTCAAAGGTGTATGATGGCTATTTTTCATGGTTTGATTGAAAAGATTATGGAGGTTTTCATGGACGACTTTTCCATCTACGGGGAGTCATTTGATAAATGTCTAATCAATCTTGAAGTTGTGTTGAGCAGGTGTGAAGAGACGGACTTGGTGCTTAATTGGGAGAAGTGTCACTTCATGGTGAGAGAGGGTATTATTCTTGGACATCATGTGTCCTCGAAAAGTATCCAGGTTGACAAGGTGAAAGTGATTGCTATTGAGAAGCTTCCACCACCTTCGTCCGAGAAGGGGATTCGGTCATTTCTAGGACATGCATGATTCTATAGACGTTTCATAAAACACTTTTCACAAATTGCTAAACCCCTTTCGCGGCTTCTTGAAAAAGAAGTCGCATTTGAGTTTACTAATGAGTGTTTAGTGGCTTTTAACAGGTTGAAAGAAATGTTGGTGAATGCCCCAATACTTGTGACCCCAGATTGGTCTAGCCCGTTTGTGCTGATGTGTAATGCTAGTGATTTTGCGATGGGGGTTTCTTTGGGGCAGATTCGTGAGAAGCATTTTCACGCTATATACTATGCCTCAAAGATGTTGAATTCTGCTCAAGTGAATTAAACGACAACCGAAAAGGAGCTGTTAGCGGTCGTGTATGCTTTTGACAAATTTCAACCCTACTTAGTTGGGACGAATACAATAGTATACACGTACCACACAACGATTTGGTACCTTGTGAGTAAGAAGGATGCAAAGCCTCATCTCATTCGTTGGATCTTATTACTCCAGGAGTTCGATGTCGAAATTCGGGACAAGAAGGGATGTGAGAATGTGATAGCCGACCACCTTTCGAGGTTGGAGCTTACAAAGGAAAACACCGTGGAAGATCGAGAGGTGAACGGTGAATTTCCAGACGAGAAATTGTTTGGTTTAGGAGACATTCCGGTATATCGAGTTGAAGGGAAAGCGTCGTGGTTTACAGATTATGCTAATTATTTAGCGAGTGGAGAGTTACCAGCGGAGATGGACTCGGTGCACCGGAAGGCATTTTTAAAGAAAGGTTGGGAATTTATTTGGGACGATCCCTACTTGTTCAAAAGAGGGATTGATCATATGTTGAGAAGGTGTGTGCCAGAGGAGGAGTGGAGTGATATCATAAGGCATTGTCACGCCTTACCATGTGGAGGACATTTGGGTGGAGAGAAGACCGGGAGGAAGGTGCTTCAATCTGGTTTTTATTGGCCAACCCTCTTGAAGGATTGCATGGAATAGGTTAAGAGGTGTGATAAGTGCCAACGATTTGGCTCTATTACTAAGAGGGACGAGATTCCGCTGCACATTTTCATGGAAGTCGAGGTGTTTGACGTATGGGGGATTGATTTCATGGGTCCATTTCCTCCTAGCAATGGATTCTTATACATTCTCGTGTGCGTCGATTACGTCTCGAAGTGGAAGCTGTCCCGACTAGAGTGAATGATTCCCGAGTGGTGATTGAGTTCTTGAGGAAAAACATTTTTGCTAGATATGGAGTCCCAAGAGCTTTGATTAGTGATGGGGGGAGTCGCTTCGTGAACAAGTGGATGGAGAAGTTGCTATCAAAATATGAGGTAAGTCATCGAGTCTCTACTGCTTATCATCCTCAATCTAACGGTCTTGCAGAGGTATCGAATCATCAAATCAAGGAGATTCTTGAGAAGACAGTGAGCATAAGCAGGAAGGATTGGGCAATGAAGCTTGATGATGCACTTTGGGCGTATAGGACAGCTTTCAAAATGCCTCTTGGGATGTCTCCGTACCAATTAGGTTTTGGAAAGGCATGTCACTTGCCCGTGGAGTTGGAGCACAAGGCATATTGGGCGATCAAGAAGCTGAATTTTAATAGTGCCTTGGTTGAGAGATTACTCCAATTGCATGAGTTGAAGGAGTTTCGAGATAGTGCCTATGAGGATGCCCGAATTTTCAAGGAGAAGACCAAGAAGTGGCATGATGCTCGATTGAGGAAAAATAAGTTCAAAGTGGGTGAGCAAGTCCACGTATTCAATTCGAGGATGAAGCTGTTTGGTGGAAAGCTCAAGTCCAAGTGGAACGGGCCGTACATTGTGAGGGAAGTGCATAAGAGTGGATTCCTTGAAGTTGAGAAGGAGGATGGACATAGATTCATGGTGAACGGGCATCGAGTAAAGAAAATCTTCAACTTCTCTTATGAGAATAAGGGAGGTATTTTATATTCTCAAGTCCCGTGAGCTCCTTCGAGCTCGATCCGGCATGAGGACCTTAAAACTAGCGCTTAATGGGAGGTAACCTATTTTTACTTGTTTTTGTGTGTTTTATTTATTTTGTCGTTTTGTGAATCGTAAGTGTTAACCTCGTTTGTAGAGAATTTTTTTGGTGTAGGCTTGTTTCGTGGTGCTTAATTCGAGCAAGTGAGCTTAAGGAAAACAATTCATGAAGTTGTAGATGTTTCGAGTAGTAAAGCATTCAATTGATGGAGTTTGAGGTAAACCGAACCCCAAACGTAGACCTCTTTGCGAAGTCGAAGTTTGGGGGGTGATGTTTCTTTTCGTTCATTACTTTGCATTGATAGTGATTTAAGTTCATGAGAATTTAGTGTACTTACTCGTACGTACTCATTCTTTTCAAACTTTATTATTGCGTAGCAAGAACAAAGTTTGGGGGGTGTGTATTCTTACTTTGAGTTCGTACACGAAATTCTAATGAAAAATTGGTCAAATTTTTCGAAAATATTGATGCATGAGGGTAGTTTGATCGAATTTAGTGTGAGTGTATAAGTTCGACTTGAGTTGGCTTGGTGAATTGCACGTTTGGAAGAGACCCCAACTCCTCGGTCGAATGAGCGATCAGGCTTAAATCGAGGAGTTTTCTAGGTTAGTACTCGTTTTGGTCGTAAATTCTTGCAATTTGGTTCAAAAAGGTTGAAATTCGAGCTTGGGAAGTGGAAGTGCTCGAGTAGCCTTGCTCGTGCACCTAGTGCACAAGCAGTCGTGCACTGCGCTCGAGCTCAAACAGTTTGTGCACCTAGTGCATGAGTACTCGTGCAGTGCGCTCGAACAGGTGCAACTCGTGCACCTAGTGCAGAGCTCAAGTGGTCGAGCACTTTTTCGGTTCTGTTCATTTGGGGTGCTCGATTAAAAACTACTCGTGCACTAGTGCTCGAGTAGTGCACGAGCGATCGCACCTTCGGATTTTTAAGCCCTAGTCCGAATTTTTTCACACTATAAATACATTTTTCACACTTTTCACACACATTTCACACACTTGGGGGGGAAAAAATAAGCTGGAACGTACGATTCACTCTTTCTTTGCCCTCAAATCTTCAATTTTCGTTCGTCTTTGTACAAATTCACCCGGTTCTTCAACAAAAGGTAAGTATTCTATCTTTCTCTTCATTCTATTCTTAGTTTTGGCTTCGATTTAGCATGAATTGATTATGTGAGAGTTAGGGTTGATATGTTCTTGATAGGAATTGGGGATTTTGATGATACTTGTTGGTTTTTGCTTCTATGATGATAATTGTTGTCTCAATGCTATGGGTTTACGAATTCAAGCTCCAATTTTGAGATTGCATGAGTGAATTTGGTGAATTTCTAGAGAGAGAAAGTAGGAATTGACATGAGTATTATGAAATTTAGAATTTTTGGAGATTTTGAATTGAAATTGTTGAGGGTGAATGATGAATTGAGTCTTGAGCATGTAAATTGCATGAATATGTGATGTTACTTCATGATAGACTTATGGTTTGAAATTCTTGTGAATGGTGAAAGAGTATATGAAAAGTAAATTGAATTGTTATCATGTTATCACCCGTGTATGAAACTTGAACACCATTGATGAAATTTGAGCTTGAAAAGGGTGTTTGACTTGATTGAGATTTCTTAGATAGTCATGAATTTGGTTTGGTGAATTGATGTGATGCTTTAGGTAATGGCTCCTCCAAAGAAGTACGAGGATCGGTTCGTCGAGGGGGATGAGTTGTTGGCTCTGACTGCAGAATTGACGAGGAAGGGACTGATGCCCTCTCGTTGGGATAATTTGACATATGGGGATAGATGGTTTGCTCACGCCTACCGGTGGAATCTGGTTGCTGGGAAAGTGGAAAAGACGAGGCGACCCTGCGTTGAGTTCATGAGGCAGTTGGGGATCGAAGACGAGATCAAGAGAATTTTTTAGAAGAACAATATGCAGTAATTTTACGAAATTTTGGTCTCCATGAAGACGCACCAAGACTTGGTGGAGCAGTTCTTAGCCTCGATGAAGATGCAGGGGGATGGCACTTTCCGGTTCATGATATGGAATGAGTGGCACGCCTATGAGATAGGGATGGTGAATACAGCCCTGCACTTACCCCAACCAAATGAATGTAACACCAGATCGGGAAGGTACAAAGCTTATGAATTCTGGCAGCAAATAACCAGTGGGTTGGCTGGAAAGTACTCTGCTAGGACGTCTCGAGCTTCTTCAATCAGGAACCCTGTGATCCGATACCTTGAGAGAATCTTGGGGAACACCATCTATGCTAGGTCTAAAACTGGCACTGTGACTTCTAAGGAGTTATATGGAATGTGGTGCCTACTTCATCGAAGGGAGCACGACTTTGGAAAAGATTTTCTCGAGATGCAGGTTGAGGCCCCATACAAGTGTGGGATGAAGACTTCTAGGATACGAGGTGGAGGCCTCATTTGTGCATTCTTGGAGAGCTTGGATATCAGACCGATGGCAGCTCCTTGTGAGGGAAGAGACATCGACTTTGAGCACATGTATAACACGTAGATGTGCGACCATTGGAGTGAGAAATACTGCATGATACTTCGAGATGACGAGCTGTTCCCGACGCCCAATGAGAAGTTTGTGACCTTGAGAGGTATGAAGAAGGAGAATATACAGATGGATGGTTCGAACCACAAAAGAGTAATGGAAAAATTCAAGGCCAGGTTGGAGAGCTGCGGATTATGGGATCAAAGGCCAAAGAAGAGCCATAGAGGTGCAGCAGGAACGAGTGGAGCCGGACCCAGTGGAGTTCGGGACTTAGATGAAGAGGAGGAAGATGAATATGAAGAGGGAGGGAACACACCTGAGGAAGAAGAGGCCGATGTTGGTGGAGGAGGTCAAGAACCTCAAGAGATGGAGATGGAGGCACCTGAGTGTCAACTCCCGAGCCGTGGTACCCCACCCAAATTCAGTGGGATGGGATGAGGATGGATATTCAAGATTTGCGAACCGAAGTTACGAATCTTCGCACAACACAAAATCAGTGGTACACGGATGCTACGAGCATGCGAGGGGAGTTTCAAGAGGTCCGATCAGAAGTTTCGGATTTGAGGAGATGGATGGAGGCACTCTTTGTCCCCCATTTAGGATCGGATCACCCGAGCTACCACCCGCCACCGCCTCCGGATGCTTGAGGATCATGGGGATTTCCCCAATTTCTGCTCCCTTTTTCTTATCTTTTTCTTCTCTCATTTATTGCTTTTGGAGTGTGAACTTGTTTGAGTGTTTGGATGAATTATGGGTTTGTATTGGAAGCACTTTAAATTATTGGGGTATGACTTGTTTTGAATTGATTGATGATTGATTTATTTCAAGCTTCTTTACTCTTATCACTTGCTTATTGAGGATTCTTGAGTATGACTTTGTGAGTAGAGTTAAGTTGTGAGGATGAGTTAGGAGTTCTATTGTGTGAGTGTATGAGTTAGAGTTGATTTGAGAGAGAACTCGTATGCTTGCAAACTTTTATTTTGAGTACTTGTGTGATGAGAGTGAGAATTCACTAGGATTAGCATGGATGTGAAAGCCGTGAGATTTTGAGCCTTTTGAGATTAAGATACATGAATTGATCTCTTCGTTTGTGAGTGAGTCGTCACCTTAGAGGATGCTAGAACTTGTGTGTGCTCTCGCTTCTAGATTGTGTCTAGTTTGATATGCCGAATGTGATCTTAGACCATCTTTGTTTTGATTGAGTCACTTAGCCTAAATTTTTCCTTACCAATGACACTTATCCCTTGTGAGCCCCTTTGAGCCTTTAGCCTATTTCATTTGCTAGCACATTGAAACACTATTCCAAGATCCTAAGCCTTTTTGTCCAAATTTGAGTGGAGAATAGGAAAAGTGTGAATGTGAAGGGATTGATTTAAGTTGAAAAAGGAGAATTTTGATTGCTTGAGTGACTATGAGAAGAAGGTGTGATGAAGAGAAAGAGTTGTGGGAAAGAAAAAAAATGAGAATGAGCAAAAGAAAAAATGAGCTCATGTGTTTGTGCGAAAAAAAAAGTGAAGTGATTGAAAAAAAAAGTGAAAAGAGTTGGAAATAAAAAAAATTGAAGTGTTGAGAGTATTGGAATTGAAAGTGTGTTGATTGAAAATGTTTGAAGTATTCTGCTCATAATCTCGAAGTACCAAAGTTTAATTTTCTATGCTCCATTCACTTGAGTCACTTACCCATATTGTTATCCCACCTGTCCAAAGAGCCTACATTACAACCTTGAGAAAAGTCCTTTTTTTATTCGGCATGGATTTCTAGAGTATGGTCGGAGTAGAGAGTGCTTACAAGCCTATGGCTGCCGATAAGTGTGATTGATTGTTTGAGTGAGCCCTTTATTCTTGATATACACTTGTGAGGGAGTGAAACACATCGTTCAGTGCACATCCATGTTTGGTCTCGGTGTTTCTTATTGTTGTTGCATGAGTATGATGAAGGAAGGTGAGTGAGTATACGTGTGATTGATCTTTGAAGCTCGAGTTCATTTACTTGCATGATTTGATTCTTTGAATCATTCCTAACAATTTCACTTGAATTATTATTTCATTGCTTGAGGACAAGCAATATGGTAAGTTTGGGGGGGTTGATTAGGCGTGAAATTGTCATGATTCGTCGTTAGAAATGCCCCAGTTTTGGTCGATTTTGTTGAGTATTGAGAGTCATTTGAGTATCATTTTCATAAACTAATGAATTTGTCTCTTTGATGTATAGATGGATAGAGGGCGAAAAGAGGAGTTCGTAGGCCTTTGAATCGACTCAAACGGATGCCCGGATGAGGAGATATCGAAGAAATACGAAAAGTATTAGTTCGAGGGAGTGAAAGTATCATTGGAGTGCACAAGCGAGGAGAACTTGTGCACCTAGTGCACGAGTAGTCGAGTATAGCGCTCGAGCAACACTGGGTCGTGCACCTGTGTACGAGTACTCGTGCAGTGTGCTCGAGCAAGGACAGGTCGTGCACCTAGTGCACGAGCTCTAGTGGTCGAGCACTTTTGGCTCTCTGGAAGATTTTCGCGCACGATGGGATTGTGCTCGTGCACTTAGTGCACGAGCAGTGCTCGAGCTTGCATGGTTTTTGGCCCATTAACTCCCAATTCGACCCGTTGCCTATTTATACCCCTTCCGAACACATTTTTACAGACCACGACATACCACTTGATACCATATTACGTTTAGAGTTAGTTTTTAGAGAGAGGAAGAGAAGAAGAGACGAGCAAGCTTTAGTTTTACGTATTCGAGGTTTTCTTTACGAATTCATAGTTCGGTTTTGATTTTTAGTTTCGTTTCTTTAGAGCTCTGTTCTTGAATACATTGAGACTTCGTTTTATTAATTTAATTTGAGTTCTTAGCATTTATTTTTCTTTAAACCCTAGTTAATGTTTGATAATTTATTCATTAAAATCATTATGTTCATGTTCGTTACTTCTTCAATTGTTCTTGTTTCCGTAAAAACCATGTCTAGCTAAAACCCTTGTATGCTTGGGGTAGGATGAACTCGTAGAAGTAGGTTGTGGGTATGTAATTAGGATAATTCGTGACGTTTAGTTTTAATTCTCTTAATTAATGAATTATTAAAATCAATCTTAACTTTACCTTTGAATTTAATTCGAAAAGTGTTCGAGAGAGGACGACCTTATCACTCTTTAACAACGAGTAGACTTAATGAGAGGGTTTAGAAAGAGTTAATTAATCTACCGGTTTATCTAAGGTGGACGACCGCATCACCTTAGTTTAAATTAGGGTCTCGTTAATTAAGCACTATCTATTAACTTGTTAGTGGAATAGTGAAGTCGATTGTTAGGATAAAGTATTAGGGTTTTAATTCTTGAGCTTTCATCTTACAATCTTTTACTTAGGTTATTTCTTGTGCGTCACGGTTATTTTGATTATGTACCTGCTCCGTTAGTATACGTAGGAATTCCTATCCTGAGCATCATCATCTCCTATTTGAAAACACATTTTCTCGTTCGTAACTTAGTTTTCCTTTTTGCATTCATAGAGTAATTTAGTTTAGATTATAATTTATTTTCTTTTCAAAAAACCCAAAAACATACACTTATATTAGCTACGACGCGTAGATCTTCAGGGATCTGTTCGCATACACTCCTTCCCTTAGGTTCGATAATACTTGGTCGCTATACTTACTTATACTACAGTGAACCCGTACGCTTGCGGGGAAACTACTAGTAGAAAGTTAGTAATTTCGGCTTCAAGTCAATGCGCTGCTTTTCCTTTTATGCAATTTCAACCCTGCGCTGAGCTTTAGACTTCTCCGATGCAACTCCCCAAGCCTCTGAACAAAGGTTAGATACTTGATCACCATCAAAAGTAATGAGATTTCTTCCCGTGTCGATGGGGGAGTGCTCTGAAGCCTCAGGAATTGGAGGTAGTTGAGGAAGATTTGAAGGTTCATTAGCCTGAGCTGCTAGTCTGACTGACTTCCTTGGAGTGGACTGAATGGGCGTAGTTTGAGGTGCCTCAGATGCCTGAAGGTTGGATCTTTTCCTCTTCACAACATTTTTCCCCCTTTTTGGCATCATCTCTGGCGATTGGCAAAGACCTCGGCGCTGCATCCTTCAGGATCTCATCCTAATTGTTAACAACGAATGATATCAGTGATTGAACCTCATTTAGATGTTCTTTCATTAGCTCAACTCCTGTTAGGATGCCCGCTCCAGAACAATTTAACTGAGACAACCCTGATCCTAGTTTCTTCTGGAATTCTTCCATAGATCCACTTAGGCACTTCTCAGTCTCAGCCAGTCTTGCCACCATCTGCTCTGACTCAGATGCTATTTTCTTAGTTTGATCTGAGATGGCCTTGGTGAAGAGCTCAGAAGACTTTTTAGTCAGCGTCTCCACCGCCTTTAGAATCAATTGCTCATTCTGCTCCTTCATCTGGGTCAGAGCTCCCTCTAGCAGCTTCTTCGTCTTCTTGCGGTCAGCCTTCACCGCTTTGATGGTCATCTTCAAGGAGTTCTCGATTTGACCCAACTTGGTGTTGGAAATTTCAGTAAGCCTTGCTTGATGCTTATTCCAAGCTAAGTCGATCCCGAGCGCTGATTGCTTCCACTTCATCTTCTTTTGAATAGCATTGACCTTGCTATTCTGTCCAATCTCGAGCACGTGGACCTTAGATTCTCCATCGTTTTCTCTTACTTCACTGTGATTATGTCAGTGAAGTTACCTGGGCGAACGTCAGTGATTAAAACATCCTCGTCCTCAGCCTCCTTGACCATCGGCAGTTTTCCCTTGTCAGCCCCCGCCTTCTCAGTCTCCTTTTCAGGATGCACTGAGGCAGTTGTGGACTCGATCACAGTTGTCTGCCTATCAGGCTCGACTGAGTCAGCTCGAACTTCAGGGCGAGTCTCCTTAGAGACGGGCCTATCAAAACTAGAAGTCTCCAACGGTGCTTTAGCAACTTCCTTCTGTGCATCAGGATAGGGAATCCCTTCATTGGCAGTTGCCTCATCGGCGGACAAACCAACCTTGTTGGTCTCGTCAACTGATCCATCCTTGGATCCAGATCTTTTTCCACCTTCCCCCTGAGCAGCATGCTCAGAGTCCATCTCGTCAACCTCCTTGGCACATTCCTCCATAAGATCTTCAATGGCCTTTCCTCCAGTGCCATCAGTGCCATCATCTCCATCCTCTTCGTCGTCTCCTATCTTCTCAGGGGTATCGCCAAATTTACCCTTCTCCTTCCTCATTGCTCGCATCTTCTCCACCAACTCCTTCATCGCCCACATCTCAAGAACTTCTAGATAGCTAGTCAGGCCGAAATAAGTGCATAGCCTGGTCTCTTCCTGGCACCAGAAGTCCCATCCTCTCGACTCCACTATCATGCGCTGCTCCGGTATGTTAGCCTGCTTGTATTCCAACCAAGCCTTTAAATCTGCCACATGACTCCTCAGGACTGGATGGGAAGTTCATCACCACCCATTCTTCAACCCTGTGCCGAATTAGATTCTCGAAGAGATCTATTGAAGTGTCATCTTCTTCCTCCTCATCCGGGTTTTGGATATCAAATTCAGGTTCAGGGTTGGCTTCTTTGAGATTAGATGGTTGGGATGGAAAGGTACTTTGGGGTTGGTGGCTGTGACTGGAAAGTCAATGGATAAGGGTAAGGATGTTTGGGGTTCAGTGGGAATGGGTGGTTTAGTGGGAGTTGGTAGGGTAGGCTCATTGGGGTTGGGAATTGAGGGTTCAGTGGGAGTGGGTGGTGTAGGCTCACTGGGGTTGGGTTCATTTGGCACTATGGGTGTTAGCGTAGGGTCATTAGCAGGTATTTCAGTGGGGTTAGAGGTTGGCTCAGGTTGAAGCAGAGAGGCAGTGTTAATTACCTATCGTGCTTGAGTTAAGTCCGACTCCTCCACCACCGTCAACTCTGCCACCTTCTTTCCTCCTTTCCTCAACCTCTTCAGCGCCCTGGGCTTCACCACCAGCTGCCCATCTTCAAATACTTCCTCGCCAGACTCCTCGGGCTTTGAAGCAGCCTTCTTGGAGTCTTTCTCAGTATTCCTCCTCTTTCCTGCGGTTGCCTTCTCCTTCAGCACAACCTTCAGTTTGGAGATAGATTTCTCTGTCCTCGCCTTCTCACTCTCCTTCTCCCACGCTCAGCTAGCGTAGCCTTAGTCTCCTCTTGTCCCCTAACAATGAGGTCATCTACCTCACTGAGGAGGTTCCTCTTCACATGCTTCTTGCCCTTAGGCTCAACCTTCTTCTTCTGCCCCTTCAGAGGAGCATTTGGGTCAGTCAGCCCCAAAATCGGATTAGTCTACTTCTCTTAAGTTTGTTTAACATAAGTTTTAGTCTAAATTTGTGAAAGACGGAGTATCTGGTGCGTAATTCTTTTTTAGTTTTTTGTTCATCCGTAGAGTTGACTCAATGGAGATTTTGGAATTCTTACGATAGGATTCCACTCTGGTATAAAAGCTTATCCCAAAACTTTTATTTATGTCGTAGTATAACCATTTGTCGTGGGTTGTTTGTTTGAGATTTGTGTTTTATAGATTCTAGGTTTATTAGTTGAACCTGCACTTTGTGGATTTGTTATTTCTTTGCGTTATTACTTCCGCTTAATTTTTTTAAAATAGTCTTTTCAATCAATTATGGTTTGACCCCTTCTGATGAAAAAATCTGACTTTGCTATGTGAAAATAAAAAATAAAGTGTGTTTTAATTCAACAACGTGCCTATAAAGTCATTGCTCTTTCCGTTCCTGCTGGCATGTTAGGTGATAAAAAGATTGAGATGAATGAACTTACTTTGAGTGCTATTTTTCTGAATTTATCTGATAGTGTAATGAGGAAGGTTGGTACTATGGATGATGCTAGTAAACTTTAGAATAAATTGCATGAGTTATATACTGAAACCTCCTTGCCTAGTAAACTTTTTTGCTCAAAAAATTGTTTAGGTTCAAAATAGACTTGAACAAAGACATAAATGTGAATCTAGATGAGTTTACAAAACTTATTCATGATATTAAGCAGACTGGAGACAATCCTATTGATGAGTATAACCATATTATTTTGTTAAATATATTGTCATTCCCGATTCATATAGTGATGTGAAATCAACGATAAAATATGGTAGAGAGCAGACTTGAGACAAGCATATTGATGACTATACCCCTATTATTTGTGAAATAAATTATCATCCCCAATTCATATAGTGATAGCGATCAAATATGGTAAGGATAATGTTACTCTTGATGTGGTAGTAAATAGCCTGAAGAGTAAGGAAATGAGTTTGAAACAAAATGCAGGTAGTAATAATTCAGGTGATCGGGTCTTTCATGTTAAGAAAATGGGTGGTAATAAACGTCTGTGCAATCATTTTATAGGGAATATTACACGAATTTTAAGTCTGTGCAATATTGTACATAGTATTATGAATTCAAATTAATCACTTTTAATTAGATACATTAATATCTTAATTGATTGGAACCAATGAACATGAAATTTCATCTCTCAGTATCACCTGAGTCTTTATACAATGAGTTGGTTTCATATTTCTATAATTATATATGGGAAATACACTACTAGGTACATGACTTTGAACTTAATTGTTAGTAAATAGCTAAGTTTCCCCAACTTACTGTCAACAACAAAAACCTATATTACACCTATTCCAAACAACCTGCCACAGCTAGGATCAAGGCTCCTATCAACATTCCCAAAAT
This sequence comes from Ballota nigra, assembly GCA_947034835.1. Classification (NCBI taxonomy): domain Eukaryota; kingdom Viridiplantae; phylum Streptophyta; class Magnoliopsida; order Lamiales; family Lamiaceae; genus Ballota; species Ballota nigra. The sequence goes on from OX344727.1 coordinate 30,051,931, forward strand.
TCTTGATCAAGTACAAATGTCCCATCTTGCTTTAATTCAAAATTCAAAATTTTCCTAAAGCTCAAGGAATCGGTTAAAATGGGGAGCTGTCTTTTTGCTGTCGGGCTTTTATGCAAATTTCTTCTTGATTCCGGCAGCCGACCTCTGTAATTCCGACGATGACTGCTTCATTTTTACTAATTAACGGTTCTTTTATGAATCAAAGCTCCTTCTTCACATTCTAAAAAATTAGCTACAGTAAATTCGGCAGATGCAATTCCTACAGAAAAATCAAGATTATCGCCCTTTCTACTCACCTCCACAATATTCAACCAAAGAAACAACACTTTTACTAACCCCAGATAAATTAGTCAACTTATTCCTTATAGATGTACCCACTGATTTGAAACTTGTACCTTAGATGATACATCCTTCCAGAGAGAAAATGCACGATCCGTGGAGGTAGGCGTTGAATTTTCCGGTCGAAGCGTCGAGATTGTAGTAGGTTACGTCCTTTGGAAGAATACCCATCGGAAACCCATAGGATTGAACAACTTCGTACGTAGTGGGACCGGCGGCGACGACGAGAAAGAAGAGAGAGAGAACGGTGGTTGCGATGGGCGCTCAACAACTTGAATTTGGTTTGTCATTGCAGTAAAAATTATGTGAAGAGGAATCAAATTATGGATCGATGAATCTAGGAAAGGGCAATTGCAAAGGACATGGTAGCAGCCAATTTTGAGAATCAAATTGTTTTATTAAATTGAGTATTACACGAAATCACATTTTATTTTCTCGCGTGATTGATTGGAGAGAGATGGACAACTGTCCAATTTTGCAGCTACAATTCTAACCTCGTGGGACCCACGCAAAAAAGGAAGAAGGAAAAATGATTTAGCACTTTCTTTAAATTAAGAAAAACGCATTAAAGCGTTGTGTTGTTCAGACCAAAGCTGCTACATAGGGGTGGCAATTCGTGCTAACGGATTGTGTTTCGTGTCGACACGATAGTGACACGATAAGATAAGCCTCGACACTAACACGACACAATAAGCATCTGTGCCGACACGACACGAACACGATAAAATCTGTGTCGACACGACACGATAATGACACGATATTTTCCGTGTTAGTATCGACACGACACGATAACAACATGATTCATTTCGTGTCGATACGACACAATAATGACACGACTCATTCCATGTCGACACGACACGATAATGACACGATTCATTCCGTATCGACACAAACACGATATAAACCTGATAAAAAAATGGATGTTCATAGAAAGCATATTCTATCCAAAACGATTACAAACCAAAAGTAATTTTTATTCTTAATTTGGTCCTTATAGTATACTTAGTTTATAAATTGATGGGTCTGGGAGTTGGGCTTCCTCTGCCTGTTTTTTAGTTAGGGATAAGAATTTAAGGCTAAATTTTTAATGTGCTTGAAAAGATAAAGTTATATATTATTATTTTTGTAAAAAATATAATTAAAATATATTTCGTGTCACTATCGTGTTATGTGTTATTTCGTGTCACTATCGTGTTCGTGCTTAACGGGTTGTTTGTTGGGAAAATAAGGGTGCCCGGGAACTATTCGGGATGAAATTTAAATACGAATTTAAATACAATTATTACTAGCATGAATTAATCCTAATTAATTCAAATAATAATTCCAACAACTAATTTATCATCATGCATGTTGAATTAATTCACATAAAATCTAGACGGAATAAATAAGAATTTATGTGACTTACGTACCTCTTGTAGACTTGGCCTTTGAATAAACGGGACTAACACGTACACGCTTTATCAACCCAAAAGCCTTCTCAAGTATTCCCTTTCACCTTGTTCGATCACCGGTGGGAGATGCTATCGAACAATTTAAATAACTAAGGAAAAAGAAAAATATATATGCTCTTGATTTTTCCAACACATGGAATTATGTACTTGGGGATGAAATAATCATCCCCTATTTATAAGAGGTGATGGCCGAAAATTGTATATTTTATGGGCCTGGAGAAAATCTTTTCTTAGTCTCTAAGAAATCTTGAATATATCTCATATATTCTTTTCTCCATAATAAAATATTCCACAAAAATCTCACTCTCCTATTTAGGTTGTAATTTTCGAAAATTATGAGGATCTAAGCATAAGATTTGGATCTTCTTGAATATATGAGATAATCTTGTATTCCAAGAATACTTATCTTCCATAATATCTTTCCAAGAAAATCAACAAAATATTTTCTCTCCTAATATTACTATTTTCGAAAAATATAAGAAAAAATCAGCATATTTATTTTCTTTTTATTTTAATCACCTTATCATTATTGGGCTACTTAATGGGCTACTTGAGGGGCCTTTAAGGAGAATTAAGATTGGACCTCCTAATGGACTTCTGAATTTCAATATTGAGCCCCAATATAATTCAGCCCATTAATATTAATTATTACCACTAATAAATTAATATTGCACTATCCATCTTAATCCATATTACGATAATATGGGCTCCCGGTTATTATTTCACGCGTTTAAGATTATCAAGTCCATTAATTAATTAAGTTTCTGAATAGCTCTAAATTAATTAATATATTTCACCTTGGAGTAAAGACAGCTCAACATTATTATTCGTACCGAAGAAACTAATTCTTCACTTGCAAGATTTGGTACAACAAAACTTCTGAGCCCACCAAGGGGACTAATCACACGAGCCGTACTCGCACGCGTTTCTCCGTATTAAATCTTAGCAACCGTTGTATGATTAATATTACTGCCCAAGACACAAAGTTCGAAGTCACAATGATTCTCACCCAACATGAATCAAAGCAGTAACCATTAAGCACACACAGTCCTATTTAAGTGACGGAGATTAAGAAATCAACAACCACTGAGGTCTAATTCTTCACATTTCAGAACAGAAGAATTTATCCTCGTTGTAGGTCCTCTTCAACACATACTAAATGTGCTAGTGCAATCTCTTAGTCAAGACAGACCAATCTGAGCCTTACACATCGACCTTTCACGGCGGATTGTTCAATTCCACCTAGGTCGTGAAAATGTACGTTTAGTTACAAGTAAACTGTTAATGTTGTCTTCTGTGATCGGGTATCACCACATTAACTACAATGTAACTAGTACCATATATTGAACGGTTTGCAATAGAAATTCAACATTCAATCATAACTAAAGCAAATATGATAAAAGAATTATTCTCATAAAACGAGTGTTTGATACACGAGTTATACAAAGTAAAAGCATACTTTCACGTATAACTCCAACAATCTCCCACTTATACTTAAAGTCTGCTTTTAGTATACATCACGCATGTCTTAGTGTAGTAGCTTTACGTGACATCTCATGTCAACCTACACTAACCTAATAATTCCTCCCACTTATACTTAAAGCAGATTGGCAATAGTCTTGACTCCCATTCCATCCACATGTCTCTCGAATGTACTCTGAGGCAGACCCTTTGTGAATGGATCTGCTAGGTTGTCACCCGACGCTATCTTTGCCACCTCTATATCTCCTCTCTTAACGATTTCTCGTATAAGATGGTATTTCTTTCTATGTGTTTGCTGGCCTTGTGGGCTCTCGGTTCCTTTGAATTTGCAACTGCTCCGACATTGTCACAAAAGACAGTTATCTTGTCGGGCAAATTCGGAACAACGTCCAAGTCCACTAAGAAGTTCTTGAGCCAAACTGCCTCTTTCGCTGCTTCACAAGCAGCTACATACTCGGCTTCCATGGTCGAATCGGCGATGCATTTCTGCTTAACGCTTCTCCATGAAATGGCTCCTCCTCCCATGCAAAACACACTACCCGAGGTTGACTTTCTTGAGTCTATGTCTGATTGGAAATCCTAGTCCGTGTATCCTACGGGAACTAGACTATCTGACTGGTAAATCATCATCCGCTCACGAGTTCTTTTCAGATACCTCAAGATGCACTTTACGGCAGTCCAATGGTCTTTCCCGGATTACTTTGATATCTTGCCACCATGCCCACGGCAAATCAGATATCCGGTCTCGTACATAGCATTTCATACATAAGGCTTCCTACGGCCGAAGCGTACAGAACACCTTTCATGTCATTTATCTCCGCTTGCGTCTTAGGGCTCATTTCTTTCGATAGATGGATTCCGTGTCTAAAAGGTACAAAACCTTTCTTGGAATCTTGCATGCTGAAACGCTTCAAAACAGTGTCAATGTATGAAGCTTGCGATAAGCCCAACATCCTCTTCTTGCGATCACGAGTGATCTTGATCCCAAGGATGTGACCGGCTTCCCCAAAGTCCTTCATATCAAATTGTTTTGACAACCATACCTTTACGTCTGACAATACCTTTACATTGTTTCCAATGAGCAGAATATCGTCTACGTATAATACTAAGAATACCACCGCAGTTCCATCACACTTCTTATACACACAACTTTCGAACTCGTTTTGATCAAACCCATAAGACTTAATCACTTGATCAAAACACTGGTTCCAAGTACGCGATGCTTGCTTAAGTCCATAAATGGATCTCTTAAGCTTGCATACGAGATTCTCTTGGCCTTTTTCAATGAAACCTTTGGGCTGTTGCATATAGATATCTATCCCGTCAAGACTTCCATTAAGGAAAGCCGTCTTGACATCCATTTGCCAGATCTCGTAATCTAGGTGCGCAGCGATCGACAAGAGAATACGGATGGACTTAAGCATAGCTACAGGCGAAAAGGTTTCCTCATAATCGATCCCTTCTTTCTGAGTATACCCTTTGGCCACAAGCCTCGCTTTGAAGGTCTCTACCCTTCCGTCCGGTCCTCTTTTCCTCTTGTACACCCACTTGCATCCAATGGGTTCTACCCCACTGGGTGGCTCGACCAACTCCCACACTTGATTATGATCCATCGAACCCATCTCGGCTTCCATTGCCGTTTGCCACAACTCCGCGTCTTTGTCTTGGATTGCCTCGTCGTACGTCCATGGTCCGATTCAACACCGGGAACCAAATCCGAAGATTCTCCTATCCCCATGAATCTCTCGGGTTGCCTAGGAACCCTCCTACTATGACGGGGTTCCGGTTGTGAAGATGTGACGTGTGGTACATCATCTTGTATACTTGGTATCGAGGTTTGACCTCTCAATTCTTCTAAGGTAATTTCACTTTTAGGTTTCCGATTATTCATATAGTCTTCCTCCAAGAATTTAAAGTGTGTACTTATCACGGTCTTTTGATCCTTGGGACTATAGAACATACACCCTTTCGTTCCCGCAGGGTATCCTATAAACAGCCTTAATTCCGAACGTGGATCCAACTTACCGGCTTCCTTGTCTAGCACGTATGCCGGACAACCCCAAATCCGCAAATATCTTAGACTGGGCTTGCGCCCGGTCCACAATTCCATTGGGGTTTTAGGAACCGATTTGGATGGCACCAAGTTTAGAATGTAAGCAGCTGTTTCCAAGGCATTACCCCAAAACGACTTGGGTAAATCCGAATAACTCATCATGGATCTGACCATCTCTAAAAGAGTCCAGTTTCTTCGTTCCGCCACACCGTTCTATTGAGGGTTTCCCGGTGCGGTTAACTGGGATACGATCCCTTCGTCCGATAAGTAGTTTAAGAATTCATCGCTGAGGTATTCGCCTCCACGATCTGATCGTAGAAACTTGATACTCTTTTCCCTATATTTCTCGGCTTTGGCCTTAAACTCCTTGAACTTATCAAAAGTTTCAGACTTATGCCTCATAAGGTAAATGTACCCATATCTCGAGTAATCGTCAATGAAGGTAACGAAATACTCATACCCCATTCTCATTTTGATCGTCATTGGACCACACACATCGGTATGAACGAGTTCTAACACTTCCGTGGCTCTATTCCCCTTGGCTCCAAATGCCCTCTTGGTCATCTTACCCTCTAAACAGGATTCACAAGTTGGAAACGGTTCGACTTGGAGTGATTCCAAGGATCCGTCTTTCACCAATCTCTCTATCCGCTTTAGATTAATATGACCTAGTCTAAGATGCCATAGAAGTGTTTCGTTCATCTCCGAAGAACGCTTTCTTTTATTACTCGAAATGATCGACGTGTTATTAGATTCATTATTTGAGTGGTGTGCACACTTAATCGTATAGAGATTGTTTACCAACGTTCCATGACAGATAACATCATTCTTAAAAGAAACAGTAACAACTTTATTAAAAGTAACTGAATATCCATCAAAAAACAACTTAGAAACTGAAATTAAATTCTTCCTAAAGTTCGGAACCTATAAAACATCTCTTAAAATTAAAACTCTATCTTCAAAAGATAGGTGCACGACTCCCACTGCTTCGACTGCCACTCTTGTAGCATCGCCCAAAGTGATTGTGATCTCATTCTTGCTAAGTCGCCGGGTTAGCTGGAACCCCTGAAGAGTGAAACAAATATGATCAGTTACCTCGGTATCCACTACCCAAACGTGGGCAGCATACGCCGCAACATATGTTTCAACGACTAAAGCATGAGACTTACCTTTCTTTACCGTCTTCTTAGGCTTAGAACAGGTAGACCTCCAATGTCCTCTCTCCCCGCAATTGAAGCACTTACTCTTACCGGATATCTTCACGTCGTATGGCTTGAAAGCTCTTTCTTTGCCACCAGAAGTGAGTCTACTGGTTTGGTTCCGATCAACCACCTTCTTCTCAATCTTACCCTCCATTGGCCTAGATTTAGAGAAAAAGCTCTTGATCACCAAAGCCTCGTCCCTACTCCCTAAGTATGACTCTACCGTTATCAGAGCTTTGAGCAGAGTATCTAAAGTGAACTTGTGTTCAGATAACACGTATTCCCAAAAGAACCCATCAAAACTACTCGATAGCTTTAGGAGTATGGAATCGATTTGACTTTCTTCACTTTGTCCGGCACCAAGAAACTCGAGTTTCTCAAACTCACGCCTAAAATTGAGAACATGATCCCTTACAGGTGTTCCCTTCACCATTTCCTTCGTGAGCTTCTCACGAATGGTGAACAGATTCACCATGGGGTTCTGATGTTGAAACATCTCTTCAAGGCTATTCATGATATCAACAACCGCTTCAATGCCTTCATGAATGCGCTTCAAATATTCAGACATAAATGTCAAGATGATGTGCTTCATGTGCTCATTGGAATGCTTCCAATCATCGAATATCGCCCTTTCCCCATTACTTGACTTATCATTAGGTTTCTTGGGTACGTCAACGCTAAATATCCAATAGTGTTCTTGCGCAGGAAGGACCATGTTCATATTACGTTTCCAATCAACATAGTTCTCACCAACAAGTTTATTATCTTTAAGTATACTAAACAGTTGATTAATAGGTTGCGACATGATGAACTGAGAATAAAACATACATTCATATCAATATCTAGAAAAATACGAAATTATCACATAATTCGATCACATCAATTATATTGAAACCTTAAAACAATATAATCATGCATCAACCAACATCTCGAAACAATTTAAATGCGCCACGAGGGGTGGTCTATACATTTAAATACATTCAAGCGGATCACAAACTTAAAAGTTACAAATCCTTAATTCAAAATTAATAGTTGGCTCCCACTTTGACCACATAGAAATTGACAGGGACTCCGAGGGGAGTAAGTTAATATCAATTTCCTATGCCTAAGTAATAACCATAATTAAATACAGGATTATTATTTCTCTTTGAGCAAGCCACTCGGGGTGAGGGTCAATACCGCCACTAGTAATAATCCACAATCATCCTTTCGGAATTTATTCATGTGAAATCCGTTCTTTTGGCCGATCCGAGGGGGAAATGTATTCCAAAAGAACTTCACAAATAAATAAATTATGGAGGCCAAATTAATCCAATTTTAATATCCGGAATAAAATTGCGATTAAATAAACATACTTAGTAATTTTCGAAAGTAAGGTTTTTCTTGGACAATTAAATTCATGCAAACACATATTAATAAATAATAATAAGTGCACGAAATAAAACATCCATCAAAACAAAATTAAACACATTGGAGCACTCAAATCCAATTGTCACGGTTTAATTTCTTCACGTCTTGATGCGAAAAATCGTCCTTGTGGCTTTCCGACGTTCGTCTCGACACGCTCCCACTCGAACAGCAACACTTCATCAAAAACAGCGTCATTTGGGGTTCGGGACGACGTTTAAAATCACATGAAAGAAAACGGAACTGAAAAAAATTACACGGCCCGAGATACGGCGCGCGTCGGCCCACGGAGTGGGCCCGCGCGCCTCTCGGCCAAAACAGCCGAGGCGCTGAAGCGCCGGCCAGGAGCGCCGAAGCGCTGCACGTTGCGCCCCGAGGCATCGAGGCGCTGCAAGGCCGCGCCCGAGGCGCGCGCGCGCGCTTGCGCGGCGCCGGGCTCCCGTCGCGTGCGGGTCGTGCGCCGGGTTTCGCCGTTCGGTCTCGTTTTCTTTACCCCTTGCATGATTTTAGCTCCATACACGCGCCACGCTTGTATGCGTCGTCCGGGTATGCCGTTTTTAATTCTTCGTTCTTCGTCACGATCCGGTTACAATTTATTTAAAAATAAATAAATACTAGATCTAGACTAGTCTATTACAATGATCGAATCAAAATAAAAACAACTAATCTACTCGTGGATTTTCTCACGAGAAAAATGAATTCGAACGAATCGAATTAAAAATAATTAATTCACACGCATGAAAAATTAACAACATTAAAAATCATGGCAATTGGATACCTGCAAAAAAGATCTAGCAATTCTACTATCCAAATTCAATTTAATGTTTAACAATTTAAATTCCAATTTAAAGATCAGAGCCCGAAACCGTGGCTCTGATACCAGTTGTTGGGAATAGGGGTGCCCGGAAACTATTCGGGATGAAATTTAAATACGAATTTAAATACAATTATTACTAGCATGAATTAATCCTAATTAATTCAAATAATAATTCCAACAACTAATTTATCATCATGCATGTTGAATTAATTCACATAAAATCTAGGCGGAATAAACATGAATTTATGTGACTTACGTACCTCTTGTAGACTTGGCCTTTGAATAAACGGGACTAACACGTAGACGCTTTATCAACCCAAAAGTCTTCTCAAGTATTCCCTTTCACCTTGTTCGATCACCGGTGGGAGATGCTATCGAATAATTTAAATAACTAAGGAAAAAGAAAAATATATATGCTCTTGATTTTTCCAACACATGGAATTATGTACTTGGGGATGAAATAATCATCCCCTATTTATAAGAGGTGATGGCCGAAAATTGTATATTTTATGGGCCTGGAGAGAATCTTTTCTTAGTCTCTAAGAAATCTTGAATATATCTCATATATTCTTTTCTCCATAATAAAATATTCCACAAAAATCTCACTCTCCTATTTAGGTTGTAATTTTAGAAAATTATGAGGATCTAAGCATAAGATTTGGATCTTCTTGAATATATGAGATAATCTTGTATTCCAGGAATACTTATCTTCCATAATATCTTTCCAAGAAAATCAACAAAATATTTTCTCTCCTAATATTACTATTTTCGAAAAATATAAGAAAAAATCAGCATATTTATTTTCTTTTTATTTTAATCATCTTATCATTATTGGGCTACTTAATGGGCTACTTGAGGGGCCTTTAAGGAGAATTAAGATTGGACCTCCTAATGGACTTCTGAATTTCAATATTGAGCCCCAATATAATTCAGTCCATTAATATTAATTATTACCACTAATAAATTAATATTGCACTATCCATCTTAATCCATATTACGATAATATGGGCTCCCGGTTATTATTTCCCGCGTTTAAGATTATCAAGTCCATTAATTAATTAAGTTTCTGAATAGCTCTAAATTAATTAATATATTTCACCTTGGAGTAAAGACAGCTCAACATTATTATTCGTACCGAAGAAACTAATTCTTCACTTGCAAGATTTGGTACAACAAAACTTCTGAGCCCACCAAGGGGACTAATCACACGAGCCGTACTCGCACGCGTTTCTCCGTATTAAATCTTAGCAACCGTCGTATGATTAATATTACTGCCCAAGACACAAAGTTCGAAGTCACAATGATTCTCACCCAACATGAATCAAAGTAGTAATCATTAAGCACACACAGTCCTATTTATGTGACGGAGATTAAGAAATCAACAACCACTGAGGTCTAATTCTTCACATTTCAGAACAGAAGAATTTATCCTCGCTGTAGGTCCTCTTCAACACATACTAAATGTGCTAGTGCAATCTCTTAGTCAAGATAGACCAATCTGAGCCTTACACATCGACCTTTTACGGTGGATTGTTCAATTCCACCTAGGTCGTGAAAATGTATGTTTAGTTACAAGTAAACTGTTAATGTTGTCTTCCATGATCGGGTATCACCACATTAACTACAATGTAACTAGTACCATATATTGAACGGTTTGCAATAGAAATTCAACATTCAATCATAACTAAAGTAAATATGATAAAAGAATTATTCTCATAAAACGAGTGTTTGATACACGAGTTATACAAAGTAAAAGCATACTTTCACGTATAACTCCAACATTGTTAACAGGTTAATGGGTTATCCGTTAATTTTATCGTGTTTAACGTGTTGACACTAATCCGACACTAACTCGCCACGAAATTTTCGTGTTCTTATCGTGTCGACCCGATAAGGACACTAACCCAATAAGATCAACACTAACCGATAATTTTCGTGTCGGATTCGTATCGTGCTATCGTGTCGTGTTCGCAATTGCCACCCCTACTGCTACATATCACAACATATATAATCCAAGGTTGCCTGTTTATGATGTGTAGACGATTAGATGGACTTCATCATTAATTAATATATAGAAATTTCTCTTTAAATTAAGAAAATCGCATTAAGGCTTTGAAATTCTTTAAATTGAAATTATAATTAATTTGAACTTATGAATATAATATTGAACTTTAATAATGTAAATTTGAACTTATAATCAATTCTCAATTGTATTTAAATTTTTTTTATTTCATTGAAGTGGAATAATGAGATTAAAAGTTGCACTCATTGTATTTAAGTGTAACAATTATAATTTTTAGTATTGAATAAGTATTTAGAGTAGTAGTAGTGTTGCTCTTAAAATTTTACACTTATCTATTGATAGTTGAACTTAAAAAAAAAAAATAGTCAAATTACACTTATGGTACATCACGCTTGTTGTGATCCAAATAAAGACATTCATCAAAAGTTTAACGCTCATCCATCATTCATAGGCATATTGATACCACCAATACGTCAATCATTCATATCATTAAAATAATTTCAAGTCAACAAAAAATGAAGATAAAAAAATAAAAATGAATAAAGTTGTCTTGATATTTTTGCATCCATTCTTGATGAAAGAAGCAGAGACGGGTCCCTTTTCGCAGCCTTATTGTCATTTGCCAACCGTGTCCTAGCATAATCAAGAGAGTACACAAAGAAGAGAGACGAAGCACCGCCAGATGCCAAGTTTCCAGCAAATCACTTCCAATATCCATCATTGTCTTTTCTGAAGTTAATCTTTAAAAGCAAAGTTGAGTGCCTGCAACATAAAACTAACTGCATCAAATAACAAGAGAGACATTTTATTGAACTTGAAAACCCCTAAAAAAATGAAATCATTTTTTGAACTTATGATATTCAATATTGAACTTACATACTACATTTTATTGAACTTATGATGTTATCTATTGAACTTATACAATACATTGAACTCTATAAGAATAGGCAATGCCGAATTTCATTGAATTGCATGCTAAAGAGGGGAAATGCTAATGTCACCATAGACTACACCAAGACTTTGGTAAGCTAACAGCAGAGTTGTTTTTCAAGAATCCTTCTTAAATGCCCAAGCAAATAAAGAACCATTAATCTTACTATATTTACCATAAACTAAAACGCCCAGAAATGCCAAAATTGAACAAACTTTTTCACTGTTCCAACACTATCCATAGCCAAGATCCATGGAGCTCAAATGGTGAATTCCTGAAACTACTAACAATTAGAATGTTGAACCCCCTATTTGCTCAGAGAAAACATCATTTCTATACTACTTACCTTTGTAGCTATAATGCAACACATTAAAAAAAACAGTATACTACTCACCTTTGTAGCTATAATCTTCGGACAAAAACAACCTCACCTATTAATATGTTTATATTAGTCCAATGTGCAGCAATATAAGTTTAATATCTCATAATTAACTGAATCTATAGATGCAAAAATGAAACAAATTATTTATGTAATTAATCGGACTCATAATTTGAGCTACACTCCATATGCAGCCAATCACTAAGGGATAGAGACCATAATGTTATTTTCATCAAGATAACATAATGGTAGTTTGGATAAGCAAGTAGCAAAGAAAACCAGAACAGAAGTAAGCAAAATACAATCTAATTAAAATAAATTTCACAATATAAAGGTATGTTAAATAAGATCAAGGGAGAATATGCACTTCCCTCTAGTCAGACTGCAACAAAAGCACACCACCAAGTTCCATTTATCAGTTCATGGAGTACACTTAAATATCCAACAAATGGCATGAACTAGATATCATTTATTTTTTGTTATTCATTCACGGAATACTGATTATATCTACATCCTATACCTGGGGCTTTCTCAGAAGGTTTCAATATAAATGTACTGCCACATGTAACAACAATTGTGAATATCTGCAGCAAATTGCAAAGCAGTGATAATAAGAAGACTGTGGTACCTATGAGACTTGCAAACAATAACTAGAATATTTGGAAAAGCAGGTATCCATTTAAACTGCAGTAAGTTTCATTGCTACCAATAGCAAATTCCAAAGGCAAGCTCAATTGAAGTAAATCATGACTAAACCATTTTTTGAACGTATGATATTCAATATTGAACTTATGTACTACATTTTATTGAACTTGTGATGTTATCTATTGAACTTATACAATACATTGAACTCTATAAGAATAGTGCAATGCTTAATTTCATTGAATTGCATGCTAACTATGTCAATACATTTCTGGCAAAACAAAACCCAATTTACACCAAATAAAAAAATTTCATTGTAATAATCCAATTCAATTCAAGCAAATCCCACAAATCAAGCAGCTTCATGACCATTGTAAGAATCCCATTCATAGCAGATTTTCAAATAGGGGCTATAACATATACAACCATTATAAGGAGAAAAATTATCAAAAGTACAGATATAGCAGCAATTACCACAAAACAAACAGTATCATGAGTATCATAAGAATCGAATCCATGAGCATCGTGATTCATTCACACACCACACACAATGGGTTCATTCAATCCAACCACTAAAATGACATACCTATAATAAAAAAATAACTTCACAAGCATCTAAAAATAAGGAACAAATTGAAATAAAATAAATACAAATCTAACCCCCATCTGAAAACATGCAAATAATCTCATCTTTTACCCCAAGCCAAAGCTCAAGGTACCAAAGATTGCCATAAATCATGAAAAAAAATCAGCATATACGAATAAATTAGAATGATGGGCTGTACTTGAAGATTGAGCTTACATATAACAAACTTTGACTTATTAATTTTGCGATTATGATGACGGGATGTACCTGAAGATTGAGCTCAAGCTTGGGAGCTTTCTCCAGTCATTCATTTCGTCGAACACTTGGTGCACAATCATCTTTTTATGTGATTTCAAGAGAATCCGAACAGGATTTTGCAACAAAACCCTCCATAAAAAATCAATGATAAGTGCAAATCGATAAAAAAAAAAAAAGATAAACAGAAGGAGTTCTTTTCTTAAATAATTTAATTAAAAAAGGAGTAGTTGTGAGGAAGGAAGAAGCATACGGTTTTAGCGGTAACGGGAAGAAGCACACAGTGATGTTGAGATCGGGTTCCTCGGTAGCCCCTGCAAATACTCTAAACTCAACGCGATTTTGACTAATGGTGGAGCTTCGACTCCAGCTTTGATCTATTATTACTGCAACAAAAAATAAAAAAATACCATCAACAAACTGCAATAACACAAACAAAAAGGATAATAAAACTAGTTAATGGAGAAATCATAAAGAGAAGCGCACACCACATGAAACAGATCTCGTAAAATTAGATTACGCGAAAATAATTCAAGGCGGAATCGAGAAAAGAGAGCAGATTATCTCACCTAGGGTTTGAATGGAGCTCGAAGAAAAGTATGAAGGGGGAAATGTGAAGCACAACTTCAAGACACTAGTACGATCTTCGTTGGTGTTCGCCGATTCGGAGTCGCGTCCATCGCCGCCCGTAGCAGCGCTGTCGCGCCTCGCCGGAGCCACCACCAAATTTCAAATGTAGCTAAACCTGCCATTTTCTCTCTCCAATTTGAAAATAATGGCTGAAAAATGATTTTAAACTCTGGTTTGGTTAAAATACGAAAGAACAGTGACTGATAGGATGGACAAGCTGTAGGTTTTGGAGGTGGCAGGCATGAGCAGACGAATTTAGGGGCATTTCTGTTATTTCGGGCATCATTTTGTACTGCAGAGTTCTATGGGATTTTTCAGCTACCTGAGAACAATTACCACTAAAAAAAACTGCCCTATAGTAAGTAACCCATTATATATTTAGTTTATGTGTCAATAGATGTCTGATATATCATGTATTGACTCTAATAATTTTTTTTTGTCTCGGTATCCGGCTCATTACTGTTCAATTTGGAGGACCCATAATCCTTCCCATTTCAAAACAAAGCTAAACTCTATATTAACTCTAACCATTATTTACTTATAATACGAACAAAAACCACCTCGATGGAAGATTCCCTTGTTAAGTTATTAGGCAGTGTTTGGTGGCCTATTGTTGCAATCGGTCAGATTAGGCCCGCATAGATAAATTCAAGATTACAAGTATGAATGTGGTTTAATAAGGGTGTTTGGTATACACACACTGAAGGTGAATAGTCAGTGGATGAAATAGTAAAAATCAATGTCTATTTACAATATTGTCCTCTATTATTTATGTAAATACCCAACCCACCCTCATATCTATGGATACGTTAGACCAGATTTTCATCTCAGGAAGAACCCTAACTTCTCTCTCACCCTGTTCTTCTCTTCATCATCTTTTCTGACCTTATTCCAGCAAATCTCGACGGACCGAACAAAGCAGTCGCCTCATCTGTTGCGCCAAGTTCAGTTCTAATTAGGTAAGAATTTCGACCTTATTCCAACAAATTTCTCATGATTTTTCGCTTGTTTTGGTTCATTTTTTCAAGACGCAAAAGACTTTCTGTAAATGATTTTAGAAATACTTCTTGTGCGACTCTTCTCGTTTATGTTAGGTATGAAAAGTTAAAGGGAGAAAATTTGATATGAGCTGATTTTTTACTTGTAACTCAATTGGAATAATAGTGAAGAAGTACAAGTTCATAAAGCATTACTAAATAATTCGATAAAACTGACCTAATTGGTTTCTATTTGTGATAGTCTAATTTCTATGGTAGTCGGCCATTACAATGGGCATCACTCATTTTTATACTCAAGTACGCCCTCTTTAGCATCCTAACTCTGTTATTTATTTTGCAAGTAGCCAAACATTGCTTAATTTAAAACCCAAATTAATCTGCTGAAATTAGGCAATCTCAAGTAGAAGTCATCTGATAAAATTATTCTATATATTTCCTTAGCTTTTTCCTCTTCGAGTAAAGACCCGAAGGTAGATGATTGATCAACTCTATCATAATTAGTTGAGAATAAGAACTGGAAATAATATGCAGTTTCAAAGGTACATTGAGGTTAGCAAAAGTACCTTCTAAACAAGTCCAAACACCCTCTCCGAGCTTGTTTACAATGGAGCAGTTTTGAGTTGCCGCAATTATGAGTTGCCGAAGTTATTTCTTGATCTCATGATATACTTTTTTTGCATAATGTACTCATAACAATTTGTTCTAACATGTCAATTTTTGCTAACAGGTATGTTGTATTAGTTGTGATAAAATGAGTTTCATTCCTCCATTATCACCCCAATGCACATGTGGACGAGGTCGAATGATTTTGCGTTGTGCTGGTGAACAAGCACAAGCAATAAACCGTGGGAGATATTACTACAAGTGTCCTTTCAATTCAACGCATTATAGAAGTTTCATTTGGTGTGACGAAATCAACTCGCTTGATACGACTGGAACGAGCTCAAACCATCAAGCTTCTGCTGCACAATCTAGAAACTATGACAATGACAACTTTCGACACCAACAAGCACCAGAAAATCCAATCTTGCGTACCACACATATTGATACTGCATCTTCTTCCTCATTTGGAGCTGTGAATCATACAACTCATCAAGCAAATGAATTCATGATATGTTTATCGATGGCTACAATCATATGTTTCCTTGGAATTTGTTTGGTGTTATTAGGTGCAATTCTAGTTAAACTATTTTGATTTTTGCAATTTATCTAAATTATAAGGTGTCATTTTGTTGAAATGATGTTTGTATTTGTGTCTGAGTAGCTTTGTATTAGACATATTACTTTTGTAATGATGTTATGTTTATTTAAATTTGGTTATTAATTCCCATTTTGTTCATATTACATATGTTTTACCAGGTGATTTGTATTTAGTACAGAAAATAATTATTGGTATTGATTTATTTTGAGCCTTTTGGTGTTTAATTGATACACAAAGTAGGCAAAAAATTATATGAGTCAGACTCACTTTGATACGGTTCACAAACTAGCATAAGTAACTCCCGCCCTTTCACATTTTTAATGTGTCATGTTCAATTTAAGTTCCATCTCACCGTGAGATCGTCTCACACAAGATCTACTCCACAAAGTAATTGAGTACTTTCATTATAGTTTAACATTGAAAGAAGTTTTTTCCTCGTGCGTGAGACATTATTACTACAAACAGAGACTTAGGCACAATGTCAATTTATTAATGAAGCTTTTATCCAATATCATAATTACATCACCAACCCACTGCAAAGCCTTGAATTCGAACTATAAATGGCAGTTGAACAAAATCTTGAGTTAAAGTACATATCATATCTCCATTTACAGAAACAAAGTACAAATTCTATGAACTATTAATAATTTATTCTCAATCAATATAAATGAAGTTAGTTGTGTGTCAATTCATTAGCGTTGGGGGTTTGTAATTCAGCCTATATATTACACATTAGCTCCATGTTTAAATCACTCAACAACTCTTATTCAAAGAAAAAAAACACAAAATGAGTTATCAGTCTATTCCCCCCCAAGGATGCTTTTTCTACGAAGGGAAGTGGGATGAGAAATCCACTAATGCATTTATCAATTTGTTGGTAGACGAACAAATTCAAGGTTTTTGGACTGTCAACGGAGATAACGAAGCATCACTCATCGCTGCTCTTGATTTCATGAACACAACGATGGAGAAGGAATTCTCATGGGATGACATCCTTGAGCAGCTAAAGATGCTAAAGAAACGTTACCTGGCGTTTAAGTCCATGCTCGAAGTTGAAGGTGTGAATTGGGATCGAGCACATAACCATGTTTATGTGTTTTCTCCTGTTTGGATCCAATTGGTCAAGGTATTTATATCAAATTCCTAATTACTCAATCACATCTAATATGCATATTTTATAGTAGTCATTAACATTTTTTTTCTTCCTCGTAGGCAAATGAATTTGCATTGGCTTTCTACCACAAAGGAGACATCATGCACGGTAATTTGGCATCATTGTTCGGACACAAAAGCGAAAACTCAATGGAGATCATCCAGATTAGCTCAGAAAATGGTGTGGATCTGCATCCAAACTCTGCAAAAGCCCCGATATCCATAGATGATTCGGAGGACGAAGTTGAATCACCAGGCATAGGCGTCCGCAAACCACCTCGAAAAAGGTTATTTCAAAATAACGAAGTCATAGTGATAGGTTCACCAATCAGTGCCGAGTCCAACAACGTTCAGACTGCAATGAACCATACCCCCATCCCTAAACTTGGTCGCCCTTTTTTTCCACCGAAAAATGCATTTCCTCCACCACCTAAATTCGATAATGGAGTGTTGTTGACCCCCAAAAAAGAAACAATCTCGTCCTCTGCCTCTACTAGCCCGCTGAAGCTGATGTATTCTCCACAACAGAATGATTAGCAATTTGTGGTATTCTCATGTATGGGGTATATATTATATATTTCTAATCAGTTATTTTAATGTTTTCGGTCCTTTTTGTGGGTTTAAGATGAAGAAAAAAATGTCCATGATCTTGTATACAACTAGTGATTGATGTAGTAGCCCAAATCCTGTGTAAGCGTCTTAAATCGCAATTCCCGTTGTAATTTTCTTTTGTAAGGGTTAATTATTATAATCGCAAATCGCGTAATTTTCCAAATTGCATTGCTAATCTTCATTTGTATTCATATAGTATTGTATTTTTTTTCATGATAATTTACTTATTAGTGCATATTTTACATATAACTAACATTAATTCATAATAAAAGCAAATTAAAAAAAATACAAAGATCATAACATAAACTAGATTTATAATGTGTATTTAGTACAAAAAGGACCACATTCAGCCCGTCTCCTCTCCTACAAGGTTTGGAATGCATATACAAAATATTGACACCTAGTTACCAACTATTTCATAAGAGTTACAACCACCAATTCACATTTCACAAGTGGGCAAAATATTAACTTAAAAAAAGATGTCAACAAAAGAGGTAGAACACCATCATGATAATTGTTTTCAATTCCCATCCTGCATAAGGATGTCCGTCACATATACGGCCCTTGCATCAGCAGGTAATCCCAACCACATCTCGAGATGCTCGATCTTGCTACCAATGATCTTGGCAACAGTTAAACGGTCACTTATGGTTAGCCCTGCGATGTTATCGAGTTCTTCAAATATCCTTTTCCGAGCCATGCCTATATCATGGTCATAACCAATACGTTGTGCAATTGTGTCTAGTCTTTTTCCAGTAGTTTTGCAGAAACTATCAAGCATTTGAGCAACAAGAGTATCATTTGATTCACCTTTAGTTTTGCGCTTCTTGTGTGCCGCACTTGATGTTGGAGCTGATTTTATGGTATACCCCGTGCTGTTTTCATCATTTTCATCATTCGGACTGAGATGGACGTTGTGTGTGTCTGTTTGTCCTTCAAGATCGACAAAGTTCTCTCCTTTGCCTTCAAATGTCGGGCTCACATGAGGTGTTGGTCCTGCCCGCTTTGTCTTATTGGCCGCATCGGCCACGTCCTCAGCCTTCTCACCAGTAGCTCAATCTTTACCGAAGACTTCAACCCAATCTGGGTACAATGTCCATTCTTTGTATCGCATTCCACGCATGCTTGGATCCCTCTATAATGAATAAAAAACAATCACAAATATGGGACATGAATAATAGATGATAAGTTGAAATCAAAATAATACAAATAATTATAAAGATATTACCTTCAAGACTTCCTCCCATTGTTCGTCGTTACAATCGAGCTGGCTAGTTACACAATTGAATCCTACACCAGTCACACCATGTGCAGTCACGATGGACCCATAACTTTTCGTCCAAGTAGTGATCTTTGACGTTATGTTCGGAGTAGCAACAATGTCAGTCAGTGGGAATTCTTTCTTCATCGCGTCTTCAAGCTTCGTAAGATAGCCCGTACGAAATCCATTATCACTCTTCTGGCCTTTCGAAACAAGATCCTTCAGCGCCATGAGAAGTACCTTCTCTTCAAGGCTGCTCCACACGCGGCGGGTACTACCAAAAGATTTCTTCGACGATGCCATTGACAGTCCTACATTACAAAGATCAATTCAAAATAGACGTTAATAATCTGCAACCCCAAATACACTAACATATTAAATCATTTATTCAAATATCAAAATAACAGTAAAAGTAATTATACATGTATGTAGATAAAGATCAACATATGAACCAAATATCATAAACAAGTACGCATGAACAATTACACATACACGAGTTCATGTCTTTACCACACTCAAAATAAATACATTGAAATAAACACAACTTTAATTCAATCCCCTAAAACATAAGCAATATCTCATTCAACATAAATAATCAATTATGGATTATGAGTGCCAGCATGCCACTCATTAAACATCTGTTGCGCCATATTGTCTCTCAATGTCGTCCACTGAGTTGACGCCTCAACGATGGATATGAAGTCAACATCATCTTCATGCGCTTCTTCACCCGCCTCACGTGCATTGTCAAGTTCTAGCTCCACAGGGTCAATTGACATAGCTGAACGAACAAATTATGTAGTAGAAAACAAGCCATGATCAATCGGTTTTGAGTTGCTATGGGATAAAATGCTGCACTCCTAAGTATGCTCCAACGCTTTTTCAGAATGCCAAATGCCCGTTCGATTACATTTCTTGCACGGGTATGGCGCATGTTGTAGTGCTCCTTGTACGAGTTGGGACGGTTGGAATGTGGTCCCCATTCACTAAGATGATATCGTACACCTCTATAAGGCGATAGAAACCCGGGACTATTGGCATACCCGTTGTCACAAAGGAAGTAGTTTCCTGCCAATATAGATGAGTATAAATAATTACTATATGTCATGAAATGCATACAAAATTCACCACAAAAAACAATTGTAAAAATTCATTACCAATAGGCACCTTTAACCCGTTGACTCTGTTCACAGAATCTCTTAACACGCGCGCATCAGAAGCAGATCCCTCCCATCCGGCCAATACATAAACAAATCTCAAGTGTCGGTCACAAGCAGCAAGTACATTTGTTGAAATTTGGCCTTTTCTTGTCCTGTATCTTCCTCTATCAGCAGCAGGAACTTGAACATTGATGTATGTTCCATCTAGTGCACCAAGACAACCCTGCTTATGAAAGAAAAATGCATCAAATGTGAAAATGATGCTTATAACTCCGTGTATAAAATGATATAAAATGCAAAATGATATCATACCTTGAACCATTTCCATCTATAATCAGTACAAGTTTCTTGGATAGGTACTGGTTTCGCTAAAAATGTAGAATGTAGTTGTAGCACCGATCTCAACACTAGATGCACGTAATAAGAAACGGTTTGGCCAGACCTCAGAAATCCATACTTAACTATACCATTCTTTGTATGGTGCGACAAGACGCAAAGGAACATAGCAACTTGTTCTTCCACACTCACGAACTTACCATCACTTAGACCCCCTGAGTTCCTTAAAAGAAAGCATAGTCGGCCAAAAGTATTTCGGTCCATCCGTAGGTTAGTAATACAATCGGAATCGTTTCCACGAAATAGTCTAGTTTGAAGGACTACTTGTTTTGGAATGCGCTCAATCATGCTATAACTAGTAGCACGTTTACGTTGTTTATTTCTCTCGTTAATAATGTAATGGGTTATCATGGTTATTACCACAATAGCTTCATGGATTACCTCCTCAAGCAAGAGGTAAACAATCTCATTGTTCTTTCGATTAGGATTCATCTTAACCTTCACACTAAGAATGACCTCTTAACTGCATACAAACACAAATTTGCAACATACAATCAAATATAATTATTTTATTAGTACCTAATATCAGTAGCATGTTTAGAGCCAAATAAATTCACCACAATAGACCACTCATAGAAAGAAAATATCATAAATTAAGCAACATCATATATATCACATATACATGAAAGGAAAATATATCAAAGAATGAAAAATATTGAATAATGTTTGTTACTGATTCAAAGAGTCTTTAAGCTCAAGAACAATCTAGATACAGATACCTCTAGGAGTAAATGAAAATGAAATCTCTTCACCGTGCAAGAGTTCTTATGGGCCAAGAATGATTCAGAGCGTATAAATAATTTTTAGTTGAGGTATGCATAGGATATATAAAGGGGAAAGTGTTACTGGGTTAAAGCAATTGAGGGGGAAAAGTGTTACTGGGTTAAAGCATTTGAGGGGGAAAAGTTGGCGCTAATAAATTGGCTGCAATTTCATTTCTATTTCATAGGGCGACAATTTCTTTTTTGCGCTAATTTTAATATGATTGCCGCCACTTTGTTTGGGTTATATTTTGATTATTTTGTTCTAGTTAAAAAAATATAGTAATTCCTATCATATTTAGTTTAACATTATTTCTCATGTGTATATTATTTCTAAATTTGCCAAGCGTGGGATATAATTGTATTAATTAAAAAGAGTAGATCTTATGTGATATTGTCTGATGTCATGAGACGGTGGTGAGATGGGTATAAATTGGGCATGTTGCATTAACACTTTGATAGGTTTGAGTGTATATTTATGTTGTCTCGTGCCATGAGACAGTAGCACACAATTTTTATCAATAAATTTTTTTATCTAACTGTATGGATTTATTATTTGGTCGCAAATTAAAGTCAATCCGATTAAAATACGATTGACGATACAAAATACAACACAATAGTGAAAATACTCTCAGCCCGTTTGTGCATGTATTATTTTGTATGACTAAGGCGTGCTTAGTTTGAATGCTCAGTATGTTGGAGTAGTCAATTTCACTCATGAATGCTACCTGCTAAAGAAGATTGCAGAGAGTGGTCATTTATCTTGAAAGAGAAAAAAAAGAGTGTTTGATTAGTCTGTGTATATTATTGTTTCTATAAAATCAACCATGTTCATAGAATACGTATCAAATATCAATGTGCAAAGCAATTCATTCAATTATGTTTAACTATCCCAAACAAATTAAAATTGAGAATAACCAACTCTATACAGCACCACAACTCAAGCTTGATTCTTTACCAAGCAAAAGATGTATCAAAAAAACATTGCTAGTAATTATACAAAATGTTGCTACTTGTATCATCTATACACAATACTGTAAATTGCAACATTCATTTTTAACTTTCTAGTCCATTCATTTGTCGAGCTGCCAAGATATTTGATCCATTGAAAGAGTCCAGTAGTAGCTTTAAGTTTTTCTGAAGCAACAATGAACAAGCGAGCCCCATCAAGCCTCTCAAAACTATTAGACCAAGCTTCTCAACACAGCATCACAAAACTGTTAGATAGATGATTGCACAAGCTGCTCAACACGGCAGCACAATGATCATATCAAGATAGTTAATCTTCTTCCTCACCAATGCAAAAGACAATCACCATAAGAGTTCTACCAGAAAAAATTCCCAGTAAGCATTTGCCACAATTGTTTATGAAATACCACAACGAATAAATAACAGTAAATCATCTAGCTACCAAATAACATACATATCAAAACAGAAAATCACAAATATCTCTGAACTAACATACCTTCTGAGTACTTCAGAGGGGTCAAAACTTTCTTCATAGAGCCTGGAATTAACACTAATAACTTCATTATGACCATAATTGTCATTAGTGACAACTACAGTATCAACATTTGGAGCTCTTCAGTTTCAGCATTGTATAAATATCCCCCACAAGAATTAATTCATACACCACTTGGTCATGTTTCTCACCTTAACAAAGTATAAACAAAATGAATATAACTTCTACTTTAAAGAATTCTCGACAAGAACATAATCTTCAGCATAAACATTAGAAATTGGAGATTGGATAAGATGTTGAATCCAATCCACTTCGTCCGCCATTAGCAACAATTGCAATTGTAAAATGCCAAAATAAAAAATATATATACCTGAACTTGTTGGTGAAAATCTCAGTTTTGTAGCTAAACCCACGAGACGTCTCTCGAAAACCTAAAACATTGAAGAATCATCTCAGAAATCAATTCAGAAATTGCCAATGTTACAAAGGATGAAAATAAATGCAATTTACCCAAGCATCTGTTCATTTCTGTGGATTTTGGATCAAAAGAGATAGATAAACCATTGTCGTCTTTACTCGATATTTATAAGTAATAGAAATCCATCTGAAAAGAAAACACAGTACTAGAACATATTTTCGAGCTTTATTTCTAGCACACACAGTTCAAGATTAGTGTGCAATCAAACCAAATCTGCAACAAGGTGAAATAGTCCACATTCTCCAACTCTATAATAGCACATTAAACCAAATGATATATACCAACATATAGTAAACGATAAAACAAGTCCTTTAACTAAAATCGAAACAGAAGATCAAAATAAGTAGTTGTACCTTGTCGATATCCAAGTAAACAACAACACGATTTGTGAGAAAAGAGATATCCTCGCCGTCTTGTTCGATAACCTTCGAGTAACACTGAATCACCGTCTCGAAATCCTTCTTTTGTAGAGCTTGTACTGGGAAGAACGCAATGGAAAAATATATACTTGTTTAACGTATCTTGGTGGATTAAATCACATAACGGTTGCTAACCCTGTCGAAATGTTAGTCGAAACCCTAGAATCGCCTGAGAATTCGCCCAAGAGAGAAATGACAATGGTGAATGGTGGATTTTCTATAAAATCGATATTTGAGGGTTTAAATACCAAGGGGTTATTATTGTCATTCAACACACTTTTATTTTAATACTGTGGAGATAAGATGAGAAATCTGGCCAATTTGAAAAGATAAAAACCCACACCGAAACAGTGTTTAGGTGAGGGCCTTGAAACTATATTGGGCCTTCAAGATAGCTACCAAAGCATTAATAAAACCAGATTTCTAAATTATCTAGGCCTAATCGGGCTTATCAAACACTGCCTTGGTATTTAAACCCTCAAATATCGATTTTATAGAAAATCCACCATTCACCATTGTCATTTCTCTCTTGGGCGAATTCTCAGGCGATTCTAGGGTTTCGACTAACATTTCGACAGGGTTAGCAACCGTTATGTGATTTAATCCACCAAGATACGTTAAACAAGTATATATTTTTCCATTGCGTTCTTCCCAGTACAAGCTCTACAAAAGAAGGATTTTGAGACGGTGATTCAGTGTTACTCGAAGGTTATCGAACAAGACGGCGAGGATATCTCTTTTCTCACAAATCGTGTTGTTGTTTACTTGGATATCGACAAGGTACAACTACTTATTTTGATCTTCTGTTTCGATTTTAGTTAAAGGACTTGTTTTATCGTTTACTATATGTTGGTATATATCATTTGGTTTAATGTGCTATTATAGAGTTGGAGAATGTGGACTATTTCACCTTGTTGCAGATTTGGTTTGATTGCACACTAATCTTGAACTGTGTGTGCTAGAAATAAAGCTCGAAAATATGTTCTAGTACTGTGTTTTCTTTTCAGATGGATTTCTATTACTTATAAATATCGAGTAAAGACGACAATGGTTTATCTATCTCTTTTGATCCAAAATCCACAGAAATGAACAGATGCTTGGGTAAATTGCATTTATTTTCGTCCTTTGTAACATTGGCAATTTCTGAATTGATTTCTGAGATGATTCTTCAATGTTTTAGGTTTTCGAGAGACGTCTCGTGGGTTTAGCTACAAAACTGAGATTTTCACCAACAAGTTCAGGTATATATATTTTTTATTTTGGCATTTTACAATTGCAATTGTTGCTAATGGCGGACGAAGTGGATTGGATTCAACATCTTATCCAATCTCCAATTTCTAATGTTTATGCTGAAGATTATGTTCTTGTCGAGAATTCTTTAAAGTAGAAGTTATATTCATTTTGTTTATACTTTGTTAAGGTGAGAAACATGACCAAGTGGTGTATGAATTAATTCTTGTGGGGGATATTTATACAATGCTGAAACTGAAGAGCTCCAAATGTTGATACTGTAGTTGTCACTAATGACAATTATGGTCATAATGAAGTTATTAGTGTTAATTCCAGGCTCTATGAAGAAAGTTTTGACCCCTCTGAAGTACTCAGAAGGTATGTTAGTTCAGAGATATTTGTGATTTTCTGTTTTGATATGTATGTTATTTGGTAGCTAGATGATTTACTGTTATTTATTCGTTGTGGTATTTCATAAACAATTGTGGCAAATGCTTACTGGGAATTTTTTCTGGTAGAACTCTTATGGTGATGTCTTTTGCATTGGTGAGGAAGAAGATTAACTATCTTGATATGATCATTGTGCTGCCGTGTTGAGCAGCTTGTGCAATCATCTATCTAACAGTTTTGTGATGCTGTGTTGAGAAGCTTGGTCTAATAGTTTTGAGAGGCTTGATGGGGCTCGCTTGTTCATTGTTGCTTCAGAAAAACTTAAAGCTACTACTGGACTCTTTCAATGGATCAAATATCTTGGCAGCTCGACAAATGAATGGACTAGAAAGTTAAAAATGAATGTTGCAATTTACAGTATTGTGTATAGATGATACAAGTAGCAACATTTTGTATAATTACTAGCAATGTTTTTTTGATACATCTTTTGCTTGGTAAAGAATCAAGCTTGAGTTGTGGTGCTGTATAGAGTTGGTTATTCTCAATTTTAATTTGTTTGGGATAGTTAAACATAATTGAATGAATTGCTTTGCACATTGATATTTGATACGTATTCTATGAACATGGTTGATTTTATAGAAACAATAATATACACAGACTAATCAAACACTCTTTTTTTTCTCTTTCAAGATAAATGACCACTCTCTGCAATCTTCTTTAGCAGGTAGCATTCATGAGTGAAATTGACTACTCCAACATACTGAGCATTCAAACTAAGCACGCCTTAGTCATACAAAATAATACATGCACAAACGGGCTGAGAGTATTTTCACTATTGTGTTGTATTTTGTATCGTCAATCGTATTTTAATCGGATTGACTTTAATTTGCGACCAAATAATAAATCCATACAGTTAGATAAAAAATTTTATTGATAAAAATTGTGTGCTACTGTCTCATGGCACGAGACAACATAAATATACACTCAAACCTATCAAAGTGTTAATGCAACATGCCCAATTTATACCCATCTCACCACCGTCTCATGACATCAGACAATATCACATAAGATCTACTCTTTTTAATTAATACAATTATATCCCACGCTTGGCAAATTTAGAAATAATATACACATGAGAAATAATGTTAAACTAAATATGATAGGAATTACTATATTTTTTTTAACTAGAACAGAATAATCAAAATATAACCCAAACAAAGTGGCGGCAATCATATTAAAATTAGCGCCAAAAAGAAATTGTCGCCCTATGAAATAGAAATGAAATTGCAGCCAATTTATTAGCGCCAACTTTTCCCCCTCAAATGCTTTAACCCAGTAACACTTTTCCCCCTCAATTGCTTTAACCCAGTAACACTTTCCCCTTTATATATCCTATGCATACCTCAACTAAAAATTATTTATACGCTCTGAATCATTCTTGGCCCATAAGAACTCTTGCACGGTGAAGAGATTTCATTTTCATTTACTCCTAGAGGTATCTGTATCTAGATTGTTCTTGAGCTTAAAGACTCTTTGAATCAGTAACAAACATTATTCAATATTTTTCATTCTTTGATATATTTTCCTTTCATGTATATGTGATATATATGATGTTGCTTAATTTATGATATTTTCTTTCTATGAGTGGTCTATTGTGGTGAATTTATTTGGCTCTAAACATGCTACTGATATTAGGTACTAATAAAATAATTATATTTGATTGTATGTTGCAAATTTGTGTTTGTATGCAGTTAAGAGGTCATTCTTAGTGTGAAGGTTAAGATGAATCCTAATCGAAAGAACAATGAGATTGTTTACCTCTTGCTTGAGGAGGTAATCCATGAAGCTATTGTGGTAATAACCATGATAACCCATTACATTATTAACGAGAGAAATAAAAAACGTAAACGTGCTACTAGTTATAGCATGATTGAGCGCATTCCAAAACAAGTAGTCCTTCAAACTAGACTATTTCGTGGAAACGATTCCGATTGTATTACTAACCTACGGATGGACCGAAATACTTTTGGCCGACTATGCTTTCTTTTAAGGAACTCAGGGGGTCTAAGTGATGGTAAGTTCGTGAGTGTGGAAGAACAAGTTGCTATGTTCCTTTGCGTCTTGTCGCACCATACAAAGAATGGTATAGTTAAGTATGGATTTCTGAGGTCTGGCCAAACCGTTTCTTATTACGTGCATCTAGTGTTGAGATCGGTGCTACAACTACATTCTACATTTTTAGCGAAACCAGTACCTATCCAAGAAACTTGTACTGATTATAGATGGAAATGGTTCAAGGTATGATATCATTTTGCATTTTATATCATTTTATACACGGAGTTATAAGCATCATTTTCACATTTGATGCATTTTTCTTTCATATGCAGGGTTGTCTTGGTGCACTAGATGGAACGTACATCAATGTTCAAGTTCCTGCTGCTGATAGAGGTAGATACAGGACAAGAAAAGGCCAAATTTCAACAAATGTACTTGCTGCTTGTGACCGACACTTGAGATTTGTTTATGTATTGGCCGGATGGGAGGGATCTGCTTCTGATGCGCGCGTGTTAAGAGATTCTGTGAACAGAGTCAACGGGTTAAAGGTGCCTATTGGTAATGAATTTTTACAATTGTTTTTTGTGGTGAATTTTGTATGCATTTCATGACATATAGTAATTATTTATACTCATCTATATTGGCAGGAAACTACTTCCTTTGTGACAACGGGTGTGCCAATAGTCCCGGGTTTCTATCGCCTTATAGAGGTGTACGATATCATCTTAGTGAATGGGGACCACATTCCAACCGTCCCAACTCGTACAAGGAGCACTACAACATGCGCCATACCCGTGCAAGAAATGTAATCGAACAGGCATTTGGCATTCTAAAAAAGCGTTGGAGCATACTTAGGAGTGCAACATTTTATCCCATAGCAACTCAAAACCGATTGATCATGGCTTGTTTTCTACTACATAATTTTGTTCGTTCAGCTATGTCAATTGACCCTGTGGAGCTAGAACTTGACAATGCACGTGAGGCGGGTGAAGAAGCGCATGAAGATGATGTTGACTTCATATCCATCGTTGAGGCGTCAACTCAGTGGACGACATTGAGAGACAATATGGCGCAACAGATGTTTAATGAGTGGCATGCTGGCACTCATAATCCATAATTGATTATTTATGTTGAATGAGATATTGCTTATGTTTTAGGGGATTGAATTAAAGTTGTGTTTATTCCAATGTATTTATTTTGAGTGTGGTAAAGACATGAACTCGTGTATGTGTAATTGTTCATGCGTACTTGTTTATGATATTTGGTTCATATGTTGATCTTTATCTACATACATGTATAATTACTTTTACTGTTATTTTGATATTTGAATAAATGATTTAATATGTTAGTGTATTTGGGGTTGCAGATTATTAACGTCTATTTTGAATTGATCTTTGTAATGTAGGACTGTCAATGGCATCGTCGAAGAAATCTTTTGGTAGTACCCGCCGCGTGTGGAGCAGCCTTGAAGAGAAGGTACTTCTCATGGCGCTGAAGGATCTTGTTTCGAAAGGCCAGAAGAGTGATAATGGATTTCGTACGGGCTATCTTACGAAGCTTGAAGACGCGATGAAGAAAGAATTCCCACTGACTGACATTGTTGCTACTCCGAACATAACGTCAAAGATCACTACTTGGAAGAAAAGTTATGGGTCCATCGTGACTGCACATGGTGTGACTGGTGTAGGATTCAATTGTGTAACTAGCCAGCTCGATTGTAACGACGAACAATGGGAGGAAGTCTTGAAGGTAATATCTTTATAATTATTTGTATTATTTTGATTTCAACTTATCATCTATTATTCATGTCCCATATTTGTGATTGTTTTTTATTCATTATAGAGGGATCCAAGCATGCGTGGAATGCGATACAAAGAATGGACATTGTACCCAGATTGGGTTGAAGTCTTCGGTAAAGATCGAGCTACTGGTGAGAAGGCTGAGGACGTGGCCGATGCTGCCAATAAGACAAAGCGGGCAGGACCAACACCTCATGTGAGCCCGACATTTGAAGGCAAAGGAGAGAAATTTGTCGATCTTGAAGGACAAACAGACACACACAACGTCCATCTCAGTCCGAATGATGAAAATGATGAAAACAGCACGGGGTATACCATAAAATCAGCTCCAACATCAAGTGCGGCACACAAGAAGCGCAAAACTAAAGGTGAATCAAATGATACTCTTGTTGCTCAAATGCTTGATAGTTTCTGCAAAACTACTGGAAAAAGACTAGACACAATTGCACAACGTATTGGTTATGACCATGATATAGGCATGGCTCGGAAAAGGATATTTGAAGAACTCGATAACATCGCAGGGCTAACCATAAGTGACCGTTTAACTGTTGCCAAGATCATTGGTAGCAAGATCGAGCATCTCGAGATGTGGTTGGGATTACCTGCTGATGCAAGGGCCGTATATGTGACGGACATCCTTATGCAGGATGGGAATTGAAAACAATTATCATGATGGTGTTCTACCTCTTTTGTTGACATCTTTTTTTAAGTTAATATTTTGCCCACTTGTGAAATGTGAATTGGTGGTTGTAACTCTTATGAAATAGTTGGTAACTAGGTGTCAATATTTTGTATATGCATTCCAAACCTTGTAGGAGAGGAGACGGGCTGAATGTGGTCCTTTTTGTACTAAATACACATTATAAATCTAGTTTATGTTATGATCTTTGTATTTTTTTTAATTTGCTTTTATTATGAATTAATGTTAGTTATATGTAAAATATGCACTAATAAGTAAATTATCATGAAAAAAAATACAATACTATATGAATACAAGTGAAGATTAGCAATGCAATTTGGAAAATTACGCGATTTGCGATTATAATAATTAACCCTTACAAAAGAAAATTACAACGGGAATTGCGATTTAAGACGCTTACACAGGATTTGGGCTACTACATCAATCACTAGTTGTATACAAGATCATGGACATTTTTTTCTTCATCTTAAACCCACAAAAAGGACCGAAAACATTAAAATAACTGATTAGAAATATATAATATATACCCCATACATGAGAATACCACAAATTGCTAATCATTCTGTTGTGGAGAATACATCAGCTTCAGCGGGCTAGTAGAGGCAGAGGACGAGATTGTTTCTTTTTTGGGGGTCAACAACACTCCATTATCGAATTTAGGTGGTGGAGGAAATGCATTTTTCGGTGGAAAAAAAGGGCGACCAAGTTTAGGGATGGGGGTATGGTTCATTGCAGTCTGAACGTTGTTGGACTCGGCACTGATTGGTGAACCTATCACTATGACTTCGTTATTTTGAAATAACCTTTTTCGAGGTGGTTTGCGGACGCCTATGCCTGGTGATTCAACTTCGTCCTCCGAATCATCTATGGATATCGGGGCTTTTGCAGAGTTTGGATGCAGATCCACACCATTTTCTGAGCTAATCTGGATGATCTCCATTGAGTTTTCGCTTTTGTGTCCGAACAATGATGCCAAATTACCGTGCATGATGTCTCATTTGTGGTAGAAAGCCAATGCAAATTCATTTGCCTACGAGGAAGAAAAAAAATGTTAATGACTACTATAAAATATGCATATTAGATGTGATTGAGTAATTAGGAATTTGATATAAATACCTTGACCAATTGGATCCAAACAGGAGAAAACACATAAACATGGTTATGTGCTCGATCCCAATTCACACCTTCAACTTCGAGCATGGACTTAAACGCCAGGTAACGTTTCTTTAGCATCTTTAGCTGCTCAAGGATGTCATCCCATGAGAATTCCTTCTCCATCGTTGTGTTCATGAAATCAAGAGCAGCGATGAGTGATGCTTCGTTATCTCCGTTGACAGTCCAAAAACCTTGAATTTGTTCGTCTACCAACAAATTGATAAATGCATTAGTGGATTTCTCATCCCACTTCCCTTCGTAGAAAAAGCATTCTTGGGGGGGAATAGACTGATAACTCATTTTGTGTTTTTTTTCTTTGAATAAGAGTTGTTGAGTGATTTAAACATGGAGCTAATGTGTAATATATAGGCTGAATTACAAACCCCCAACGCTAATGAATTGACACACAACTAACTTCATTTATATTGATTGAGAATAAATTATTAATAGTTCATAGAATTTGTACTTTGTTTCTGTAAATGGAGATATGATATGTACTTTAACTCAAGATTTTGTTCAACTGCCATTTATAGTTCGAATTCAAGGCTTTGCAGTGGGTTGGTGATGTAATTATGATATTGGATAAAAGCTTCATTAATAAATTGACATTGTGCCTAAGTCTCTGTTTGTAGTAATAATGTCTCACGCACGAGGAAAAAACTTCTTTCAATGTTAAACTATAATGAAAGTACTCAATTACTTTGTGGAGTAGATCTTGTGTGAGACGATCTCACGGTGAGATGGAACTTAAATTGAACATGACACATTAAAAATGTGAAAGGGCGGGAGTTACTTATGCTAGTTTGTGAGCCGTATCAAAGTGAGTCTGACTCATATAATTTTTTGCCTACTTTGTGTATCAATTAAACACCAAAAGGCTCAAAATAAATCAATACCAATAATTATTTTCTGTACTAAATACAAATCACCTGGTAAAACATATGTAATATGAACAAAATGGGAATTAATAACCAAATTTAAATAAACATAACATCATTACAAAAGTAATGTGTCTAATACAAAGCTACTCAGACACAAATACAAACATCATTTCAACAAAATGACACCTTATAAATTAGATAAATTGCAAAAATCAAAATAGTTTAACTAGAATTGCACCTAATAACACCAAACAAATTCCAAGGAAACATATGATTGTAGCCATCGATAAACATATCATGAATTCATTTGCTTGATGAGTTGTATGATTCACAGCTCCAAATGAGGAAGAAGATGCAGTATCAATATGTGTGGTACGCAAGATTGGATTTTCTGGTGCTTGTTGGTGTCGAAAGTTGTCATTGTCATAGTTTCTAGATTGTGCAGCAGAAGCTTGATGGTTTGAGCTCGTTCCAGTCGTATCAAGCGAGTTGATTTCGTCACACCAAATGAAACTTCTATAATGCGTTGAATTGAAAGGACACTTGTAGTAATATCTCCCACGGTTTATTGCTTGTGCTTGTTCACCAGCACAACGCAAAATCATTCGACCTCGTCCACATGTGCATTGGGGTGATAATGGAGGAATGAAACTCATTTTATCACAACTAATACAACATACCTGTTAGCAAAAATTGACATGTTAGAACAAATTGTTATGAGTACATTATGCAAAAAAAGTATATCATGAGATCAAGAAATAACTTCGGCAACTCATAATTGCGGCAACTCAAAACTGCTCCATTGTAAACAAGCTCGGAGAGGGTGTTTGGACTTGTTTAGAAGGTACTTTTGCTAACCTCAATGTACCTTTGAAACTGCATATTATTTCCAGTTCTTATTCTCAACTAATTATGATAGAGTTGATCAATCATCTACCTTCGGGTCTTTACTCGAAGAGGAAAAAGCTAAGGAAATATATAGAATAATTTTATCAGATGACTTCTACTTGAGATTGCCTAATTTCAGCAGATTAATTTGGGTTTTAAATTAAGCAATGTTTGGCTACTTGCAAAATAAATAACAGAGTTAGGATGCTAAAGAGGGCGTACTTGAGTATAAAAATGAGTGATGCCCATTGTAATGGCCGACTACCATAGAAATTAGACTATCACAAATAGAAACCAATTAGGTCAGTTTTATCGAATTATTTAGTAATGCTTTATGAACTTGTACTTCTTCACTATTATTCCAATTGAGTTACAAGTAAAAAATCAGCTCATATCAAATTTTCTCCCTTTAACTTTTCATACCTAACATAAACGAGAAGAGTCGCACAAGAAGTATTTCTAAAATCATTTACAGAAAGTCTTTTGCGTCTTGAAAAAATGAACCAAAACAAGCGAAAAATCATGAGAAATTTGTTGGAATAAGGTCGAAATTCTTACCTAATTAGAACTGAACTTGGCGCAACAGATGAGGCGACTGCTTTGTTCGGTCCGTCGAGATTTGCTGGAATAAGGTCAGAAAAGATGATGAAGAGAAGAACAGGGTGAGAGAGAAGTTAGGGTTCTTCCTGAGATGAAAATCTGGTCTAACGTATCCATAGATATGAGGGTGGGTTGGGTATTTACATAAATAATAGAGGACAATATTGTAAATAGACATTGATTTTTACTATTTCATCCACTGACTATTCACCTTCAGTGTGTGTATACCAAACACCCTTATTAAACCACATTCATACTTGTAATCTTGAATTTATCTATGCGGGCCTAATCTGACCGATTGCAACAATAGGCCACCAAACACTGCCCAAGGGGTTATTATTGTCATTCAACACACTTTTATTTTAATACTGTGGAGATAAGATGAGAAATCTGGCCAATTTGAAAAGATAAAAACCCACACCGAAACAGTGTTTAGGTGAGGGCCTTGAAACTATATTGGGCCTTCAAGATAGCTACCAAAGCATTAATAAAACCAGATTTCTAAATTATCTAGGCCTAATCGGGCTTATCAAACACTGCCTTAGGCTTGATAAATTCTTTCCAAAAAAAAAAAAAAAAAATCCCAAATCAAATCGCACTGTATATATTAAAATTTGATGAAAACCATTGTTTGAAAATATATACTCCCTCCATCCAATATTAGTAGTCCTGTTTTTTAGGCTATTATTTTTTGTCATAAGTTGGATATTATAAGGTATTATGAGGTCCATTAATTAATAAAGTTATTGTTTATGGAAATTACAAGTACATAATCTCAATAAACAATAACTTTATTCATAAATAAACCTCACAATACCTCATAATACCCTCCAACTTATGACAAAAAATTACAATCTAAAAAACAGGACTACTAATATTGGACGGAATGAGTAAATTATAAAAAAATTGAGGTTGAAATAGAATTTATTATATAACTTCATATCATTTATTTAAATTTATTTTCAGTAAAATTGTCATTTATTACAGACTCAGTACTATCTTATTACTTTTCCAATACTAGTATTATTATACTCCACTTTCACCGTCAGAGAGAAATTATCTATGTCCCTCTATTTATTTCTCATTTTACCATTTTCGTCCATCTTTTTACTTTTCCAATACTAGTATTATTATACTCCACTTTCACAATCAAAGGGATATTCTCTATGTCCCTCTATTTACTTCCCATTTTATCATTTTTGTCCATCTTTTTTACTTTTCCAATACTAGTACTAGTATTATTATACTCCACTTTCACAATCAGAGAGATGTTCTCTACATCCCTCTATTTACTTCTCATTTTACCATTTTTGTCTGTCTCTATATTTATTTCTTATTTTATTTTTTTGAAAATAAAATATTATATTATATTCACACACTTTACTCCTTCTCACACAATATAATACTTTATTTATATAATATTATTTATTCTCTTATCTCTCTATCACATCACTTGTACTATATTTATATTATACTAGTTAACTTAATACTTGTGCCCAAATGATATGGAAAGTAAATAGGGGGATGGAGGGAGTAATACATCAACCTGGCTTTTCTAATATTAACATATGACAATTTCAATAAAATCCTACCACAAAATCTCATAACAAACATAACCATGCGTAGAATAAGTTTTGTATGAAGATGATTCATGATATCAAAAATCTCATTAATAGTATCAAATATTGGGGTTAAAAAAATTAACAATTACTATACAATATCATTGATCTTGATTTTTAATACTCCTAATCAAATATTTGATACTTCTAATTAAATATTTGATACTTTTAAACAATTTCATAATAAACTTATCATGAACAAATAGTTTCATAATAAACTTATCATGAACAAATAATTTCATAATAAACTTATCATGAACAATTTTCATATAAAACATTATCCTATGGGCCTAAAGGTTAGATTTTCTTCAAATTGAGGAAACCAAAAACTATTCACACGTTTTTGTTGTCCTTTCAGGTGTCCATTCATGCAAAATTATAAGAGTCGAGACTCGAGAGTAATAAAAAGACATTGGAAAAGAGCAGATTTATAGATAGAAGTAGGTTTTCCAGTTTAAAGATTGAGCTTCTCGACTCAAAGTAAATATTAGCACAAAATATAGTTCTTTGTTTCAAATTTATTAGCAAAATATACTGCTGGAGAATAAATAAGATTAAACCACATAATATTGTTTAAGGATGTGAACTTCTCTTCAACCATCAGCTAAGATGCCTTAAGACCATCCATGCCAACACTAGCCTGTAATGAGAAAGAAAAGTAAGTTGAAGCATTTACTACTGTCATTGAAGATTTCCCACCAATCACTTATTCAGCATCCTATCTAAGCTTAAATAACTATATTCAACAACAATGTATAAAGGAGAGAAAAACAAACAAACAAGACTTAAAATTTACTATAATATCTTTAACAGTCTGTGAACTCACCAGGAATTTGTGGTTCTCCTCGAGAAGCGGGGAGAAAGTAGTGCAAAATTTTTCGATATCACCATAAACATCACCACTTCCAGCAACAACATCTAAGAACTTTTTCCTATCAGGAGCAAGCTTCATAGCCATCTGTAATTTTGGTTCAGAATAAACATTTTATAAATGGAACTTGAACTAGTTTAGAAAATGAGCTAGTTTTTCCAGACAGCAGATTAACAAGGCAAATTTAGAGAGAAAAAAAAAAGTTGGTCAGGGATAAAATTTTCTGGTTCATCAGTTGATATAGGAGCAGCTTTCAGTTCCAAGCAATGCAGTCTCAGACTGTTTAGACTCTTGATGGTGTTAAATCAATAAAGAAGTGCAGAGAACATAAGATGACCTATAACTTCAGTTATCCTGGTCAAGGGTTTGATGTCTGCTTTGATGATGTTGAAAACTAAACAAGTGGTCCACTCGAAGGCAATAAACCAAAATAGTAAATTAGAACATCCCTTACAAGTTATCACAAACCAGTTGGCATAGTTTTGGGATTATGGTGAATAATGAAAATCCGGATGGTGAAATCTAGGATATCAGAATGCTTGTGAATAGTGATATAATGTGTTTGTTTTGAGATTTTGAGTAGGACTAAGTGTACCTTTATGTCAAATCAAGTGTGTAAAAGTAGGAGATGAGAAAATTATATAATTGTCGGAGAAATTTTATGTCAAATCAAGTGTGTAAGAGTAGTCATATAATATTATTATATTATTGTTTGAGAAACTTTATGTCAAACCAAGTGTGCAAGAGTGAGTGTGCATATTTAGGTGTGAATGTAGGTTGGATTTTGAAATCCAGATGTGAAATCCCAAAACAGAACATGATGGGAACGAAACATCCCATATCCAGTTGGGAAAATCCCAAAACAAACATACCCTTAGTAAATCAACAACTCTACTGATGCCTGAGCATTCTAAATGGTCATAATTTGCAAATTAATGTATTCACCGTAAAGCTTGAACTGGCTAGCCAACCATGCCACTGTTTCAGAGTCTTGCTGTAGGAATCAGTACAAACTTGAGACATCGCCCAGTCTTGATGCTGAAGTAAATTTCTGAACAACTCCACCAAGAAATCCATTGCCCTGCAAGTTATATGATTCTAATTTAGGTATGTAACAAGCCAAATAGATGACAAGAAGTTCCAATACCTAAGTGATTTCTCACATGTATAGTCATGTACTGCTAATGAAACTACAAAAAGAACAAAAGCAAGTTAATGAGACACTGGTACAAAGAGACGGGATTTGAATCATTTCTACCTAGTCAGCCAAAGAAGACCATTGGTGCAACTGGATGAGCCTTTAGCAGTCTTAGCATCAACTTCTTCTTGCACCATACTATACAAGTGTTCATATTTCGTGGGGTTGGTCAAGTATTTGTTCTCTAACCTCTACAATGCAAAGAGTGACGAAGTCATTTGATTAAAGAATATACTAAGGATTTACTGAGAGTGTGCAGTTGGGTTGATTAAAAGATAAAGACACATTGGACGAGGATATGAAATATAGAGGATAAATATCTCACAGTTATATTGCCTCCAATGTCAGATTTGACGATTGACATAGCAGCTCCAAACTTTTCTGCACGCACGAGCAGTTAATCAAGTCTTATTCATTAATTTCTTCCTATCAAATACAGAACTCTAAGACATTTTAGAACTCAGGGAACATAATGCTTGATGAGAAACTACAAATATATGTCTTAACAGATACATCAAGCACACTTTATATCACAAACTAAGCAACTTTACAATTTGCTTCAAGCATTCAAGCTTCAATGTTTTCTCAGCATTCACCTAAATGTTCATCATGTAGAGTCCTAATTCAATTGTTCAGTGAAGTCCGTTTAACTAGTCTATTATATTTTGTCATGGTTTCAACATTGCTTCTGATATAAAGATGAATTCACAATCAACAAACTCTAGTGCTCGTCTGCAATTAAATGAAGACTCTGACAAACCAAAGGCTGATTTGCTGAAACTAAGCTAAAGTGCAAAAATTAGGATAAACCATGGCATTCTATAATATATGTGAGGAGAACAACCCAATGATCATCTACTCATGCAATTAAAGAACTGCACAACAATACATAAAAAGATTTACTCTGTAATCTCAAAGTGCAAATTACCTATTACAGGTAAAATAAGCTTGCAGACTTCCAAGAATTGCTTAGTCAGCATTACTCCATTTTCTGACTTGACATCCTTCATTCCTTCCAATGCAGGGCGGAACACTGTCCCTTCCATTCTGTCCTTCGAATGCACAGATTGAATAAAACTGCATTAGGATTATCTTTGGTCCCATTTCAAAGATCAATTGAAGAAAATATGTTGCTTCACTTTTCAATCCATTTGAATTAAGCAAAAATGTTATAACATATTGAAACAAGTAAAACAGATACTCGTATGAACTAACACCTAGATCCCCAAATTCACAGCACCTAATATACAAATAACTAGGATCGAAAACAGAAACGAATAAATCATTTGAAAAAAAAAACGAATCTGAAATCACATAGTCGTAATTGAACGCATATAGGATTGGATTCAGTAGTGCTGATCCACACCTTGTTCTTGCAATCTCCTCAGTTCATCCAAAAATTAACATAAGTAATACAAAAATGCCAATTACCAAAACACGGAAATGATGATCGATCATCAAGCAATTAAGCACAGTAAATCACAATATGAGAAGCCATAATTATTTGCATAATAGGTGAAGAAAACAGAAGTGATATAGATCTGGGTTTACCTGAGAGTATGAAAAGAGATATATGCTCGCAAGTGAAAATTTAATGGTTTTAGGGGGGTTTTCTAAATTTCTTCTGGCTTCAGAGAAATACGTTGCTTTCCATTTTATAGCATCGAATCTTGGTATTTTCTTTACTTAGGATGATAACGAGAAATTCGCATTTTATTTTGTAAAAGAAAACATGGGTTAAAAGAATATAAATGTGGAAATATGATTAACTAATTAGTTTTCTTAATTGTTTAATTGATATATTAATTTAATTATATTTCCATATTTATATATATTGCATACTTTACTATAGTTCTTTAAATGACTCAAATATTTTCAAATTTTTGTTTCTCTAACCTATATTTTTTTCTATTTTATATATTTGGTCCTCGAAAATTTATCTATTTTTTATTCTCTATTTACTCCACTTCTTTAAATGGGAATAATTTTGCATTTTATCAATTAACTCATTTTTGTATTCGTTAATTTACATTGAACTGTTGTAAATCGAGAGCGTAAAATAAAGGCGCGAGATTTGTTCACTCAATTCGTCGATAACGACTACGTTTGGGGGCGTACCAAGCCAGTAGTTCACTAATATGTGTGTGCATGAGTGTATATAATTCTGAGTACAAAGATTTATTTATAAGAATAAAGACTTAGTCTAAATCTAAAGTCCATTAGTAATGTCCACATCAAATCTTCTAGATTTGGTATAATAAATCTGCTAGATTTACAACACTCCCCCTTGGACATTACGACATAACATGTCATAAAAAAACTCATGTGCTAGGTAGCGACCAAATATTAAGTTAGGGAGGAATGTAATCGATCTTCCAGATCAAATCTTCTAGATTTACTTCGGGGTTACCGCTCCCCCTAAAGACAACAACTCTTTGAGCTTTCGCATCCCAATACCACGAACGTACTTTTCAAAAGTAGACGTAGGTAAGGACTTAGTGAACAGATCTGATAGATTGCCACTAGATTGCACCTTTTGAATGGTAATCACGTCACTCTTCTAGAGTTCGTATGGGTAGAGAAACTTAGGTGAAATATGTTTCTTCAGGTTTCCCTTGACGTACACATTACTCTTTTGTGCGATG
The DNA here is from genome assembly GCA_947034835.1 of Ballota nigra. NCBI lineage: Eukaryota > Viridiplantae > Streptophyta > Magnoliopsida > Lamiales > Lamiaceae > Ballota > Ballota nigra. Next base: position 30,092,059 of record OX344727.1, read on the forward strand.
CAAGCTTCGTTGTCTTCGAATATAATGGTGGGAGATGTATCGCCTTTAGCGATATCACAAGAGTCACCAATGTGTTTTACCAAGGACCTTAACCAAACACATTCTCGTGCGGCTTTAAACAAAGTTATTATCTCTGAGTGGTTTGAAGACGTGGTAACCATAGTTTGTTTAACCGATCTCCATGCGATCGCGGTACCACCACAGAGAAAAACGTAACCAGTCTGGGATATGGCGTTGTGGGGATCAGACAAATAGTCAGCATCTGCATAACCTACCAAGGTCTTGACTTGGTTCTTACGGTAAAACAGTCCAAGATCTTGAGACCCTTGGAGGTACCGTAGAACATGTTTAACACCATTCCAATGTCTCCTTGTAGGAGAAGCGCTATATCTCGCAAGCAAATTAACTGCAAATGCAATGTCCGGTCTAGTGTAATTTGCGAGATAGAGTAATGCTCCAACAACGCTAAGATAAGGAACTTCTGGCCCCAAAAATTCTTTTGAATCTTCTCTTGGTCTAAATAGGTCCTTATCCACTTCAAGGGATCGGACAACCATAGGGGTGTTAAGTGGATGAGATTTATCCATGTAAAATCTCTCCAATACATTCTTCACGTAGGTTGACTGATGTATAAGAATTCTTTCTGGGAGATGCTCAATCTGCAGGCTGAGACAATACTTGGTTTTACCCAAGACTTTCATTTCAAATTCAGCTTTCAAGATTGAATTGGCTTCTTCAATATCTTTGCATGTTCTGATTATGTTTAGATCATCAACATATACGGATATGATGCAATAATCACCTTGCAATTTCTTCGTGAATACGCATGGGAAAGCTATATCAATCGTGTATCCCTTCTTCTGTAGGAATGTCAAATCCATCGGGGATTCTCATATAAATGTCGACATCTAGTTATCCGTATAAATATACGGTTACTATGTCCATTAATCTCATCTGGAGATTTAATTTAACTGCCAAAGATATCAAGTAGCGGAACGTTATTGCATCTATTACGGGAGAACAAGTTTGATCGAAATTAATACCGGGTCTCTGCGAAAACCCTTGAGCTACAAGCCTCGCTTTATACCTCTCCATAATATTATTCTCATTTCATTTTCGTACAAAGACCCATTTATATCCTACAGGGATAGCGCGCGCGGGTGTTCGAACGATAGAGCCAAATACTTTTCTTTTGTTAAGCAATGCGAGCTCTACTTCAATTGCTTCTTTCCATTTTACCCAATCGGAGCACTTCTGGCACTCAGCGATAGTTTAGGGTTCTGGATCTAGATTGTTATTTATAATGGAAAGAACAATTGTCGCTACAAATGTGTCATCGACGACAATAATATTTCTATTATATGTTTCTCCCGTATCTATGAAATTCATAGAGACTTCAATATTTATGTCAACCAGACCCTCCTCATTTCCCAGTGTATCTGGGTCTGGTCGTTCCCCGGTCCTAGTGCATTGAATATTTTGTGCACGTGCTTCAGCACTAGGACTCTCGTCTTCTAGACGAGTCTCTTCTAGAGACTTTGAGTTATCTAGACGAATCTCTTCTAGAGATTTTACGTTCGCCTGACCAGTTTTGCTAGCTTTTCTTTTAGGTGTACTAGTATCTCTTGTAGGTCCTTTACACTTCTAGTGTGTGGGGGCATGTATACTTGATTTGCTTGGGACCTCAACCCTTTGGGGAGCATTTACTGCAGGTATATGCGATTTAGTTACACCTCTATGGTAAGTGAACGCGTTTGGCAGATTGTTTGCTAAATGTTCCAAGTTAATGATCTTCTGAACTTCCAGTTCAGATCGACTAGTGCGTGGATCTAGATACTGAAGATTACTTACGTTCCACACAAGCTCCCGGCATTCATTCAATTTTGAATTCGGATCTCCCTCTAATGCCGGGAAGTGATCTTCATCGAACGTGCAGTCAGCGAACCGGGCCGTTAATTGATCCCCGGACAAAGGCTCTAGGTATTTCACGATGGATGAAGAGTCAAATCCAACGTAAATACCGAGCTTTCTTTGTGGGCCCATAGAGGTCCGCTTAGGTAATGTTTTTGGAACATACACCGCACATCCAAAAATACGCAGATGGGATGTGCTAGGTTCTTTCCCACGCACTAGCTGTAGGGGTAATGATCATTATATGCAGTTGGATGGATTTGTATCAAGTGTGATGCATGTAAGACTGCATGCCCCCAGCATGAAGTGGGTAGTTTAGAGTTCATAAGCAATGGTCTAGCGATAAGTTTGATACGTTTTATTAGCGCTTCAGCAAGACCATTTTAGGTGTGGACGTAGGGGACCGAATGCTCCACTTTAAGTCCCAGGGCCATACAGTAATCTATAAAGGCCTTTGAGCTAAACTCAGTAGCATTATCCATGCGAATCGATTTAATTGGATAATCTGGAAATTGAGCTCTAAGTTCGATAGTTTTCACAATGAGTTTCGCAAAAGCTTAATTGCGGGTGGACAACAAACAGGCATATGTCCACCTAGTGGAGGCATCAATTAGGACCATGAAATACCAAAATAGTCCTGATGTTGGGTGAATCGGTCCACAAATATCTTCCTGAATCCGTTCAAGAAAAACCGGATACTCTAGTCCAACCTTAGTGCGCGACGGGCGCACTATTAACTTACCCTTAGAACATGCATCACATATAAATTCATCAACATGAGGGATTCTATTATTCGAAATATTATGACCAATGGAATTAGAAAGAATCCAACGTATCATAGTTTGTCCTGGATGACCTAACCACTAATGTCATAATTTAAAAGAGTTCGGGTCATGAAATTTCATACTCATAGCTAGATGGAGATTGGATGGCCCGATGTAGGAATAATACAATCCGGAAGAGAAGGAAGTTTTTCTATAACTTGTTTACAGCTACCTCGAGTAATAGTCATCAAAAGGTATTCGTTATTATTTTCAGTTTCGATTTTAATCTGATAGCCATTAGATCTTATATCCTTAAAATTGAGCAGGGTACGCTTAGAATGTGGAAACAATAAAGCATTATCGATTATGAGTTCGGTACCCATGGGGAGGACAATGGAAGCTCTTCCGGAGTCCACTATCAACATACTATCATTGGCTATCGTAGTTATACTCCCCTTACGTTCTACCAAGTTATGAAAATACTTCATATCTCTTAAGATTGTATGTGTGGTGGCGCTATCTACCAAACATAAATCACTATTTGCATCCATCATGCCAGAGGAAATGGCACAAACCTAATAGCTGATATGTTTACAAGCCATGTACAAGTATAGAAATATCCAAGTAAATTTAATGGACAGCTTTAAGGTAAACACGTCAAAGCTAAAATATAATATCATTCATAAAATAAAGTATCCGAAAGAAAGGATCCAAAAACATAAATTATTTTATCCAAAAATAAAGTACTAAAATAATTAAATACTCAAATCACTCATTGTCTCCAAAGTTTTTTAGCTACGAGCTCAAGAGATCATCGTTGTCTTGATCAAATTCTGCTTCAGGCAGGCTGTCATCGTGAGGTTCAACCATAGGAGCCTTCCCCTTGTCGTCCTTCTGCTGCTTTAGACAAGCCTCAACCAAATGTTTGGGAGTTTGACACGTGCGAGACCAATGCCTTTGCATCCGCATCTGTAGCAGGATTGCTCAATCTTATCTTGAGAGCCAGGTTTTTGTAGAGCTAAATTCGAGGTTCTGTGACCACCGGATGTACTACGACCTTGGCCTTTAGCCCAGATCATCTTACTCTCTCTCCCCCTTCCACGTTAGCGACCAATCATATATTTGTCCCTATACTGCTGCTGGAGTATAAGGTTGCTAGTGTGGAATGTTGACAGAGTATTCTGCATCAACTGGGTTACAATACGTTGCAAAGCAGAGTCGTACTCCCTTATAGACCTAAGGTCTTGGAAATGGAGTTTCAACCAATCGTATTGTACCGGAGGGAGAAGTATATCGTTTTGTTGTTGGAAACGGTTCTTTACGGACTTCCACAATATTTCGGGGTCCTTGTGAGTGAGGAATTCATTTTTCAGATCCTCATTCAGGTGATTCATGAGAAAAATCAACACTTTGCCTTCTGGGCGTTAGTGGATTTCGAACCTTCGATAATTGTTTTGCTCAACTCATTTGAGTCTAGATGGATCTCGACATCTAGCACCCATGTCAGGTAGTTATTACCATCGTGAGCAAGCTCATCGAATTCTTTCATGGTAATATCAGACATTATTCACTACAATTTTTAAAGTGACATGGTAAGAGTTGTGACCAATTTATTGACAACGGAGAAATTATGATTTATTTGATTATTCTAGAGCACATAGAAGCAAGAATTGGGCGCCGTCTACCCAAAACATGATTTACGGTCCGTCAAGTACCGGCCGCTGCCTAACCAGATAATATATGCGGACTATAACTAATAATGTAAATTTAATTAACATAAATAGGTATACAAGTAGGAGCAACTATTCAAATTTAAATTTTTAGTCAAAGCTCATGTTTGCTTCAGGCAAACTTGTATACGAAAATTCAGGGCATTTGATTGAGTGAATTAAATTGACAGCGAAGGTAATAATAGGCACACAAGGATTTTTCACATAAATCCTAATTTCTACAGCAAATAATTGACAAACATATGTTGCGGAAAAGTAAAAAATCGCAAACAATGCTAATTACTGAAGATATAAAATAAAGAATTAAGCCTTTTACCAGAGCAGAACCCTATGATAAGGGTTCTTGAATATCTGTTGATGGATTCAGCTAGCACTGGGCAGCCTTAGGCACGTCTCAAGTGGGAGGAGCTACCATATAGATATTGAGTACAAAAGAAAGTTCATCACAAAATAGGTTAGTAAATTTCAAGAGACTGGCCTAAGATAAAATAATCAAAGAGGCCCAGGTTAAATTTAATTAGAAGGGCCTGGAAGCATACTTGGCCCAAGAAATAATTTAAGAGATAGTATCTTGACCTTTAGCTACAGGCCACGGAAGACCTTAGCAGCGGATTGGATCTTCCAAGCAAAATCATAACCTCCAACTTAATCCATTGTCACCGCCTCCGGCACGTCGCGAGCGCATTGACCGATGACCCACACGCCAGAAGTCACAACGCAGGCCAAGCACTTTGCCAGTCCGTCGCCTAGGAGCCGCCCAACTGACATAAACTGCCAATGCCGGCCAAAGGGAGTTTTCGCGTTGGCTTATGTGGTCGTGACACGGGAGTCATCCGGCGGCGGCGCTGTACAGACGCGCGCACCCAGGCCTCCAACATCGTGCACACATATGTGGCGGAGCAGCAATAGATCGCGACAACGATGTACACGTATGTGGCGGCTGTAGACTTGCACAGTCCCTGATTGGAGAAGATGGAGGCTGGCACAGATTTTCTGCCGGGTGATATTGCATTGGCCGCCGAAATTTCTTGATCTAAATACATATATGCTTCAGTTCGTTTTTCGTCGTTTCCCTCAAATACATACAAGGTGGAATTCAAAACACGGATTAGGGCCTTGATTAAAAATACTTGCACATAAATCATGCCAACTCACGTATTATATACAAATCATGAAATTAAAATTTTAAAATAGATTGCGGAACACACAAAGTTGCGATCAAGAATTAGGCGTGATATGTATATGCAAATCTAATAGTAACTTTTAGCAGAAATAATTTTCTAGGAAGAGGGAGGAATACATATCTTGTGAATTTGTTCCTTAATTACGAGTAGAGACTCGTGCTGATAACGTGTTGTAAATCGAGAGCGTAAAGTAAAGGCGCGAGATTTGTTCACCCAGTTCGTCAATAACGACTACGTCTGGGGGCGTACCAAGCCAGGAGTTTCACTAATATATGTGTGTATGAGTGTATACAATTCTGAGTACAATGATCTATTTATAAGAATAAAGATCTAGTTTAAACCTAAAGCCCATTAGGTTATAAGTCCATTAGTAATGTCCACATCAAATCTTCTAGATTTGGTATAATAAATATGCTAGATCTACAACATGAACCATTATTTTTTAGTCAAATTATATGCATTGTATGTCCATTCTTTTCTACTAACTAATTAACAATTTATTTAATTTATCATTCATGTTAGTCAAGCTTGAATTTAATCTAGTAAATTTTAGCACATTAAATTAGCTAAAACATAATATATAATTCAAAGCTTATATTGCAATGAATACTTACTGAACAAAGTAAACAAATAGTATTTTCTCGTGCACCATTATCGTAAGAAAAAAATATCATAAATTGCAAATGTAAAAACAAAACAAAAAAATTAAAAGCATTATATATCCTTACTTTAAAAAAAAACCATCATATTTCCTTTTAAAAATATATATTCTTAATTAAAATTAAATATATTTAAATTTTCTGTAATTTGTATTTTATTTTGTAAAAGAAAACATGGGTTAAAGAAAATATAATCAAATAATATTTGATTTAATTAAAGAGGTATGGTAAAATATGCAATATATAAATGTGGAAATATAATTAAATTAATATATCAATTAAATAATTAAGGAAACTACTTAGTTAATAGTGGTTCCCCTACTTATGTGTCACACCACATAAGTGGTGGACATATAAATTGGTGTCCACCGGTGGGCATATGATTAAAATCGTAGTTACCAAAATGGTATATTAAAAGAGTAAGTCTCTTATGTAACTGGTGTATGATTCACACATTCAATAGTTGAGGGGTTGTTTATATTAAAAAGTGTGAGCTAATTACATTGAAATTTTTTCAATGTTAGCAGTTTTTAGTGTAAATTTTCAGTGGATCAGCTCACACTTTTCAGTATAAATAGTCTTAACTGTTGAGTGAATACACTGTGCACCAAGTGCATATGAGATCTTAACATATTAAAAATGCACAAACACTCGCTATTGAAATATTCTACGGATATAAAATCCATAGAATAACTCGTATAAAAAAATTGGTTATCCTAGTCGGGTCGGGCCGAATCTTGCGAATTACCCCCAAAATCTCGCGCAAGACTAATTTCATGATTTTATTTCTCAGTTTGTGTTATTATATGGGCAAATGCATGTTACTATAAGACAAAATATTGTTATTATCAAACTAATTTTTTTTCATATATATTTATTTGTTTCCATCTAAATAAATATTTTTCATACAATATAAGGGCAAAATGTGTGTTATTGTTAGAATAAATATTAATTTTTCACAAATATTTACTTGTTTTTATAGAAATAATTATTTTTTCATATAATAACACATGTAAAGTACTAAAATGTGATGATTAATAAATTAAAAAATACAAATTTGTTCTTATAAAAACACATTTTGCCCTTATGGTAACATGCGTTTGCCCATATGGCAACATAAACTGGGAGCAAATGTGTGTTACTGTACACACAAATATTTATTTGTCCTCACAATTTTTTTTATAGTAACATATTAGGATATTGAATAATGTATTACTACATGAACAAAATAGTATGAACATGAAACAATATATCTAGATTTAAAAGGATGAACAATAAATTAAGAAACACATATATGTTGTAATAAAAACACATGTTTATCCTTATAATTATTATAAAGTACAAATATTTTTCGTTTTAAAAACTAGTAACACATATTTTGCCCTTACAGTAACATGCGTTTTCCCACATAGTAACACAAACTGGTAGCAAATGTGTGTTATTGTAAGAGCAAATGCATGTTAATATATGTACTAAATATTTATTTGTTCTTAGAAAAATATATATTGTCCATATAGTAACACATCTAAGGTATTAAAAGATGTTTACTACAAAAATAAATTAGTACCAACATGAAACAATAAATCTAGATTTAAGAGATGAGGAATAAATTAAAAAACACATATTTGTCCTTACAGTTATCATAAAGTACAAAATTTATATTTTTAAGGACTAGTAATATACATATGTCCATATAATAACACAATTTGGGAGGGAAAATTCTGAAATAAGCATTGCATGTTTTTTTTTTCTTCTAGAAATCAGCCTCACCCACTTAGGATTTGCGAATTTTGATTCGACCCATGACCCGTGAATTTAGTATACTTACTTATTTTAGATATATTTTACATATAAAATATTTCACAAGAGTATTCTCTTAAAAGGGAGAGTGTTGAATTTGTCACATGAAAAATGAATTAGTCTCAATATAATTAAAGAAATAATATCTAAGCAATAAATATAGGGTAATAGATGATCTCCACTTATTAAACGCATGTCGGTAAAAATTAATTTTACTAGGGGTGAGCACTAATCGATTAAAACCGAATTAACCGACCGAACTGAAATTTATAATTCGGTTCGGTTACGGTTTTTAAAATTTCGATATTTCGGTTCGGTTTCGATTTTTGTATGAAAACAACCGAAATAACCAAAAACCGAAATCAATTAATAATAATTATAATAATATATTTAATAATTAAAATAAATATTATCAAGTCAATCTATCAATAATATATTAATCTATTTTGGAGTATGGACATTGGACTATTACGTTATTTTAGTATTTGACTAATTCTTGGATGTTATTTTTAATTTTTTTATGGACTTTTAGTTTTTTATGATGTTAATATACTTTTGTAAATGATTTATGAATAATTATTGTTGTTTTATGGACTTTTATCATATTTTTTTATTATTATTGGGCCCAAAATGTCTAAAAAAAATTCAAAAAAGTAGCACATAGTATATTTCGGTTATTTCGGTCAATAACCGAACCTATTCAGTTCGGTTTTGGTTACCGGCTAAAGACTTTTCACTTAATTCGGTTTTTACTATTCGGTTCAGTGACCGAATAACCGAATGCTCACCCCTAAATTTTACAGCATAATACATTAGATTTACATAAGTTAATTTGTTCATCACATAAAATAATATGATTATATTATAGTTATAAATATAGTCAAATAATATATATGTATATGTATATATATATATGGAGTTGGTCTCTTGTACAATATTACACATACAATACATAGCATATTTTAAAATTCACGGGTCACCAACAGTCAAATGTTTTATAATACATGTCATATCCATAAGTCTGCTTATGCAATCGCTTCAAGCATAATTGTCGAGACTCCATGATCACCTCTCGTAAATTGACATTTCCAAGCGACTAGACAATTTTTCCATTCCCAATGCATACAATCAAGACTTCCAACATTTCTGGAAAGTCGTGACTCTGCTCATGCATCTGAAACAGGCGTTGGACATCCGCGATATTGGGTTTCCTCAAGTAGTGTGGGTCGAATACATTAATCACACAACGACAGAAGTTGAACAAGCTATCGATAGTCGTTGTTTCTGTAACTCGTAAATATTCGTCATAATGATCGGCAGGGCCTCCATATGCCAATTATCGGATAGCCACCGTGCATTTTTGTAACAGTGAGAAGCCTTTTCTCCCGGTTGCATCGACCCTCAATTGAAAATACGAATCATGAGATTTCAAGACATTGACAATTCGAAGGAATAAGTCTCTACCCATTCAAAATCGTCGTCGGAATACATGATTTCCATAGGTTGGTTGTTCAGAAAAGTAATCACTCACAAGACAAGTATGTGCTCTCTCACGATCTTGATCAACATATCTTCTCTTCTTGAGACTATTGGAAGAACCTTGTAATATCTCAACAAGCATTTGTTGTAGCTTCAAAACCTCTTGCATCATTTGTTCTTTTGTATCATCATTAAATAACTCAATGTACTCATCTTTATCACTTTAGCTAGGTGGTTAAGTTGTATTAAGAGGAAGATCTGTTTGATGCGTTTGAACTATATGGAATTGCTGAATATGAAATTTGTTTGGTGAAAAATATGAAGCTTGCTCTCAGAATGTATAATGACACCTGTAACGACTACTTTTCCACAGACACTTTTTCAACGGCTACTTTTACAACAGACAATTTTCCAACGACTACTTTCTCAACGGCTACTTTTACAATGACTACTATAACAACTAACACTTGACATAAATTAAGACAATTACAAAATAAATATTACAAACACTAAAGCTTCCAGTCCTTCCTGATTTGTTCCACCATGTAATTGTGTGCTTGAAGTTGATCTGGAGTCATGCTACTTATATCTTTAAAAATGATCTTGTACTCACCCTTACTAACCAGTCGTTCCATAAGCTTAGCCTTCTTTTCTTGCCACTTTTCTACCTTAGTTTCATTTTTATCGATTTTCTTAATCAACTCTTCTATTTTTTTCAACTTGGCTTTACCTTTAAGTTTTCTCTTCGTCGTTTTTGCCCAATTGGATTGGTACACTCCATAGCAACATCCTTAGCTACACTCGAGTCAGAATTGGAAGAACCTCCAAAAGTTGTTGCCTTCATCTTCTTTGGGGACGAACATTTGCATCATACATTTCAAACTTCGAACATTTCTTCCAAATTCTCCAACATCCCAAATGTTGAAAAACCTCTCTTAATGTGTTCCTTCTTGAACACCTTTTTAGCATTTTCCAATATATTAGCAATCACTGGACCACTTGTCCTTAGTCGAAGTTGCTCATTGTAAATTTCACAAAACCAAGATGTCTGTTTTTTCAGTGTGAAAAAATGTGATTTTAGCACAATCCACGACCTCTCTGAGGTGTTAGCGGGACTATGATTATTGTACTCAGAAGAAATACTCCTCCACATTTGCTCCAATTTGATCATTTCCAATGATTGAATATGTGCTAATATTGACCCAACATCTTGCTAGACAATCAATTTCTTTTGTAGTATATGGAGTCGTCTTCTTCTTGCCGCCTTCGGACTCAATGTTAATCTTTCCTAATCCTGGGGGAGATGGTGTACCACTCTCTTTGTCGGTGCTTGTTCCGTCAGTGCTAGCCTTTCTTGATAAAGTTGGTGGAGGACCACCAAAAGAAGAGTGAAAATATTCGGGGGGATACAGATAAAATAGAGCTCCGAATGTATTCAACGAATTCATCAAATTTTTTGGAAAGTTTGGAAAATTTGGGAATGGAAAGTTGATATTTGGGGGGAGATTGTTGAAATTTTTAGGATGAGCATTCCAATTTTGTGAACGACGGTTGAGAATTTGAGAAGATGATTTTTCTTCGATATTGGTAGAATTTGGGGGGACAATGTTGGAATTTTGAGGACGAACATTCCAATTTTGTGAATGAAGGTCGGGAATTTGAGAAGATGATCTTTCTCCTAAATTGGTAGAATGGTTCCAATTCATCCAATGATTATTATCATTTTGAAGTGGATAATTGACAAACTTCTAAAAAAATTATAGGAATTTAGTTGAAGATGGAGAAAAATTGATGTGCAAAATTAAAATTGTGATCATCTATTTATAGAACTCAACTTGCGAAAAAATTACAACGGCAATATTTTTAGCCGTTGAAATTGATTTGATGTCTGCAAATTGTTCCGTTGAGTATAAAAATAGAATTGAAGTTGCAGGTTTTTTTTTTTCTGTTTTGAAACATGCATATCTAAATTATTTGTTCATAGACTCATTAATTATTTTCATAGCCCACTTCCATGTAGAAATTAAAAAAAAAAAAAAAACTGAAAAAAGTTATAAAGTGGTGAGACTCACATGTTTATCTTCTACTTTTTCAACTCATTCCTGGGAACGAGGACTCCTCACCCCAAATCCTTCCTTGTCCACATCACCTGCAACCCAATGGATAAAGATGAATAAAGGTGGGTAGAGGAATCTGCCACCTCATGCTCCCTCCCCACCATTGGAGTTACCCTTATGTAAGTGAAGAGTTTCATTAATATTATTCTCCAGTTTAATTGTGTGAGTCATTTTATTAAAGCAACAAGTCATAGGTTCAACTTCATGATTTTTTTTTCTCAATTTTTTATGTGTTACTAATGGAAAAAAAAATGTATGACTACATTAATTTTTTCATACATTTTTTTTTCTTTTTGTGTTTTCTTTTAGATATTTTTATATGTATTACTACATTAATAAAATTGTGTTACTCATAGACAAAAAATGTGTTACTACATGAACAAATGTCAATTTTTTATTCATGTTTTTTCCCATAATTTTTTATATGTTACTACATTAACTTTTTTTCATTTAAAAAAATTTCCACATTTTGTGTGTATATTACTATATGAACAAAATTGTGATACTGAAAGATACAAAATGTGTTATTACATGAACAAAGTCAGTTTTGTTGTTTTCCCAAAAATATTATGTGTTACTCCCTCCGTCCCCAACGAATTTGCACACTTTTCTTATTGGGGTGTTCCAAACGAATTTGCACACTACCTAAAAAGAAAATATCGATTTGCGTGCACACTCACATAAAAATACACATATTTACCCATATGTCACTACTTTATTGCTTTTCTTAATCTGCATGCAACCAAGGGGTGCAAATTCCCTTGGGACGGAGGGAGTACTACATTACATTTTTTTCTTTTCAATTTTTTTTTTTACATTTTTTGTGTATTACTATATGAACAAAAGTGTGGTACTTATGGATACAAAATGTGTTACTACATGAACGAAGTTAATTTTTTTTATTTTTCCCCATAATTTTTCATGTGTTACTACATTAAAAAAAAATTCAAAATTTTCCACAAAATATGTTATTACATGATCGAAGTCAATTTTGTTGTTTTTCCCATAATTTTTTATGAGTTAGTTTTTTTTTTCTTTTTAATTTTTTTTCACATTTTTGTGTGTTATTATATGAACAAAAATGTAATACTAATAGACACAAAATGTGTTATTACATGAACAAAAGTCAAGTTTGTTGTTGTTTTTCCTTTTTTTTTTCCTTAAATTTTATTTGTCACTACATGAACAAAAGTGTGACACTAATAGACATGAAATGTGTTACTACATAAACAAAAGCCATGTACGTTGTTTTTTTCTTTCAACATTTTTTTGTGTTATTATATGAATAAAAATATGATACGAATAGACACAAAATATGTTACTACATGAACAAATACCAAATTTTTTGCTTTTTTTTTTTGTATGTGATACTAATAGAAGAATATAATATGTTACTAGAAAATAAAAACATGATACTATTACACCTAACGATATGTTACTGGAAAAGTAAAAATATGATACTAATAGACATATAATGTGTTACTATATGAATAAAAATGTGACGCCCAACAATTTAATAATTCATTAATAAATACTCACAAAACTTTTTTAAAAAAAAACTACAAATTCATAAAAATTAGTATCACTCATATAAGTCATAATATTCACCTCTACATATATAATAAGAAGTAAAATAAGAATTTGATGTATACAAGAAAACTAAATGAGATATTGATGTAACTTGAAATAAATTTGTTGCACACAGAAAACTTGAATCTATAATAACCACTTTTGTAAGGATTTGTTCCTGATGGAACCTGTGAAAAAATGTTTAAGGGATTCAAAAATTGATAAGGCTCTAGCATACGACGTAGCTTTAGTCGGAGGAATTGAAACCACCAACGAAATTATGACGGTGTTGATTCCAAGAACACCATGATTCTGACAAAGAAGAAACAAAAAGTGAATTGAGATTGGGAGTCGGTTGGAGACGAGAGATAATGAGATGAAGGGTTTTTACATAATACATTATTGGTTTAATTACAAATAAAATCACTATTTTTTCGCAAATTGCAATCTAGTAAAAAAAATTGAATATTTGCAAACACAACTTAAATTTAAAATTTATTTGCAATTTTAACTAACGATCAAATTTGTGTTTGCTAGAAAATAACGATTAATTATGCATTGTCAATCGAACCAATCTAAACATGTCGAAACAATTATTTAATTATTATCAAGTAGGTGACCCATCATTTCGGGTCAAGAACAAATATGTTTGTTGGTTCCAATTGAAATATATATAATTAAATTGGGAATTTATCTGAAAAATTCAAAATTTTAGATTAGATAATTTTATTCGCACTTAAGTCTACATTATTTAATAATTTATAAATTTCATGTATTAGGAATTTTCAAAATATACATATCATAAAAAATAAAATCATATATATATATATATATATATACATATATATATATTACAAATATGTATATGCAATATTACACGAATCTTGGATATATATGAGTTATTTAAAATGATAATGATATTAGATAAATCAATTAATGTTTCAGGATAAAAGATAAAAATAACTGAAATTATTAAGGTCTTTTACCATAAGTTAATCATAATTAGACTCAAATTTAATATACAAACATAATGTCACATATTAGGCAAATTATTTTATACATATTTGATCTTACAGTATTACACATTTGCTTCCAACTTGTGTTATTATATGGGTAAACACGTGTTACTACAAGGGCAAAATGTGTGTTACTATTCCTTAAAATACAAATATTTGTACTTTATAGTAACTATAAGGACAAATATGTAGGGGTGCTCACAGTTCCGAAACCCCCGGTTCCGGTGGTTTTAATATTAATTTTTTTAATTTTTTTTTTAGTTTTTTTATGATTTTTACTTGTGTTTTTTGGTTTTTTAATCTAAATGTAATATGACAAATTAAATGGAAAAAAATTTCATTAGTGATTGATAGGGATGTTAAACGGGCCGCGGGCTGGCCCGTTTAGCCCTGAACCGAACAAGGGTTAGGTCCGAGCATTGGTGGCCCGTTTAAAATTGGGCCTTTTTGGCCTTGACCATTTAGCCCGCGGGCTAAACGGGCTAGCCCGCCGTCTACCGGGCCAACCCATTTAGTCCGATTCTTTTTTTTATATATATTTTACTTGTATAACTACAACCATATATGCAACCTACCTGTTTTACTTCAACTTCAAATTTTCAATCCAAGTCCAACTATCCGATATATATATATATATATATATATATATTCAAGTTTTTATTTAGTTAATTTATGCCTTCACTTAGTTAATTTATTAAATTATTTGAAATTGAATTTAGCCATTTAATTAATATTTGAATTCTATATACAATGTGTAAATGTAGGACTTCAACATCCCTACTTCATTATTATCTTTCCAATTAGGGTTCATTGGTCGTCGCCATGACTCTCAAATCGCCATTGTTGGTTGCCGCCCGCTCTAAAATCGTCATTGGCGTTATAAATTTATTTCATAAAAAAGTGAAATGTTGAACAATGTTTAAATATAATTTTCATGAATTTTTTAACGATGTTTGAATTTTAAGTTTAAATGACATCGTATTACAATTACATGTCTATATTTTATATTAAAAAATAAATTGTTTAGTTGTTTTATTTTCGGAGCCCATTAGTGGCCCGTTTAGCCTGCGGACCGCTAGGGTTAGGATTAGGTTTTAAGTGTTAGTGGACCGATTAAAATGAACTAATAAGGCCCGGGGCCGTTTAGGCCCGCAGCCCTGTAGGGCTGGCCCTAATGGGTTAGGTGACTTGAAGCGAATATACTAACTTCTACTAGTCGCTCACCCGCAAGCGGACGGGTTCATTGTAGTATGAGTAAGTATAATGGTCAAATATTATCGAACCCACGAGATGGAGTGTATGCGAACAGATCCCTGAGGATCTACGCGTCGTAGCTAATATGAGTGTAATGTTTTTGGGTTTTTGGAAAGATTAATTAAAACTAAATTAAACTAATTAAACTAAAGAACGAAAGAAACGAATTAACTAAGGGTTGTTTTCAAATGTGAGATGGTGATGCTTAGGATAGGAATCCCTACGTATACTAACGGAGCAGGTACATAATCAAAATAACTGTGACGCGCAAGAAATAACCTAAGTAAAAGAATGCAAGGTGAAAGCTCAAGATTCTAAACCCTAATACTTTACCCTAACACTCGACTTCACTAATCCACTAACAAGTTAATGAATCGTGCTTAATTAATGAGACCCTAATTTAACTAAGGTGATGCGGCCGTCCTCCTTCGCTAAACTGGTAGATGAATTAACCCTTTCTAAACCCTCTAGTTAAGTCTACTCGTTGTTAAAGAGTGATACGGTCGTCCTCTCTCTAACACCTTTCGAACGAAATTCAAAAGTAAAGTTAAGATTAATTTTAAGAATTCATTAACCAAGAGAATTAAAACCTAACGTCACAAGTTATCCTAATTACGTACCCACAACCTACTTCTACGAGTTCATCCTACCCCAAGCATGAAAGGGTTTTAGCTAGACATAGGTTTAACGTAAATAATAGCAATTAAATAAGTAACAAACATGAACATGATAATCAAGACGAAGAAGAGATCAAACATAAACTAGGGTTTAACGAAATAAAAGAATAACTAAAATTAACTCAAGAAAATAGGTCTCAACGTGTTCAAGAACAAAAATCTAAAGAAACGAAACTAAAAACAAGATCGTAGTATGAATTCATAATGAAAACCTCAAAACCGTAAACGTAAACTTGCTTCTCTCCTTCCTCTCCAAAAACGAACTCTAAACATCTAAAAATATCAAGTGAAGTGTGTTCTTCGTGTTGTTTCCTCAAAAACGAGCTTTGGACGCGTATATATAAGCCACGGGCCGAATCGTGAACTCATGGGCCGAAAAACGCCTTTGAAAACGCAAAAAATGGAGGTGCTCGAGCAGGCCCGCTCGAGCGGTCGCGCTCGAGCGTGGAGCTCGAATGACACAAGTGCTCGAGCGCTCGCGCTCGAGCTGCTCGAGTGGTGGAATTCTTCTGCATGTTTTGGGACGCTCGAGCAACACGCTCGAGCGGTGGCGCTCGAGCTGCTCGAATGCTCAAACTTTTCTGTATGTTTTGGGCGCTCGAGCAACGTGCTCGAGCGCTAGTGCTCGAGTGCTTTACTCGAATGCTCCCATAATTCCTCCAACTAGCACTTTTCTTCTTCAACACTAACACCAATCGTATTCCTTCGATATCTTCTCATCCGGGCATCCGTTTGAGTCGATTCAAAGTCCTACGAACTTCGTTCTTCGCCCTCGATTCACCTACGAGCATCAAAGAGACAAATTCATCAATGTAGAGAAATAATGCTCAATTGACTCTAAATACTCGACAAAATCGGTCAAAATTAGGGTATTTCGAGTGACGAATCATGACAATTTCACGCCTAATCAACCCCCCCAAACTTACCATGTTGCTTGTCCTCAAGCAACGAAATAACAAGTCATGTGAAATTGTTAGGAATGAGTCAAAGAATCAATCATGCAAGCAAATGAACTCGAGCTTCAAAGATCAATCACACGTATACTCACTCACTTTCCTTCATCATACTCATGCAACAATAACAAGAAACACCAAGATCAAGCATGGATGTGCACTCAACGATGTGTTTCGCTCCCTCACAAGTATATATCAATGATAAAGGGACTCACTCAAACAATCAATCACTCAAATTGGCAGCCATAGTCTTGTAAGCGCTCTTAACTCCGACCATACTCTAGAAATCAATGCCGAATAAAAAAGGACTTTTCTCAAGGTTGTAATGTAGGCTCTTTGGACAGGTGGGAATCAATATGGTAAAGTGACTCAAGTGAATGGAGAATAGAAAATCAAACTTCGGTACTTCGAGATTAGGAACAAACTACTTCAAACATATTCAATCAACACATTTTCAATTCCAATTCTCTCAACACTTCAATTTTATTTTTCTTTCTCACTCTTTCACTTTTTTTTTCAATCACTTCACTTTTTTTTCCTTTTTCGCACAAACACATAAGCTCATTTTTTTCTTTTGCTCATTCTCAATTTTTTTCTCTTTTTCCCACATCTCATAACTTCATCACACCTTCTTCTCATATTCACTCAACAAACAACCTTTTCCTTTTTCAACTCAACTTAATCCCTTCACATTCACACTTTTCCTATTCTCCACTCAAATTGGGACAAAAAGGCTTAGGAGTTGGAATAGTGTTCATATGTGCTAGCAAATAAAATAGGCTTTAGGCTCAAAGGGGCTAACAAGGGATTCAATGTCATTGGTAAGGAAAATTTTGGCTAAGTGACTCAATAAAATCAAAGATGGCCTAAGATCCTATTCGGCATATCAAACTAGACACAATCAAGAAGCAAGAGCACACACAAGTTCTAGCATCCTCTAAGGTGACGATCCACTCACAAACGAAGAGATTAATTCATATATCAAAATCTCATAAGGCTCAAGTCTCTCGGCTTTCACATCCATGCTAGTCCTAGTGAATTCTCACTCTTATCACACACGCACTAAAAAAAAACTTGTAAGTATACTAGTTCTCTCTCAAATCCACTCTAACTCAACTACTCACACAAAAGAGTCCATAACTCAAATCCACAAATCTACTCTACTCATCAAACATGCTCAAGAATAACAACTAACAAGTAGAAGGGGTCAATAAACACGAAATAAATCATAGCGACTCAAATCAAAATCACCCCAAGGAGCATCTCAAGACACCAAATGACCAAACACACTAAAAGATAAGGGGTGCTCCGGTGCAATGTAACAAGAAACATAAAAAACTCCACCCCCAAACTTCGACCTTGCGAAGAGGTCTAAGTTTGGGGTTGTGGGTTACCTCAACCAAACAATTCAGTTTCTCTCAAACGTAGCACACTCCCTTACTTGAGTTCCTCCCTTTTGGGTACTCCATCGAGACAAGCCTACAAAATAAACTCTCACGTACGAGGTTAAAACTCACGACTCAACAACACCCTAATAACATAATAAGAAACTAAAAACAAATAAAAGCAAATAAAAATGGGCTGCCTCCCATTCAGCGCTATTTTTAAGGTCCTCATGCCGGACCGAGCTCAAAGGAGCTTATGGGACATCACACTAAAAAATATCTCCCTTACTCTCATAAGAGTGGTGCTTGTATGTCTTTCCTTGATGCCCCTCCATCATGAACTCCTTTGCTTTCTTCTCATCCCCAAGTGTTATGGGTCTCAACTCCTTCTCACCTTTATCTGGAGGGGTCTTACCAAATAGTTTCTTGAATTTGGACTTTTTCTTCTTAACTCCTCCTTTTCCCTCCAACTGGATCACGTCCACACTTTTCACTTCTTCCTCCTTCAACTTCTTCACTTTATCCCTATCAAAAGAATCAAGATCATACTGCTCATGGGTTAAATCAACTAGTGAAGGATTAAAGAAATCATGAACATGAGAAAGATTAGAGATAGGAGGTGTGTCTTCCACACGAGGCTCAATTGCGTCCACGCAATACAAACTCTCATCCTCCTTCGGGTGCTTCATGGCTTCATATAGGGAAATCTTCACTTCTTGATCATCGACCTTCAACGTAATCTTCCCATTTGCCACGTCTAGCACCATCCCCGCCGTAGCTAAGAACGGTCTTTCCAAGATTAGGGGCACGTGCTCATCTTCCTCCATCTCTAGGACTACAAAGTCGGCTGGAAAAATATGATCTCCAACTCTCACGAGGACGTCTTCAACCACACCTTGAGGTCTCGTGATGGACCTATCAGCAAGCTGGAGCGTCATCATCGTGGGTTGAAGTTCTCCACCTTCCAACTTCTTGAAAAGCGACAACGGCATAAGATTGATGCTCGCTCCAAGGTCACACAACGCTCCCTTCTTGATCCCGTTCCCGATATCACAAAGAATGGTGAAGCTCCCGGGATCCTTCAGCTTTGGAGGAAGCGCCTTGTGCACTAATGCACTCACCTCATGGTTCAACTGCACCAACTTCGGCTCATCCACTCGCCGTCTTTTCGCGATCAAGTCCTTCAAAAACTTTGCATAGTTGGGCATCTGTTCCAAAGCATCATAAAAAGAGATATTAATATGCAATTATTTAAACACATCAAGGAATTTAGCGAATTTCTCATCAAGCTTCTTTTTCATGAAGCGTTGTGGATATGGGACGGGTATCACAGATTTGGGTACCCCCCATTCATCTTTCTCGGTCTCTTTCACTTTCTCCCTTGCTTCCTTTGCCTTCTTCCACTTAGGAACTCTCTCACCCTTCTCAATGCCTTCCTCTTCAAGCTCTTTGCTCACTTGAGTGCTTTCACCGTCAACCTTCTTCTCAACTCTCACTTCCTCAATCTCATCTCTATCTTGGGGCGTCTCAAAATCAGCAGGCATCTGAGGACCTTCATAGTTGGTCTCACTTCTAAGCTGGATCGCCTTGCAATGCTCTTTCGGGTTTCCCTCCGGCATGGAAGGATACTTTCCCGGCTCTCTATTCAATGACTTTGCAATCTGGCTCATCTGAAACTCTATGGAAGTGAACCTTCGATTGTTCTTTTGTTGAGTTCTAGTCCACTCAACGTTCATCTTCTGGAGCTCTTGATCACGTTGATCACCCTTTTTATGCAACTCTTTCACATCGTACTCCAAGGATGACAACCTCTTACTTCCTTCCTCCACCTTCTGTAGAATCGCTCTCAACATCTCCTCAGTTGATGCACCGCCTTCTCCACCCGGAGGTCTTGAACCTGGGTCAACAGCCGGAGGAACTGTAACTCCCGCCTTCGGGTTAGCATATGAGAAATTCTCATTCTTTCTCCATGTGTTTTGAGGAGGCTGCTGGCCTCCTTGATAGCTTTGATTGTTCCTCCATTGATTAGGAGGAGGCTGTGGACCTGGTGGTACAAAAGGTTGGCCATAAGAAGGCCTTCCATATTGATTACCACCTTGGTAGCCATTCTGATTGTAATACGGACCTCCCATGTAATTGGCTACCTCTTGCTGTCCACTTGGCTGGTCTACTCTCTCATTCTCTGCTGCATGCTCCCCAACCAAATTCTTCCCCAACTCGAGGTTGTTAATCTTTTCCATCATGGCCATCAACAGCCTTCTCGTTCCTTCACCCTCTTCAACCTGATTAACTCTTTGGAAATCTGCATCCACATTCCAAGCACCGGTATTCGTGACAATGTTATCCACGATCTCTCTACACCTCTCTATTCCTTGATTCAGGAATGATCCACTAGCACATGCGTCTAGATGGTCTTACCCAGCCTTGTTGGCACCACTGTAGAAGAATATCATCACATCTCCCTCATTGTACCCGTGCTGCGGGCACTCTATCAGCATGTTTGAGTATCTCTCCCACGCTTGACGTAGGTCCTCTCCTTGCTTCTGGCGGAAGGAAGAGATCTCGATCCTTGCTTTGATCGTTCTGGATGGAGGGTAGAATCGCTCGAGGAACAGACGCTCGAGCTCGGCCCAAGTGGTAATACCTCCCCTTGGAAGCGTATTATCATACCACTCTTTAGCTATTCCCGTCAAGTGAGAATGGGAACAACCTAAGCCTCTTGGCATCTTCAGACATGCCATTATAATTGAAAGTGGAGGCTATCATTAGAAAACTCCTCAGATGTGTATGAGGATTCTCCTTCCCGATCACCCCCTTGAACTGGTTCTCTGTAAGCAGCTTAAGAATTCCCGGGAAAATTGAGAAGTTATTTGCCTCAACAGGAGGCAATGTAACTCCATCATAGTACCGATGTGGCTGCACTGCAAACCTCCCTCGAATAGCCATATGTTGATCTACGTTCTGAGGAACGTGTTGAGGATTAGCAGCTGGTACGGGTACTTGTTGGGGTGGTGGTGGTTGGTAAACAGGTGGTTGATTGAAAACTGGAGGTGGAGGATACAGGTATGGTGGGTAAGGATAAGGTGGGTATGGGTAGGGTGGATAGGGTAAGTCGTTTTGTAGTAAGTTAGGATGTGGGTAAGCAGGGTTGTTATGAGGATTATGGATAATGTTATGAGCTGGGCTATTTTGGTTCTGAGTACCCGGGTTTTGGCTCTGGCTTTCTCCTAACGGATCCTGATTCTTACTTGTATTGCCATCAGTGCCGTCAACCCGGTTCAATGCCTGATTGAACTCATTCTCGGCATTATCCAACTCATTAGTGATATACATCGGTTCTTTTCCTCTGGCAGTGTTCATCCTTCTTAAGAAGGCTCGGTTTCTTCTTGCTATTGTCTCAGGATCTAACGGTATTCTCTCTTCGCTCGTATTCTCTTGTGAGCGTGTTCTCATATACCTGACACACTAACAGAAGAATCAAAACGCAACTGCCGAATATGCACAAAATAAAAAAACAGAAAATAAAATCACTCACTACTAACTACTAAGCTATCGACAAGTCCTATTCAAAAAGCATACAACGCCATCCCCGGCAATGGCGCCATTGACTTGAAGCGAATATACTAACTTCTACTAGTCGCTCACCCGCAAGCGGACGGGTTCACTGTAGTATGAGTAAGTATAATGGCCAAGTATTATCGAACTCACGAGATGGAGTGTATGCGAACAGATCCCTGAAGATCTACGCGTCGTAGCTAATATGAGTGTAATGTTTTTGGGTTTTTGGATAGATTAATTAAAACTAAATTAAACTAATTAAACTAAAGAACAAAAGAAACGAATTAACTAAGGGTTGTTTTCAAATGTGAGATGGTGATGCTTAGGATAGGAATCCCTACGTATACTAACGGAGCAGGTAATCAAAATAACTGTGACATGCAAGAAATAACCTAAGTAAAAGAATGCAAGGTGAAAGCTCAAGATTCTAAACCCTAATACTTTACCCTAACACTCGACTTCACTAATCCACTAACAAGTTAATGAATCGTGCTTAATTAATGAGACCCTAATTTAACTAAGGTGATGCGGTCGTCCTCCTTCGCTAAACTGGTAGATGAATTAACCCTTCTAAACCCTCTAGTTAAGTCTACTAGTTGTTAAAGAGTGATACGGTCGTCCTCTCTCTAACACCTTTCGAACGAAAATTCAAAAGTAAAGTTAAGATTAATTTTAAGAATTCATTAACCAAGAGAATTAAAACCTAACGTCACAAGTTATCCTAATTACGTACCCACAACCTACTTCTACGAGTTCATCCTACCCCAAGCATGAAAGGGTTTTAGCTAGACATAGGTTTAACGTAAATAATAGCAATTAAATAAGTAACAAACATGAACATGATAATCAAGACGAAGAAGAGATCAAACATAAACTAGGGTTTAACGAAATAAAAGAATAACTAAAATTAACTCAAGAAAATAGGTCTCAACGTGTTCAAGAACAAAAATCTCAAGAAACGAAACTAAAAACAAGATTGTAGTTTGAATTCGTAATGAAAACCTCAAAACCGTAAACGTAAACTTGCTTCTCTCCTTCCTCTCCAAAAACGAACTCTAAACGTCTAAAAATATCAAGTGAAGTGTGTTCTTCGTGTTTTTTCCTCAAAAACGAGCTTTGGACGCGTATATATAAGCCACGGGCCGAATCGTGAACTCATGGGCCGAAAAACGCCTTTGAAAACGCAAAAAATGGAGGTGCTCGAGCAGGCCCGCTCGAGCGGTCACGCTCGAGCGTGGAGCTCGAACGACACAAGTGCTCGAGCGCTCGCGCTCAAGCTGCTCGAGTGGTGGAATTCTTCTGCATGTTTTGGGGTGCTCGAGCAACACGCTCGAGCGGTGGCGCTCGATGTAATACCCCGTCCCGTTTTATACCTTTTATATTCCTTGAAACCTTATTTTATATTATAATCTTGTTTCTTTTAATTTTATTATTTTGTGTGTTAACGTGTAATTTAAATATATACTCTATTTTCAAATTCCCAAATTCAAAGAAAGAAATCGAACATTTCAAACGAATAAGGGACTATAAGAAATTAAATACTCAAAGTTTAAAATTTTGTTTTCGATCCGTATAATTTATTGAGATTAATTAAAATACTTTAAAATATTAATTGAGTTCTAAAACTGTATTAATTTTCAATTCGGGATTAAACTCGTGAACCAAGCGATCCCTAAACCGTATCAAGTATATCAAGTATTAGAGTGGATTAATTTCATCCACATATTAATTCCTTCCTTTAAAATTAATTGAATAATTAAAATAAATTTCCTTTATAAAAGAAAGTAACTCCCGTATCCATCTTTTTCCTCAAACCCACATCCTTTTCTCTCTCTCAGTTATACAAAGCAACGCCTCTTGCCTCTCTCTTCACGCAACTCGTTATCTCCTTCTCCTCTCCAGAATCGCCACTTCTCTCCCTTCTCCGGTCGTCGTCCGCCCTGCTCCACCGCCTTCGGCCTCCGTCCAGCACCTCTCGCCCGTGGAAGCGCTGTAGTCGCACGCCATAGCGCCGCCGTGACCAACCCAATCGCCGCCGCTCCCTCTCCGATCGAACGCCGCCGCGCCACGGAGCCACAGCCGGCGCCTCTCAGACCAGTCGCCGCCGCCGTAGCCACCGCGACGCCGCCCCTGTTCCGAACCGGCGACCGCTCACACCGCCGCTCCCCTTCGCACGAAGCCGTCGCCGCCACGCCTCTTCGACCACCAGCCCGCGCCGTGCCGTCGCCTCTTCTTTTTCTCTTTCCAGTAAGTAATCGAAGAAACCCCCTTTTCAATTTCTATTTCTTACGATTAATTCGATTCCATATCATTCCTCCTTGTTTTAATTCTGATCGAGATATCGTCGTAATAATTAGCTGCTTGTTTTGTTTTTTGGAAAATCCAGAATCACGCCGTTATGCTGCCGAAATTATCCAAACGAATCATTATACGACGCCGTTAGGCTGCCCGTTTATCACCACGAATTGAACCGGAACTCGTAAGGTTCCTAGCCTTCTTCTCTCGAATCCCTTTCATAGTTTCCGGGTCGGGTAACGTTGTTTTAATTAAAACTCCCTGCTGTTAATTTTGTTAAAAAACAGTGGTATTGGAATTTGTATTGTTGGTGATTCCTCCCCTTTGGTATTTTTGAATTAGTTATTTAGTATTTCTGGATTAGCTTCCTAGTATCATCGAATTAGCTACCTTGTACATGGACTAGGATGTGTTGATTGTCAAATTCTTTATAGTTGTATCGTTTATCCCCATCCTTGGTTATTTAGCTGAATGATGGTGGTGTTGATCCGTTGATTTTTCTCATTCGGTCCTTAGTTGGAATTAAGTCAGTTGGTGCATGTAATCTTCTTTTGAAAATTGAAATATTGTTGGGTTTTAAAAGTGATATTTTGTCATATTAGTTGAAGTTAGAAAATGGAACAAAAAGGTAAGTCGTTTAATATTCAAACTAGTAACAAATGAAAATGAGTATTTTTGGAAAATTAATATAATTCTTTTATTTTAAAAGTAACACTACTCAACTTTGGAAGTATTATTAAAAGAAGAATATATTTATATATTATTTTAGTTTTATAATACAAACTTGTTCAAGACAAGGTTTATTAATAAGATTATTAAAGAGGTTTTGTTTATAAAATATAAACTATTTTCAAAGTTCTTTTAAATAATAATTTTAGAAAGAAAAATATTAATTTGGGATTTTTATTATATTAATACTATTTAAATAACTTTCCTGTTCTTTTGATTATTTTGAGAAAAATATTATATGGTTATACTTTTAAGTATAAAAGCTTTTAGTTATAAAAGTCATAGAATCTTAGAAGATTGTTTTATAGAGATCGAAATGATCATACAACAAGAAAATTAGTAAGTACACACCCCAAATACACCCACCCTTTTTAGAAGTGGTGTATTTACCAAGATAGTGTGTGTTTTTAAGTAGGTCTTTTTCAATAGGTCTATAAGACAAACGACCCCCTCGATTCTCGTAACATAAACTCTCAAGTTTTCCTAATATTTCCAAAGGTCAACTTTTAATCAAATGGTTTCGTACTAGGATTCTGTGTTAATCGGAATACGCACGAGGGACCCGACTTTCTGTTTGAATATCACTCTCGGGACGTCTCTACAACGCGAGTCATCTTCCAAAGGAATTTCAAGACAGTTTTAACTTAGCTATAAAGTTAAAAGGTGGGTGATGATCGGTTGATTGATCTGCTCATAATATGTTGTGCTGGTATACTCTGAACTCGACTAAATCAATCTAAAACAATTAATCCAACATAAACGTAAACCCTATTATATAACTGTTTGAATTGCGTGATATATTTATATATGATACAAATGTCTTTTGTTTATTTAAATCTGTCACTATTGCATGATATAAGAGCATTTTATGAGCATGAATCTATTTAAGTATGAATTATGTGTACAGTTCGAATTGTCAGTTTTGGTAATGAAGAGGAAAGTGGTGCGTGGCCATGTTTGATAATAGATCAGGTGCATGGTCACGGGATTCGTTTGTGGAAGTGGTGCGTGGCCATGTTTGATAATAGATCAGGTGCATGGTCACGGGATTCGTTTGTGGAGGTGGTGCGTGGCCATGTTTGATAATAAATCAGGTGCATGGTCACGGGGATTTATTTACAGTGGATGTGGCCATGTTTGATAATAGATCAGGTGCATGGTCACGGGGAATTGTTTATATTGTTTTGAGAAGAGATTTATTATATGTGAAATTGATTGTGGGCTTTGCCCCTTAACGTGAACCAACTTGCGATATTTTAATTATATGATGTGAGACCTGTTGTGCCCAACTGATTATTATGTGAACTTGTTATTTGTATGATATATGATGTTTATATTATTGTGTCAATTGCTTAAATAAATTAATTACTTTATTAATGAGTATAATTTAATATATTTCGGATTTACCAATCCCATGACGTTGCAAATCACCCATACGTGAGAATTTAAATCTCACGCCCCCTTTCTACAACCCTTGCAGATTATGATTTCGTGGAGCAAGGACAGTAATAGAGACGACACGGAGTTCCCCACTTAAATAAAATGATATTATTGATATTAAGTTTTATATATATGTGTGTGAGAAATATATTATAAATATTATCCTACTCATTCTTCCGCTGCATAAAACTCATCTCTCATTTCCGTTATATTCCTTCAAAAATTTTATAGTTCGGATTTTAGTTACAAGTGACACCTCGAATCTGAGATATTTAATGTGTTTCAGATTCGGGGCGTTACAGGTGGTATCAGAGCTTATGTTCAAAACTTTCGGACCAAAACCCAAATCATTGTTTTCATCAAACCAAAATTCTTTTTCTTTAATTAAAATTTTCTTATCATGTAAGTATAGATCACTAATTAAATCACTTGAGGGGAAATGTGTCTCCTATTACCGTCAGAAGCTCCTCGAAGGTATGTTCTTATTTTATTGCCTTAAAGTTTGTGATATTACGACAACTTGACTTTCATAACAAAACTCCAATCAAAAGATCGTGAACTCGAAACAACACCTACGAGGTGTAGAAAGAACCCCGAAATGTCGTTCACATTACTATGAAAATGCAGATAATTAGTAAAAGATAGAAATAAATATGTTTGTGTAAATTTATAAACTTCATAAATGATGTTATATGACTATTTGAACTATGTGTTTTAATTGTTTAAATTACATGCTTTGATTGTTTAAAATGTGCTTTAATTGTTTAAATTATGTTTCTGCAAGACTAAAATTTTGACTAGAAATTTCCTTTCTATGTTAGAATCCACCTAAGATAGTAGTGGCTCGGTACCTAGAAGACTTATTCTCATTTTCAGATATGACGTAAGTAGACTGACCTACATAGAAGTCGAGACTCTTATATAAAATTATATGAGTTATGAAATTGCTACTTGTCAATGTGTTTTACTTGCTTTATATATTAACTGTCATATTTTATCTGATTATCACTTAATGACACATTACTAGTTCCTAGAATACTGTGCGAATGTGAGCACTGTACCATTGGGGCCCCAATGCGCAGCTGGTGAATTATGTACCACACGTGTTTTCAGTGAACGTTGTGTGTTAATTTTGGTTAATCCGGTTATGTTTTTATAACTTTCTCACACCTATACATATCGTAACAATACTATTCTTTTCTCTAGAACCACCAATAGAATGACAACAAGACAAACACCACGTACTAGGTAATATAAGACCATTAAACCTGAAAAAAAAAAAATTGGGACCTAATTCCAAAAGTTGAAATAGTTAGAGAACTCTACCATACTCTACATACCCTGATACGATTTCAAGTTTCACCACCCATTGTATTAGTTCAATAACTTTGACATGTAGAGGAAGGAACCACTTAAAGATGAACATACGAGATTTAGACGAGCAATACCTAGAAGCTGAATTTCGGGGACGAAATTCCTGTTAAGGGGGTGAGGGTGTAATACCCCGTCCCGTTTTATACCTTTTATATTCCTTGAAACCTTATTTTATATTATAATCTTGTTTCTTTTAATTTTATTATTTTGTGTGTTAACGTGTAATTTAAATATATACTCTATTTTCAAATTCCCAAATTCAAAGAAAGAAATCGAACATTTCAAACGAATAAGGGACTATAAGAAATTAAATACTCAAAGTTTAAAATTTTGTTTTCGATCCGTATAATTTATTGAGATTAATTAAAATACTTTAAAATATTAATTGAGTTCTAAAACTGTATTAATTTTCAATTCGGGATTAAACTCGTGAACCAAGCGATCCCTAAACCGTATCAAGTATATCAAGTATTAGAGTGGATTAATTTCATCCACATATTAATTCCTTCCTTTAAAATTAATTGAATAATTAAAATAAATTTCCTTTATAAAAGAAAGTAACTCCCGTATCCATCTTTTTCCTCAAACCCACATCCTTTTCTCTCTCTCAGTTATACAAAGCAACGCCTCTTGCCTCTCTCTTCACGCAACTCGTTATCTCCTTCTCCTCTCCAGAATCGCCACTTCTCTCCCTTCTCCGGTCGTCGTCCGCCCTGCTCCACCGCCTTCGGCCTCCGTCCAGCACCTCTCGCCCGTGGAAGCGCTGTAGTCGCACGCCATAGCGCCGCCGTGACCAACCCAATCGCCGCCGCTCCCTCTCCGATCGAACGCCGCCGCGCCACGGAGCCACAGCCGGCGCCTCTCAGACCAGTCGCCGCCGCCGTAGCCACCGCGACGCCGCCCCTGTTCCGAACCGGCGACCGCTCACACCGCCGCTCCCCTTCGCACGAAGCCGTCGCCGCCACGCCTCTTCGACCACCAGCCCGCGCCGTGCCGTCGCCTCTTCTTTTTCTCTTTCCAGTAAGTAATCGAAGAAACCCCCTTTTCAATTTCTATTTCTTACGATTAATTCGATTCCATATCATTCCTCCTTGTTTTAATTCTGATCGAGATATCGTCGTAATAATTAGCTGCTTGTTTTGTTTTTTGGAAAATCCAGAATCACGCCGTTATGCTGCCGAAATTATCCAAACGAATCATTATACGACGCCGTTAGGCTGCCCGTTTATCACCACGAATTGAACCGGAACTCGTAAGGTTCCTAGCCTTCTTCTCTCGAATCCCTTTCATAGTTTCCGGGTCGGGTAACGTTGTTTTAATTAAAACTCCCTGCTGTTAATTTTGTTAAAAAACAGTGGTATTGGAATTTGTATTGTTGGTGATTCCTCCCCTTTGGTATTTTTGAATTAGTTATTTAGTATTTCTGGATTAGCTTCCTAGTATCATCGAATTAGCTACCTTGTACATGGACTAGGATGTGTTGATTGTCAAATTCTTTATAGTTGTATCGTTTATCCCCATCCTTGGTTATTTAGCTGAATGATGGTGGTGTTGATCCGTTGATTTTTCTCATTCGGTCCTTAGTTGGAATTAAGTCAGTTGGTGCATGTAATCTTCTTTTGAAAATTGAAATATTGTTGGGTTTTAAAAGTGATATTTTGTCATATTAGTTGAAGTTAGAAAATGGAACAAAAAGGTAAGTCGTTTAATATTCAAACTAGTAACAAATGAAAATGAGTATTTTTGGAAAATTAATATAATTCTTTTATTTTAAAAGTAACACTACTCAACTTTGGAAGTATTATTAAAAGAAGAATATATTTATATATTATTTTAGTTTTATAATACAAACTTGTTCAAGACAAGGTTTATTAATAAGATTATTAAAGAGGTTTTGTTTATAAAATATAAACTATTTTCAAAGTTCTTTTAAATAATAATTTTAGAAAGAAAAATATTAATTTGGGATTTTTATTATATTAATACTATTTAAATAACTTTCCTGTTCTTTTGATTATTTTGAGAAAAATATTATATGGTTATACTTTTAAGTATAAAAGCTTTTAGTTATAAAAGTCATAGAATCTTAGAAGATTGTTTTATAGAGATCGAAATGATCATACAACAAGAAAATTAGTAAGTACACACCCCAAATACACCCACCCTTTTTAGAAGTGGTGTATTTACCAAGATAGTGTGTGTTTTTAAGTAGGTCTTTTTCAATAGGTCTATAAGACAAACGCCCCCCTCGATTCTCGTAACATAAACTCTCAAGTTTTCCTAATATTTCCAAAGGTCAACTTTTAATCAAATGGTTTCGTACTAGGATTCTGTGTTAATCGGAATACGCACGAGGGACCCGACTTTCTGTTTGAATATCACTCTCGGGACGTCTCTACAACGCGAGTCATCTTCCAAAGGAATTTCAAGACAGTTTTAACTTAGCTATAAAGTTAAAAGGTGGGTGATGATCGGTTGATTGATCTGCTCATAATATGTTGTGCTGGTATACTCTGAACTCGACTAAATCAATCTAAAACAATTAATCCAACATAAACGTAAACCCTATTATATAACTGTTTGAATTGCGTGATATATTTATATATGATACAAATGTCTTTTGTTTATTTAAATCTGTCACTATTGCATGATATAAGAGCATTTTATGAGCATGAATCTATTTAAGTATGAATTATGTGTACAGTTCGAATTGTCAGTTTTGGTAATGAAGAGGAAAGTGGTGCGTGGCCATGTTTGATAATAGATCAGGTGCATGGTCACGGGATTCGTTTGTGGAAGTGGTGCGTGGCCATGTTTGATAATAGATCAGGTGCATGGTCACGGGATTCGTTTGTGGAGGTGGTGCGTGGCCATGTTTGATAATAAATTAGGTGCATGGTCACGGGGATTTATTTACAGTGGATGTGGCCATGTTTGATAATAGATCAGGTGCATGGTCACGGGGAATTGTTTATATTGTTTTGAGAAGAGATTTATTATATGTGAAATTGATTGTGGGCTTTGCCCCTTAACGTGAACCAACTTGCGATATTTTAATTATATGATGTGAGACCTGTTGTGCCCAACTGATTATTATGTGAACTTGTTATTTGTATGATATATGATGTTTATATTATTGTGTCAATTGCTTAAATAAATTAATTACTTTATTAATGAGTATAATTTAATATATTTCGGATTTACCAATCCCATGACGTTGCAAATCACCCATACGTGAGAATTTAAATCTCACGCCCCCTTTCTACAACCCTTGCAGATTATGATTTCGTGGAGCAAGGACAGTAATAGAGACGACACGGAGTTCCCCACTTAAATAAAATGATATTATTGATATTAAGTTTTATATATATGTGTGTGAGAAATATATTATAAATATTATCCTACTCATTCTTCCGCTGCATAAAACTCATCTCTCATTTCCGTTATATTCCTTCAAAAATTTTATAGTTCGGATTTTAGTTACAAGTGGCACCTCGAATCTGAGATATTTAATGTGTTTCAGATTCGGGGCGTTACACTCGAGCTGCTCGAATGCTCAAACTTTTCTGTATGTTTTGGGCGCTCGAGCAACGTGCTCGAGCGCTAGTGCTCGAGTACTTTACTCGAATGCTCCCATAATTCCTCCAACTAGCACTTTTCTTCTTCAACACTAACACCAATCGTATTCCTTCGATATCTTCTCATCCGGGCATCCGTTTGAGTCGATTCAAAGTCCTACGAACTCCGTTCTTCGCCCTCAATTCACCTACGAGCATCAAAGAGACAAATTCATCAATGTAGAGAAATAATGCTCAATTGACTCTAAATACTCGACAAAATCGGTCAAAATTAGGGTATTTCGAGTGACGAATCATGACAATTTCACGCCTAATCATTAGGGCCAACCCGTTTAACATCCCTAGTGATTGACTATTACAAATTAGTAATTGAACTACTACAAATTAGTAATTCTAATTTAAAATAAGTATTTAATATCTATTATTACAAACTAATTAAAATATTACAAATAACAAATTTACAACTTAAAATTTTAACTTTAACAAAATAAATTTGGGGGGAGGAGTTAAAGAAATTGGACTTGAGCTTAATTTTAAAAAAATGAACTTAGAAATTCTAAGTTTGAAACTCAAAATTCTAAGTCATTTTTTTTTTTAGTTTTTTATGGTTTTTACTTGTATTTTTTTATTTTTTAATCTAAATGACATATTAAATGAAAAAAAAAAATCATTAGTAATTGAACAATTACAAATTAATAATTTTAATTTAAAATAAGTATCTAATATATATTATTACAAACTAATTGAAATATTACAAATTGAATATTGAATTATTCCAAATTACTAATTACAAGTTTACAACTTAAAATCTTAAAGAAATTGGACTTGAGTTTCATTTTAAAATATAAATTTAAAAATTCTAACTTTAAAACTCAAAATTAAGAAATAAACTCAAAATTTTAAGTGTAGAACCGCCTCGGAACCGCCGTTTCCAGTTTTGACTTTTAGTGGAACTGGAACTGAACCGTGTAATTTATGGTTTCGGTTCGGTTCCGAAACCGGAACCTTGGAACCGTGGAACCGGCGGTTCCGGTTATTTTTTAGCATGCCTACAAATATGTGTATTTATAAGAAATAGTATGTGTTTCTTAATTTATTCATCATCTCTTTAAATCTATGTTTATTGTTTCATGTTGGTATTATTTTGTTCATGTAGTAACACATCTTTCAATATCTTACATGTGTTACTATAAGGACAATATATATTTCTATAAGGATATATAAATATTTGTATGTACAATAACACACATTTGCTCCTAATTTGTGTTACTATATGAGCAAACGTGTGTTGTTGTAAGTGCAAAATGTGTGTTACTAGCCCTTAAAATAATAAATATTTGTATTTTATAGTATCTATAAGGACAAATATATATTTTTATAAGAACAAATATGTGTTTCTTAATTTGATTTGTATCCCATTAAATTTAGGTATATTGCTTCATGTAGTAACACACTTTTCACTACCTTACATCAATGTTTTCAAAACCGGACCAGACCAGTCGGTTCAACCAGTTTAACTGGGAACGGAACATTATGTCGGTCCGATTCTTAACATGAAATGGTTTACATTTAACCCGCTATGAATCGGTCAAAATCGGATTGAAACCTGCGAATCGGTAACCCTCAAGAATCGATTTTCTTATTAAAAAAACAAACGGGAGTATTTGATTGAGAAAGAAACCGAAATGAATCGGAAAAAAATAGATCAATAAAGAAAGGGATGAGATTGAATTTGAGAAACAACTATTGCCCACTCTAAAATTGCATCGGCGTTGACTCCGTTTATCGGAAAATATCAGGCATTCCTATCAATTACTGGGAACAATTCCAATTGTTTCTCGCTCCGTGACTTTGTAGGCAGGGGAGGGAAGTTGAAGAGTGGATGGACAATTATGTGGGCGTGAGAATAGTTTAGGTCATTAGGTAAAAAAAAAACTAGGGAAATTATCTTAGCACTACATCCTTTTATTTCATCTTACTTAGCACTAAAGCTAAAAAAAAAAAAGTTACTCTCCACAACAAATAGCCTACCACGCACTAGCTATACCTAGGTTTGACCCCCACCCCAATCACACCCAACAAATGGGGAATACGCCCTCCCCCATTCCTGCATATATGCCCCTTTCTCTCTCCCCTTCCCCCATTTCCTTTTTCTCTCTCCCCCACTCCAAAGCATATCACTAATATTGTCCATATATTCATAAGATTTGTTCATCACATCCTAGATAAATTATTTCCTTACCGTGTGATTGTGGTTCACCGATCAATAACGAGATGAAGGTTTTATTTTTGGAAATCATCGAAGAAAGAAAGAGTAGAGAAAAATGAACGGTATGGTGGAAGGGGGACGACGGCCAGGGGTGAAAATCGGTGGCTAGGGGAGGAGATCTGCTTTGAGAATATGATCGATTATTGGAAGACAATCAAAATCTTCAAAATCAGGCTGCATATCTGATTTCTTTTTTAAAGTTTTTTGTTTTAAGAGATTTCAGTTATGGATGGTGCTTAGCATGTCTTTTGATATTGATCCAATTTTCTTTGGTTGGAGACTAGTTTATTTAGTACATTACATTTGACTTGTGATATTGATATTAACTAGTTGATTTAGAATGTTTACGTTGTATTTTTCTGGGATGAGTTCTATGTATTGAGTTCCAATATTAAGTCCTATATTGAGTTGGGTGAATTGAAAATCTATGTTGAGTTGGGTTCCAGTTGAATTCTAGTATTTTAGTTGGGTTCTATGTTGTGTTTTTTTTTTAAAGAACTGTATGTTTTTTAAACTTTACGAATGTGATATTGAACTTTTCAAGAACAGAATGAACATAATGTTGAATTTAAATTTTGTTGTAAAGTGATATATATATGTTAAAATAAATGAATATTTGCAAAAAAACAACATTTAGTTTAATAGTAACACGCATTTGCCCTTACAATAATACACGTTTTTTCCATATAATAACACAAATTGAGAGCTAAATTTTTTAATTTAGCCTTATACGAAATTTTGGAAAAAATCACCTGACTTGATCAGAATCCGCGAATTTTTCAGTATGAATATTATTTTACATATATAATACTCTCTATGATTTTTTGTGTAATTGCTGATGGTATAAAAGTAAAATTAAAAATACATTACCAAACTTATAATTATTTTTAATTAAGTCACAAATTCTATTTTAATAATTATACACAACACAATTGCACAGTGCAATTTTGTTGCATTTTAATATAATATTAATACTAATTTTTACTAATATTGAACAATTTTTATTGTGCAATGGTAATTTGTCTCATGCTTGAGTAATTATATTGAACAACAACTAAATAGTGCATGCTACCTGATAAACCCATGTCAGATTGTAACAAATAAATAAAGACAAAGTATAGGGTGAAAATGGTTCGTATGAATCATTAAAGGGTATTAATTATTTTTACTAAAAAGTATTAGTTATTTACATCAAAGGATATTAGTTGTTTTTATTGGAAAATATTAGTTGTTTAGTGAAAACAAACTAAGACTATTCAGGAAAAACAACTATTACTCTTCATTTAAAACAACTAACACCCTTCAATGTTTCATATATGAACCAATTTTACTCTATACATATTCATAAATAAATAGCACTTATATGATATCTCTAATATTTAAAAATCTTGATTAAATAGCAAAAGAGGTAAAAAAAAAAAAAGTGAATTATCCATTTACAATATAATAAATCATACTCTTGCCGTCTCTTTTTAGATTGCTCATACATAATTGTATAAGTTATTTGAATATCTATAATATATATATAAAAGTGTCTGACACTTGTAAATTATTTTTGGACAATTTTATCTCTCCCTTATTTTATTTTGTACAGTTTCATCCCTTTTTTATTTTTGCATTTCATTTTTTTATTATCATCATATCCGCCTTTTCCACTACTCACAAGTCACAACACCTTCCCAGTCGCTGCAACTTCTGCCCCCACCATCCCTGGATTGCACCCTACGCCTCACGTTGTTTTCGAATCGAACATCGACGCTATTTGTTCCTCTCCCAACAGCGTGAAATCTTCCTCCATCGGACGATCAAGTACCCTCTTTATTCATATGTGTTTATTATCACTGCTTTTTTTTATTGATCCACTCGTCCTAGCCCTTCATTGTACAAACTAGATTACTTCGTTGATTACTGATTGAAAACTTGAGGAGATAATCAATTGATCGGTTGCAATTTACGATGCAAGAATTTATGATTATTTTTCGAGCGGTTGTGAGGAGCAAATGGAGGAGAGGTGGAATTGGGAGGGAAAGGCAGGGGAGCCGCGAGGAAAGTATTACAATGGGGCCAGGGCGTCTCCACCTTTGGCAAAATCAAAGCTTTGAAAAATTATGTAAGCAAATAAAATCTCTTAATCCCTTAGCCTAACGAGTATTTGTAAATTTGTTGCTATTAAATAATTTTATTCGACTTCTTCTATTTTGCAGAGACTTCATGATGATTGGAAGTTAGGGGACGTAAGATGAATGGTAAAAATAGTGCTTGAGAATTCATGTAAATGGGAGATTAAGGTTTATTGCATTTCAAATCCATTTTTTCATTTATTAGCTTTTTTTTTAATGAATTTTCTGGTATGGGGTGATAAAATCCCTAGGTTTGTTGAACGGGGAGGTATTAATTTTGTGATGGAGTGAGATTGTAGCTCGGAATCTGATTTGAGCGCGTCGAAGGATAAGGAGGAAGAGGATCTTGGAGAAGGGTAGGGGTTTGAGTTGAGGGTATCAAGTTGGGCCGCTGCTTTCTTGCCAGAGTCAAGGTTTCCACTACCCATCTTCTGTTCATGATTTCTATTGTGTATATGACTGTAGGGGTATTTTTTTTTATATTGCTCCAACTATTTGGAGTGTTTATTTTTGGTTTTATATCCCAAAACTAGATAGCAACAGAGAATTATGGAGTAAATTCTTTGAAATTTACTGACTAACCAAAAAGGCTTTTAATAACTTTATAGAGTAGATGAGTTAAACTTGCTTTTTCCTGCAATTTTTATTGCAGTTTTTGTGTTGGAGTTAGGAATGGCAAATGGGAATCTTGATATTGAGTACTTGAGCCAGAATCGGAGGAACAATGACTGTCTTTTGAGCCCAAATACCCTATTTTGGTATTCATAAACTCGAAAACTGTGGTCAGCTTAGCAACGATCTTCTCCTCACATACCCGTCAATACTAAATGAGAAACAGGTGAAATAGCTTTTAGCATCATAGAAAGGGTGATTGAAGGAAAAAATATATTGAAGAAAATAGTAGTTTTGATTAGTTTTCCTTTAACATGAGCAAACCCTCTCATGATCCTGCATGTTATTGATTTAGGAGAAGAAGCTCCAGATCAAGTACTTCGTAGGGGTTTTCTCAATCGTCAAAAGACTCTAAAATGATGAAATTGTTCTTGAACTCAAGCAGAAATTGAAATTAATAGTGAGTGAACAAAAGAAATGCTGAAATGCCCAGTTTTTTTCCTTCGCATCAAACAATTTTATATCCCTAGCTACGTGCCCAAGAATCTTTTGAATGTAAAGCATCCTACTCGATAATTGATTGCGTGATCATGAGAAGAAATACTAAAGTTCGACTCAATTTGATTGAAAAACCAACAATTTTAAAGGAATATTACAATTCCAACTAGCTTGAAGAATAATATGATCGGCTCAATTGGTTTCGTTAACACTTCGTTGATAGAGAGAATGAAACAAGCTCTCCTTTTGGATTTTAGGGTTGTTTCTTGAATTTTGATTTGCAACTTTGTGATGATTTACAATTTTAGGATTTAAAAAATGTGTGGTTACTTCGTCGATTTGGGGAAGTATGATGTTTTTTTTTCTATTTAAAGTTATAAAATAACTCAGTTTCTATGCTTTCAATGCTATACTTATTTGTGCTTGCAATTTGTCGTATTAGCTGAACATCTTGATAGAGTGATGGACTTTTAATCGTATTGGAAAAAGTTCAGGGCACTGGAGTGACGAAAGTAAAGATGGCACAAAAGGAGGCACAATTGGTTGCTGAGAAACGGAAAGGAATGAGGGGATCGGGAAGTGTGATTGGATCGAGTGTTGCTGGTTGCGTCTGTGCTTTTCTCTAGATACATGACATTGAGGGTGAGGCATTTGCTCGTCTTTGGGGAGCTTAGATTTGTTGCCAGTTTCTGCACTAAACTGAATGATACTGTGTCAACTGAGATAGGGAAAGCTTACAGAAAGAAGGCGTAACTACTACTTCTCTTGTGTTGTAAGTATCTATTACTTCACATGTATTAATCTTGAAAAGTTAAATGGTCAAATAGTGATAAATATACTCGTGGTTATGGGAAAAAAATGTACATAACTTGGGTTATAATATTTCTATGGGATTATCTATTTCGGATTTTAATAACATGCTCGCAGAGTTAGATGAAATGGCTTATGCAAATGATATATGTAAAATTTTATTTTCAATTTCATAATTTATGTTAGTTCACTTCCTATTCATACAATGACGACTTCGACAATAATTTTATTTGTCTTTATGTCTTGAATTTTCTACATAGACTGAAAGGGAAACATGCAAAATTCTTTACGAGTTCTGTTCTGCACTGGTTTTAAAGAAATTTTGTACTCTTTACTCTCCCTCCCAATCTCCCTTACACACATACATGCGTATACAGATTGTATCTTCCTTTTTTTTTTTTAGCGAATTTTGTTTTGTCTTACTATGCAGATGGAGCTTGTAAAATCCATTTATAGTGGGGTACAAAGATTCATGGGTGGAGAAGGTAAAAAAGTAATGTTTGATGCCTCTTTATTAAAATTGATGCTTCGTCCTCTTTGATGCCCATTTATTTCATGGCTGGACTAGAAAGATGTACATGTAATAGGATTATTAGAGGTTAGACCACCATTAATGATTAATCATCTGTTTTACAACGCTCATATATTTTAGATGAAGTTCCCAAAAATCATATATATATTACATTCTATTAAATTATGTTTTTTTGGTGTGAATATGTGAGGCATTTCTTTTTGGTTGGATAGATATGAGGATAGGTTCCATGAGGAACCAGAGCTATCGGGAATTTTTTTCTAATTTTCATATTTCAAATTTAATTCATTGTTTTTGTGCAAATATAGAGGAGAAATGTTGTCGGAGTATATGGATTCCCTCATAATTTTATCCATTTCCATGAGCTATTCCTCATCCCATGGGATATTTATTCAAAATTTTAAATTTCCTTTTTCTCTTATGTTCCCTTTCGATAAGTCTAATTTTTCAAAATTACTTCTATTCTTGGGAGCTTAATAATGTAGTAGCAATTTGATAGGTATAGTAGTTCTACATGTAATTTACTCTTTTTTTTTTTTTAATAATTTGACAATCATAATATTGACATTTGGGGGTATTCTTTTGAGTTGCATGAAGAATATTTTTCAGAGCTATCAACTTACCTCATCTTTGTTGAGCATATTCAATTGTTATCCTCTACTTGAACAATAGAAGAAAAAACTATAATCACATATTTTACTCTCAATTTAGGATACACAAAGTACACAAAAGAGTTTTTCGATAACTATATAGATGACACAAAAACTTCTCTTAATACATGATATCTGGTAATTCAATATTGGAAGTTTTATGTTGTCGCTCATCTTAATTATTTAGATTTCTATTTGCAGCTTCAACAAGACAAGGATTAATTCATTATATTTTAGAGGCACAGTAACTTATGAAAAACTCGAACATTAAACACACATCAAAATTAAGATATTAGTGCGAGAGATTTTTCAACTAAAAAATTGCTCCCCCTACAACTAATTTTTTTTATTTCTATTGCAAACTTTTGGATAACGTGCAACGCACGTGTTAAAAACTACTCCCTCCGTCCCAGCATTATCTGCATAGTTGGGACGGCACACATATTAAGAAAAAAGTTACTTTTTGAGTAAAGTAGTGGCATATGGGTAAATATGTATATATTATTGTGAGTGTGCACACAAATCAATGTTTCCTTTTTTAGAGTGTGCAAATAATCTTGGGACGGACGAAAAAGGAAAGTGTGCAAATAATGGTGGAACGGAGAGAGTAGTTATTATTAAAAGGGGTAAAATTGTGGGTACTTTAGTCATTTCTATTTTATTTAAAGTAGTTTAATTTATTGGTTAACGGTAAATTGCAAAGTGATTAATTTTAAAGGGTAAAGTTTTTTTTTTTTTTTTTTTTTTAAGTTTTGAATGATCTAAAAATAGATAATATTCATTATGAAAAGAGAGCGTAGGTAGCTGTATACTTGACTGGCATGCGACTTTCACAGAGAAATAAGGATCAAAGAAAGTGCTTTACAACACAAATGACGCAAGACAAATTTAATCAGCATCAAGCATAAAGTGATTGTGAAGCTTTGAATAATAAACAGATCAGCTTGGCTCATTCATATCATGATCATCTCAAATTGGGGCTCCATTTATATCACTCTATTGCTTCCCAAAAAAAGAAAAAGAAAAGAAAAGGTGAACTCGGAGTCAAAATCTTAAATACAGAAAGGCTAATGGAAATGGACAAAAAAAAGGTGAACTCGGAGTCAAAATCTTACATACAGAAAGGCTAATGAAATAGACAGGAGCCAGGAAGGATGATTTGCTAATGGCTTACAAAATAATCGATACAAGAAAGAAAAGGGACAAAAAACTTTAGGAATTAAAGTACATACAGCGAGGTTGCAAAAGCAGTTACTCCAATGTTTTCGCCTGCAGCATACAAATAGTAAGAAATGAGAGACAGGAAAAAGGTGATTATCTGTGCAATTTTAAATGCTCCTTTACCCACTGCTAAGTTAATCAGATACTTTCGTTTGACAGTGGGGTGTAAGTGAGTCGAGCCGGCTCGCGAGCGAGCTATTCGTGCTCGACTTGAAAAAACTCGAAATCGACTCAATTAAATTCGTGTCAAGCTTGAGTTCAAGTTCAATAATACTAAGCTCAACAGGTTTGCGAGCCTAATCGAATTTAATCGAATAATTTTATTATTTTACCCGTAATATGATAATTATTCGCCAACATACTTTAATAGAAAACTATGATTAATGTAGGTAAGTTACCGAGTCGAGCTTGAGTATTTCGAGTTTACTATCGAATCGAGCTCGATCTAGTTCAAGTCAGTTTCGAGCTTTGAGTTTTTTAATTGAGTCGAGTTTGAGAGTGATACTACTCAACTCGAGCATTATTGATGCATGTAATGGGTAAACAATGGAAGGCGAGAGAATATTAAGTAGGATGAAGCTTAGCTTGCCTTGCTCAAATACTTCTTGTGAATTTTCAGTGCCTTCTTTAACGCTTTTTTTGCATCCATATTTCCAGTGATTTGGCCCAGGATCTAGATAGAGGTTTCCAAATAGCAAAAAATGAGACCACCCACCCACGTCTATGAAGCAGACGAAGAAGAAGAAGAGTAATACCTGGACAATATCATCCATTCCTTGAGCCTCTTTTAAGAGTTGCTTATTCTTCTTCTCCAAAACACTAGCAACAAGGAAAACAGCAAGAGCGCCTCTCTTATCTGTCCATCCATTTTCCATATTTTTCCTCTCAAATTTTCCATACTGCTTAAGCTCCTTTGAAGTGACTTCTTTAACTTCAAGCTGACCGCTCGAAGAAACAGAATTTTCAGCCTCATATAATGAATAGATATTTGGGTTGTACTCCATCGCCCACATGACCTAAAGTACAAATTCCCCAGTAAGTGAAAAGAATGATATAAAAAACACCCCATTTTTACAATATAATTCTTTCAACAATTGGGTCGGATTTAGTGCAGTTTTAAACGAACATACGAGGTTATACCTCCCACAGATACATTGCATCCACAAATGAAAACTCTCTTCGAAACAATACCATCAGCATACGAATGGCAAATAGATATTCCCCACCATCCACCTCCTCTGCCATGCAAAAAGTAGCCATCACTCAGACAAACATCATACACACCATGGGTTATTAGATCAATGTATGCGTATAGCTAGTTTCTTTGGGTTCTAGTTTTTAGAGAATATCACAATATGTACACTGAGAAAGGGAAATTATTTTTGAAGCTTCCAATGACCTGATGACTAGTAATGATACTGTGGATTTATAGCACAATATGAAATGTTCATATGTACCCGAGGATCAACTTGATGATACCCAAAGTTTAGCTGTCCTATTGTAAAATGGTTGCCCTAATTATTAGGAGATAAGGTAGACTTCAATAATCTTATACCATAGCCACTCCAAACAAAGATGTATTCTGGTATCATTTAAAGAAGCATTTGCATATGAATAGTTTCACAAAGGAAAAGTCATACCAAGATGATGATGGAGCTTCGGGTCTACTGCTTTAATAATTTGTTTAAGGGTACCCAGTTGAGATTGCACTCCCATAGAAGTTGCAGTGCACCTAAAGTTTTCCCTCTTCAAACAGAAATGGAGAAAGAATTACCAATACAAGACAAGCAAAAAAACATAAAAAAGTCATAAATCTACTCTAGAGAACAGAAAAAAAATAAAGGCCACTCAGATAACTCTTAGAGAAATAGCATTTTGGCAGGAGTAGGTGGCAAAGCTCACATAAATAGGAATAAGCCTAGAGTTTAACACATCTGGGCCATTTACAGTGAAAGTCTGCATGAGCTTAGCAACCAAGAGATCATTAACTATTAAGCATGCAATACATGCCGAAAGTCACCAAATAAAAGATCTTTAATAATAACTAAAATCCTATCCAACTAATAGCAGGTTGCTACAATAATCCTCTTCATCTAATTCTTTTGTGTCACATGTGAGACCTTAAACATTCTGTCATAGAAAGTGTTCATTAATACGCTGCCTTCAAGCCCCAGGTGTATAAACTCCTTAAATGATGGCTGGTGCATTCTAAACTACCGTTAAATTGTCATATAACTGATAGGCAGTAAGATTCTGTTCCACAAGTTAAGTATGAGGTGTGGAGTCTCAACATAGCAAGTGAGACAATGCACAAGCGCAAGGAAGTCAACTTCAGAATCATCAAATACTCTTGTTATTTACTGGACAAGAATAAGAATTAGAGGCACAAGGTAATAATTGATAATTGACCATAGAAAAACAACTCTATAAATTGATGATATTCTGGCCTATAAAATCTGTTAATTAAATGAGATGTTGGTTAATTGACAAGGTAATAAATTATTAATTTTATAAGGATCATACAAATGCAACATACAATAATCATGACTTTAGCCAATTAAAAATTTTCTGTTTTTCTGACATTATTCAATTAACATGAAATAATAAAAGCATTATTGCAATAGAACAAAATACAGTTCTTGTAATAAAGCTTTATCAGAGATCTATTTTAGAATAAAACTACAACCACAAATTTATAGGTTTGTAATTATACAATCTGAACAAGCCAATCAAGGAAACAATTTAGTTGATTAAATTTGAAATTATAGTAAATAATTACTTTATTATAATACGAATGAAACCACCCAACTATAAAAGAATTTTCTGCAAAAATAATATTATAAATGATTAATCTAGCCTGAAGCACAAGTTTAGACAACAGACAATTATGTTATTGTACAAGTTATCAATTTATGAGTAAAAATATATATAGGTTACTGTATGTTATATAATACAAGACAATGTGAGATCAATGCGTAGCTATTTCAGAGTTTACAGGTTTCACTTATATATGTCTCTAATACTTCATTTTAATTAGTTAGTTTCCGACTTAACCAAAATTATCTCATGTATGGACTTGGATGGAAGGGGAACATGGTGGTTTAAAATTTGACAGAACTCATGTAATATTCGGATGATGCACATTTTTTTCGGGCGACAAAGTGCCTTACTAGTCTACGCATTGCGCGCTCAAAGCACCAGAAGGCATCTGCTTCATCTTCAAGAAGAATAACAATTGGAGAGCATATATCATTCATTCCTGCTCACGGAGCAAAAAAGAAAAATAACAGATCAGGTAAGGTCTTTCGCTAAACGATGTGTTGTCTTGGGTTAACTGAAGTAATTACCTTGAACATACCCAATTTCTTTATCCACCCAAGCATAGATAGAAAGAACATCCCAGAGCTTTGCCTGATTAGCTTCATTCTCATAGTATGCAAGGGTGCGATCAGTCCGTACAACATCCAACCCTGTATTACTTATGTCAGCTCTACGAATCATCAATATGTATGTATACAACCGTTCAAGCATTCAGGTTAGAACACACAGGAGGAAGACATTTCAACGATAATTATGTGACAGATAAGAGTTGCATAGGTAAACATGTGCCCTAGAACCATCACCAAGTGGGACTCAGACAGGCTTGCTTGATTAATCATATTGAACAATCATTACGAAAAAGGCTGTCTTAGTAACATTCAAGATAAGGTTTTAATATTATAACAAATCAAGGTGAAAATAAGTTATGTCCTAGCACAAACCAATTTGAGGCAGGGTAAGCTTCCATTGAATCTCCCTTTCATCTGACGGACCACAATTTGACACTCCATAATTAGCTTGGACATTAGTATTATCATCAGGATCCTGGAATGGGGTACCATCATCATTAATTATAGGTGTTGTGATGAACTTTCCACTGCCAATGGTAGGAACCATCTTACGACATACAGCTTTCCACACAGCATACTTTTCCCTGAAAATATAGAAGAATTGATATGTATGTATGTCGATAGTAATAAAAGATATACATGTAATCAAAGTTATAACTGCACGAATCCATAAGCAAATCCAAATAATATACAGAATCTGCAGACAAATGCACCAACTGAGGAAACAATAACTATAGAAAATAGTCCACCTTGCAGCTTTAGCAATCATACAATAGAAACTGACCTTGCATCTATCATAAAAGAAAATTAGAGGTAGTGGAAAATAACCAAAGTTGATATTCCAGAGTAGCATAGAACTTCTCTGACATATTATATATGGTTCTCATAATCTACCAACGGAAAGTTCAAAGAAAAAAAAATACTCTGTCCCTCTACTTGCTTCCCATTTCTTTTGGGCACAAGTATTAAGGCGTATATTAAAATATAGATATAGTACAAGTGATGTGATGGAGAGAGAAGAGAATAATATTATATTCCAGGTGATATATATGATATTATATAGATAAAGTATTATTTATATGTAAGATGGAGTAAAGTGTGGGAATATAAAAAAGAAAGTGTGGGTATATAATATTATATTTTATTTTTAAAAAAGGAAATTGGGAGTAAATAGAGGGATGGAGGGAATAGCATTTAATCATATCGATGAACAATCGAACATACAGGCCCATAGGAACATAAC
This sequence comes from Ballota nigra, assembly GCA_947034835.1. Classification (NCBI taxonomy): domain Eukaryota; kingdom Viridiplantae; phylum Streptophyta; class Magnoliopsida; order Lamiales; family Lamiaceae; genus Ballota; species Ballota nigra. The sequence goes on from OX344727.1 coordinate 30,136,875, forward strand.
TTTTTGCAAGATGTAGGAGCATCTCTTCGACATCTAAAGGTATAACTTGAAACAGACATTTAAATATTTAAAGGGGATTAAAGATAGAAAGTTACTCTAAATAGAATGAAGAATAACTAAGATGGGAAAGCATGGTTAGATAAGTCAATGTGAACATAACTGAATGTATGAGAAGATGCCAAAATATACCTTCCAATCAATAGAAAACATGAGTTGATTTTTTGCTCTAAACTGTTGTTACTTGTGGATAAATGCATGTGCTATTAACCACCTTCAAACCTGACTTCACTTCAAACCAAGAGCTTTGACAACTTTGCAATTTTGTAATTTGAATTTCATATCAGATGGTGGCAACAACAAGGTCATCCGATGCCTCCCATCCATGCAAATATTACATTTTGCCAACTCAAATAAGTGGGGTGGTACTTGGCCTAATATATTAGAGGGCAGGATTAGGATCCTTTCCACCCCTATTCTTTATTTAAGGTCAAGTGAAATTTCAAACAATCTTGTACTTCTTATCAAGCAATTCAACTTAGGCCAATCCTATTTGACATATAATATCTGGAGTATCATTACTGTAATAGAGAAATTACAACAAATTGTACACATCATTTTCCCACAACCCATTCACATAAGTAGGAGTGCCAAACTTTCAATATCATTTTCTTCTATCAAGGCCAAACCGAGGTAACTCAATTCTATTTAAGATCAACCCTTAATATTACAATACAACTCTTTGGAATAAAATTACTTGAATACCTTCTCCGTTCCCTGACCTCATTTCTTTCATCATACGTGCTGTTGGGATCAAAACAACCCAACAAGAACTCCCAGACTGCCCCTTTAATGGTGGGATGAACACCCTAGTATAACAGCCAATAGAAGAAAATCATCATTCTGACAGTATCTCGTTCTATTTAATCTGTATAATATAGCTGATAAGCTTATACATTAAAAAATTGTGGTGTGAAAAGTTTCTTTATGCAAAAGGTTCAAGTTATAAAATTTCATGCAACTTAACAGTTACTGTCAAATTTATATGTATTCTGATGATGCCCTTTCGCAATTGTCAAGCAGAAAATCCAACTTACGAAAAAGGAAATGCATTTAACAGTTTAAAGATTTTGTTTGCACAATGCATCCTATAAGGCAATTTCAGTGGCCATTTAGTTGTAAGCTTGTTCCTGATGAAACAGATATCTCTTTGGGGCAAGATACAATTGTTTGATGCAATGAGCAGTTATAAATTGATAAACTTCTGATTCATTCAACATTAATATAACCCTCCAGCCATTACACATGCAGCTTTAGTCGAAAGCCACATTCCATATATAGCCCATAATGTGCAGGTGTGTAAATGGCAGAAGAAGGATGTGAATAGACACAAATATCAGTATCGAGTAATTATTGCCAGTGAAAGAGATATACTTTTGATGATCTGAAGATAGAAACCACTGCTAATTGAGTGTAATATGATCTACTGTCGATAATGCATGGCAGTCTCATAATAGGTTCATCCTTGTACCTCAGATGAAACAACTAACACAGGGTATTCTTGAAAGATTTCCCAAGATGCAATGAAACACTATATTCCTAAGAGGAAGGACATTAGAGTGCAAATTCCATTCAAAGATTCTTATATAGCTGGATGACAACTAATTTTGTTTTGGGGTGGTAACTCAAAACATAAATGTATGCCCCATACATGAATGAATGGAACTTCATATATCTTAAACAAGAAATGCATACATAAAAATTCAATTTACCCCTCTCTGGATTCTTCTGAGTACACCAGCTATATCCAAATGGCCATCCTCGGAAAATGCCACATTCCATCTTCTTGGACTCAGAGTTTTACCCACCTGTCAATATGAGTGATCATAATTTCAAAAGAAGAGAGCCATTGTATTTTCATAGTACTGTAGAAAATAGATGCAGGGAAAGCAAGTAAATATTTGGATCGTCTTGAGGATAACTAAGAACAAATAGTCTGAGAACCCATCAATAATCCCAAAAAAGAAACAAAACTACAGGTGCTGAGACATGCACATTTTAAAATCAAAGCTTGCATTAGTACATTGTATGCAAATCCCCAGCTCTCTGGTAGAAAACTTTAACTATCTTCTAAGTTTTGTATTTATTGAAGCAGGAGAAAAGGTATTTTGGATACCTCAAACATTTTCTTTCAACGAATACAAAATGCAATAATTTAACCACCCCATATTTCTTTTAAGAAAAGAGATAAATGGAAATTGTAAGCAAGACACTGATACACACCCTTGCTTTAAAACGCGACTTGGGAACATCAGCTTCACATTCAGCTCTGACAGGATAGTATGAATCCAACTCCTCAGGAGAGGTAAAAAACATCATATTCCTATCTGAAAATCAGGCAATACATAAACATCACAAAAACGATTGCTTAACACCCCCATAGCAACCAAAAGGGGTTAGGGGCGAGAATCAAGCGGTGACCTAACAATCTTTCTTGCTTAGATGAGCACAGAATTTTGCATGTCTTCTAAAATTACTTATTGGAGAATCTATACCAACATTCAATTAATAATCAATGAAGTCCTTAATTAATTGATTGTCATCCATATCAACACCGATGACTTGACAGATATGGATCAAACTTCCTAACGAAAACCGTTTCTCCCATAAACACTGGCCAATCAGGAAAGAGCATAATTACAAAAATGCTTCATAAAACTTACATTGAATTGGGCTCTAAGTATTACGGAAATCAATCAATACACCGATTCGCGAATGAGTTTTTTGTGATACAGCTCCAACCAATTCCGGTGCTCATACAACGCGAGTATTTGTTAAAATTTAAGCGAAATTAAAAATATGAAAAAATTTAGTATTAGGGTACCCATGATTGGAGAGAACAACGCATATGCATATACGACGCATACTGTGCAACGGTTTACCTCTTTCTTTCTTTTTCCATTATTATTTTTTTTTTTTTTTTGATAATCCGGGGAATTCAATTTTTTTTTTAAAAAAAAAATCACTTATGGTCTACATACGACTAGTGGTGATCATAAAATTTAAAAGGCACTGAATCGAACCGCATTCACTGTTATTAGCAATTTTTTAAAATAATCGTGGTTAAAAAATTTGATACAAACCGCTTGCAATTTTAAAATTTGTCACAAACTGCACTGCACATATATTAATATTAATATTATGTATATATTTTATATATTATAGGTATGAGAAGGTATTATGTAGAAATTGTACAAAGTAAATTAAGAATATTTGAAAAGGTTTTTCAATAAAATTAAGAACAATTGGCTCATTATTATAGGTTCCAATAATTCCATTATTATCTATCTTTATCAAAGGATAAATTTTTTGGATAAAAAGAGAACCAAGTATTACTTGATTGGAAATATTTTTGACAAGTAAGAAGCTTGTCGAAATACATTTTTTTTAAGTCTGCACCACTATCAACTAGTGCTATAAATTATTTGGTATAAAAATCATCAATTAGAATGCAGCCTAGAGGAAGAGGATCTTTCACTTCCTGTAAAATGTTCTATTATATTTATTATCAGTGTATAAACTGAATTTTCAATAATAACTTCATTTTCTTGCTTTATATTATTGAGAATATGATCTCTATTTTGTTGGGTTAAATAATGATCTCACCAACCTTTTAATTGACCAGTAAATCATGCGATAATCATTTTCGCAATATTTTTATCGGTATTACCATTATTTTTACAGATAGTAGAATACATTAGTATTCTATGAACAGTATTATAAATTTATTTTTCAGTATATTCGTCTATATTCCATTCATAAATATTTCTACCACTATAACTATTATTAATAATGTATTCTTGTTCTTCATTAAGAACATCCATAGGAGTAGGTCTTTTATAATAATAATATATATTTGTAGGTTTATCAGCCCATTTATCAATCTTATTAATTTGATCATCAATAATCTGTTTATAATCAGAATGTTGTTCAACACTTTTAATAAAATCTTCTTTTAAAGTATTTAAAGATAATTTTGAAAAATTTTCTTCTAATAATTTTACTAACTCAGAAATTGATTCTAACTTGAAGTCTTTAACTTCAGAAGGAGGCTGTATACTAGGAGTAGCAATAGTGATTAAATTTCCATTAGTTTTATTAGGAATTTCTTGGGATTTAAAATTTATTAAATCTATAACCTTGTCAATTTTATTGTGAATAGAAAGAATTTGTTCTCCCAAAATATTTAAAAATAAATTTGTATAATTATTTTGTTGTATTAATAAATTGATTTGTTTACAAGTTGCTTGTATAGTATCATTTTCAAATAATTTTGCAAATGCTAGAAAATTACATATATTATTATCTTTTTCAATTTGAAAGGTTCTAATGGGGGAAAATCTTTATTAATAATTTGTCCATTCATCAATTTATAATTTCTTTCTAAAATAGAAATGTATTGATCTACATAAGTAGACATAAACCAAGGAACAAATAAAATAATAGTATTTATTTCTTCACATTTTTTATAAAATCTTTCTTGAATAATTTATTTTTCAACATTGTTGAAATTTTCAAAAACCATTTTCGAAAGGGTTCCCATTTGGGTAGTTGAAATTCTTCAGAAATAATTTTTCTGGCTTCTGAACCAGGACAAAAATTAATTTTCTTGAAATTTAAATCCATTAACTAGGAAAACTCATTTCAGACATTGTCTCCATATATCTGTTATTAACTCCTTTAACTATATTATCTTTGTCAATATGTAATTCATTTATTCTTTCATTTTCAGATATATTATCTTCACTAAAATTTATTTTTTCTCTTAGTTGAGAAGTAGAAGCTCTTGAAGGGGTTTCAACAACATAATCAACTGGAGAGATGTATGAGTACATAGAAGGGGGTTTAAAAAATTGTGCTCTATTTCTTAGGGAATTATCAAAGTGTATATTAACAGTTCCTTCAGTAGTTTAGAAAACATCTAACAGTCTAGACGAAATATTAGACTGTGTTTTTACTGCTTTTTCTATGACCCAATTTTCTGGAAAAGCAATTTCTTCCCATTTAATGGATCTTCGAGTAATAATATTAGATCTATTGAAATTTGTTTCAATTAGAATTGTTTCATTAGCAGGTTTATCTTTTATTCTACAATGTGGATCTAATGTAAATAAAGGTTTATAATAAATTCTATAGCAAACACATATCACTTCAGATCCTGGAGTATAAGTATAACCATGAATTTTAACATTTAATGTTAAGGCATCTAGAATATTTATATCAGTTAAAGATAATTGTAAATTTGGATAGACATCAAAATAAACTGGACCATGTGCCAAACTGGACTGTATTATGCCCATCAAGGATTGTTTCCAATTCAAATTTCTACCATCTCTTAAAGCTGCAATAAAGCTTTCTGGTAATCCTTCTAAGGTTAAAGGTTTAAATGCAAACTGCACTAATCCAATATGTAAAAATTTATGATCTTTTTTATAAGGCAAAATATCTTTTTCTGAAAGAAATTTTATGATTACTTCCTCATTATTAATAGAAATAGATTCTTTGGTTGTTTTAACAATTTGTTTAAATCCTAACTTTTCAAAAGTTCCTAATTTGTAAATTACTTTAGGATCTATTTTTGGAATTGTCCATTTATTTAATAATTCTAGATTATGGGGTATTTCATACTCCATATTCAAACTATTTTTAACAGAGTCTTTATTATTAAACATTATAAAGTTGAAGTGTTAAAAATATGTCATCACTAAGCAAGTGCATAATCTCCATGGCTCTGATACCACTAGGGCCCAAGCACACATACTGAAGCACATATAAGCTCGGAATCATGTTGTCTGGGAAGTAATTACTATTACTTGAATCTTATTGTTTGGGGAACAATGACTGCTGAGCTTGAACCATATTGTTTGGGGAGCAAAAATTGCTATTACAAATCTGAGAACAGGAATTAATTACAAACTAATTATCCGTTAACCATAATAAATATTTATGAAATCAATGGACACCACAATGTTTCTCGCCCAACAATTCCAACGGGCTATTCATGTGTTCCAACAGATCTCCAAATATTTATTATATGCCAGTTAGTTAGTTCAATCTCTCAAATCAACCCAACTAACTGATTCATAACCCAACTTATTGTTCCCAAACATATTGATTCAAAACTCAACTTGTTGATTCAAAACTTACATTACTTAGTTATGTGCTTGAAAGCTTTTGTAATATCAAAACATAGATATTATGAACTTTTCTAGGTCTGACATATTTTTAACACTTGTTGATGACCTTTGATCAATGTTGATAATTAGTGGCTATTTATGTTAAGAAAGATCACCAAACAAAGATCAATAGAGGATTAAAGCTAGATTTTTGTAAGTAAAGATTGAGAGAGAAATTTGCAAGAGTTTGACTTGTTTTTAATTTGTAACCCCCTTCTTATTATCCCATGAAGGGTATTTATAGAGGTACAAGCAAGTAGGAGGTGTCACCTCCCTAATCATCTTAATTTTCATTGTGACAAGTGTTAAGACACTTGTCATCTCCTAAGCTATTACATCTTTACACAATAACAAGTGTTAAGACACTTGTTTGTTACTAATGTAATGCCTAATTATCGGGATTTCTGATGATCTTCCGAGGTGCCCTCTTGCTCGCCTGCTCGCCAATAATTAGGTCTTTGTGTCTTCTTGGTCTAGCTGTTCGCCATCTTCTTGTGCTCTTTATGACCAGCTGCTCGCCTCCTGGTATCATGACCAGCTGCTCGCCTCCTAGCATCATGACCAGCTGCTCGTCTACTCGACCTTGGCCTTCAAGCCCAGCTGCTCGCCTCCTAATGTGTGAAGTCCCAGCTGGTCGTCCTTTTCATTTATTATTTTCATTCTTGATTTCTTAATCTCATTATTTTAATTTTTTTATTTTTAATCTTGTTACCCGGTTGTTCGCCTATCAACAATGCCCCCTAGTTTGGCACATAAGGATAGATTTTATCCTTTTTTGTCAAACTATTGGATAGGCTAAATTATTCGAAAGGAGACGAGCAGCAGGGAATTTGTCTTTCATTTCTTATGGGGAGTGAGCAACAGGTTTTTGAAATTTTGAGCGGGAACTCTCGGAGGCGAGCAACAGGGAACGACGCTTGTACAGGCGTCGTTTCGTTTCTCGAGGCGCAGAATTCGAAGCGTCGTGACGTGGCAGCCCACGCGTGCGCCCTTAGAATTGCGTATAGGGGCCTCAATTTTTCACTTCTTTCAATTTCGCCCCCGAATCCATATCTATAAATAGTTCCCCTCTTCCATTTTCTTTCTTTTTTCGATTTCTCACAAGCAAAACCGCCATTGACGAATTTCAAGCTTTTTCTTCCCCATTCTTTTCGATTTCTTGACTGATTCCTCCTAAATCAAAGGTGAATCCTTTGATTCTTTTTGTTTCTTTCCGTAATTTTTGTTTTTTACTCTCAATTTTGTATTTTTCGTCTCTTTCACCGTTCCGCCGCCATCGCCGCCACATCACCACCGCATCGCTGCCGCGTAACTGTCATTGCCTTCTGTTTTTTGTTCAAATCGTGCCACCACTCACTCTGCTCTCATTTGTGCTCTTTTTCGTTCGATTTGCACGAAGGATTTTCGAAATGGCATCACCCTCTTCGAGCAACACTCAATCTCTCGAGTTTGTTAGACGAAATCCGGGAAAAAAGCCCGTAGAAGATGAACCGCCGCGCCCTGCTCCTCGCCGCTCGCTCCGGCGAGCAGCTGGTCAAGCTCCTAAAACTATGCTCATTGATGAGGACACGGGTTCCGAGGCGAGCTCTGTTGCTCGCTCCATCGATTCCTTCTATGCTGTGGAAAGCTCGGGCGAGCAAGACGTTCAAGGCCCTGTTGCTCGCTCCTCGGCTCGTGAAGGAACCTCCTCGGACATAGGCGAAGATTCTGCTGAAGTCGCTGCTGAAATAGAGGAGATGAGCCTCCATGGGGACACGGGAGCGAGCAGCGAGCAACCGGTCCAGAGCGAACAAGTAACCGGATCAGGGAGCGAGCAGGTGGGAGTTACATGGGAATTTCTTCGGGAGATAAATTTTCCTGTTTCAAGGCCAACTCCCGAGTCTCTCGTTCCTAAAGTTGTAGTCCGAAGGCAGGAGTGGATTGATTACGCCAATAAGTATCACAACACATTTCCTGTTCCTGCTCGACCTATCATGGAGGCTCTTCCATCAACATACACAGCGAGCAAAATAGCCAGTGTGGTTACGGAGGAGGATTTAGTTCGGATACAGTCTCGCTACCGTATTCCGTACGACATCCACTTGTACGTTCCCCAACCAAGAGAAAGAGCTGACAATCCACCTCCAGGCTGCACTGCTATCAACCTTGACGTACTTAACACGGGGTTCCCTCTCCCTCTGCACCCGGTGATCAGACGATTCTTGAAGGACATAAACCTGGCGATCACTCAGATTACTCCGAACGGTTGGGGTAGTTTGTTGGCGTTTATGACCCTTTTCGGGTTGGAAGGATACAAGAACAAAATCAGCACGGCGGAGATACACTATGCTTTGACCATCTCCTCGGCTGTAAATGAAGACGGGCTGGGTTGGTATTACATCAAAGCCCGCAGTGGCGTCAAATTAATCGAATGGGTGCCTAATAAGGTCAAAAGTTGGCACAAGCAGTTTTTTTATATTGGCGGTGATTGACGGGCGTCCTCTGATTTTTCAAGAGGACCGGGACGTATAGACTCACCTACTTGTTTTGGTGAGATTCGGCGTAGGTCTCAATTCCTAGTTCATCGAATTTTTAGGTGAACTAATTTTAATCTTTTTCCCTTGTTTTGCAGGTCCTCGTCTCTTGAAGTGGGGGCATCCGGATTTGAGCGAAGAATTTTTATACGTTCTCGCATTGATTTCACTACGGGACGTTAAGGACCGGAGCATCGAACATCTCTCCCAGGCCCATTGTCGCAAGCTAGCCCAACTTATTACCAGCGCCCATCATTTGGAGGCACAAGCAGAAGTCCCCGAGGATAAGTTGTTAATTTTCCCGTTTCTCCTATTATTCGTTCTTGCCCTGTTGGTCGCCTAGGCCCTGCTAGTCGCCTAGGGTAAGTTTCACTTGTTAATTTTACTGAATTTTTTGTGTTGTTTTCAGCTCAAAGGGTAACAGTCGCTGTCCCCCCAATTCCCGAAAGTTATTATTTGCTTGCACGTCGGGTTAAGCAGATGGCCGCCAATCAACCATCAAGGAAAAAGAAATTTGACCCATGTACTTCCTTGATCAAGCTGAGAGCCGAAGCGGATGAAGAGGAAGAAGTTTCTCAGGCTCCTGCCCCTGCTCCTCGCCCCCCAGTGCACTCCTCGCCTCCCCCAAAGGATACGAGGGGTAAGAAGAGACTTACGAAAGAGACTGCTCCTCGTAAGGAAGATGATCGGGCCAAACGGACCAAAGGGCAAGGTTCCTCCCAGGCGACCAAAACTGTTACTCGCTCCTCACCTGTGGAGGAGGTGACCGAGCAACAGGTCGTTGGTGCCATAATTGCTGGTCAGGGTAGGGGCACATCTCCTGACAACACTTACTTGGGCTATGACCCAGTAAAGATGAGGGAGTAAGTACTTTCTCCTTTCTGTTCAATGTTTGCCCCTTTGACTTTGTTTTTCTAACGGCTTTTTCCTTGTATAGGTACCGGAAGAACGATTACCCTGGTCGTGCAAAGGTACTTCACCAATTCAGTTGTGTGAAGTCTCCTCCGGCACCTCATGAGATTAAGGACTCCCACGTCCGAAGAGCCATGGAGTATGTTCCCCGCTCGTGGACCAAGACTGGCAAGGAGATTCTGCAGAATCAGAGCCTTAGTGACAACGCTCGCTTGTTGAGCTATAACGCGAGCCACCAATCTATCACTGCTCAGCGAGTTTTGGTCCAGGCCATCGAGCTTGAGCGAACGAATCGCGGTTTGGGACGAAGGATCGAGCAAGTTGAGGCGGAACGTGATGCTCAACTTGCTCAACTGAAGAAGAAGGATGAAGAGTTGGCAAAATTGAAGGCTGACTTTGACAGAGCCAAACATACGTGGACGCGGGAGGTGAAAGCTGCCGAGGATCGGGAAATGGTAACGTCTAACACTTCAGAGAAGCTTAAATTGGAGTTGGGCGTTGTCACTGACCGTCTGCAGGTTTTAGAGACAGAGCGGGTGGGTCTGGTGGAAAGAGTGGAATCCTTGAAGGTCCACGTCGACCAGTTGGAAAAGAAGAACAAACGCGGCATCTCTTACACTACGTATGTGCAAGATGTAACCGATAACACCAATCTGGGTTACATCTGCGCATATGCAGACAGCGTGAGGAATGTGAAGTACGCTTTGGATAATGGTCTGGAAGTGATGACTTCGACCATCAAGGACTTCACAGACTATGTCACTGAAAATCCTCCTGCTCCCGGCTTCGAGATCCCGGTGGCTGATCTATGAGAGATGGGGGTCAACTTGGGTGTCTTCAAAGACGATGTCCGCGTTGTGGCCCCTAAGGAGAGAGTGGAGGCGGATAGGGATATGACAATCTTTGAAGCCCTGGGCCCCCTTATCCCGAATCCTCTTGGCGAAACAAGCTCCTCCACTGCAGTAGGCGAGCAGCAGGCCTCTGGGGTTATTGTGCAAGATGTTCCTCTTCCTCCCCAAGATCCTCAAGCCCCACCTGCTCCATCAGCTCCTGAGACTTAGATTTTATTTTCTGTCTTTTTTAGTTGATGTAGTAAGATAATGATCGTATGCTTTCCATTTCTTTGTAACCTTGTTTTGATGAATGAAGATCGTTCTTTTACTTTACCGTTCGCCTTTTATTTGCCCTTTTCATTTTTTTTTTGCTCAAGTATTTCTTTCTGATTGAAAGTTTTAATACTTTTCCTTTGCAAATGTATGTATATTGAGTATGCGTGAGCCTATTTGGTTCATTTGGAGAACTTGGCTTTTGTCATACTTCTCTTTATGCCCTGTTGCTCGCCCCTTGCTATGTTTGTGCTTAAATGCATTTGGCTTCGGGATGAGCAACTAAGTGTTAGCATGTGCCCTGCTGCTCGTCTCCACTGTACTTATGCTTTATGCATTTAGTATCTTGAGCGAGCAACTTCGTGTAATGGGGCGATCAGGTGGGCTCCTGAGTCTCATGAACCCTGCTGCTCGCCTCCTCTTTGACTTGTGCTTTCAACCCCTGCTTGTCCTCAGGCGAGCAGTTTTTCTTCTTGGCGAACAATTGGGCTGTGATGCCTCTTTAACTTCTTAGTTATTTAATACAGTGAACAACCATTCCTACTCACATATTTTGCTAAAAGTTTGAAAATTTTGAAAAAATCTCTACCCGTCTTACAATAATATACACAACAATATAAAAAACTTTATTCTAATCTACAGAGAAAATTTCTATGGAAAATTTTATTTTACATTGGTCTCCTAACTATTGATAATATTTCTTCAACAAAGCCGCGTTCCAGGTGTATTGGGCCGAGTTGCCTTCCATGTCTTCAAGATCATACGTGTCGTTGTGCCACTTATGAGTTATCCTGAATGGGCCCTCCCAAGTCGGTCCAAATACACCTGGAGGTGTTGCTAGGATTTTTCGGAGTACCAGATCCCCGACTTCAAACTCCCTGACTTTCACTTGCGAGTTGTAGTACTTCGCAATTCTTCTTTTGTATATCTCGTTTTTTATTTCTGCCGAAATTCTTTTTTCGTCGATCAGATCCATTTCTGCAGCTAATGCTTTGTTGTTCTCTTGTTCATTGAACTCGGCTATTCTTTCAGTTGGTACTTTGAGCTCTATAGGTATGACTGCTTCTGTACCGAATGCCATAGCAAACGGTGTTTCCCCCGTGCTCGTTCTATGTGATATCCTATACGCCCAAAGTATTTCGGGTAGTTCTTCCGACCACTTGCCTTTCTTGTCCACTAGACGGATTTTGAGGATGTGCTTGATTATCTTGTTAACTGCCTCGACTTGGCCGTTGGACTGAGGATGATACGGTGTCGAAAAATGCTTCTTGATTCCCCATTTTTTGCAGAAATCTCTTATTTTTTTTCCCTCGAACTGTCTTCCATTGTCTGTCAGTATTGCTTGTGGAACTCCGAATCGGCACACTATACTTTTCCATATAAAATTGATCATCTTTTCTTGTGTTATTGTTACTAGCGCTTCAGCTTCAGCCCATTTTGTGTAATAGTCCACGGCCACTACTGCAAATCTGACATTCCCCTTTCCCGTTGGGAAAGGTCCTATGATGTCTATCCCCCACTTTGCGAATGGCCATGGACTATCTACCGAAATCAGTTCTGTTGGTGGTTTATGTATGTTGGGGGCGAACAGCTGGCATCGGTGGCAAGTTTTTGCAATTTTGATTGCGTCTTGTAACAGAGTTGGCCAGTAATAACCTTGCCTTACTGTTTTGTATGCCAGTGCTCGTCCTCCTGCGTGATTCCCACAAACTCCCTCGTGGATTTCTTTCAAAACTTCCTGGCCTAGCCCCCTTGCTAGACATTTCAGTAGGGGCAGTGAAAATCCCCTTTTGTAAAGTTGGCCTTCCATGATCGTAAATCTTGCTGCTCGTTTGACTAACTTGGCCGCTTCTTGTGGGTCTTCAGGCACTATGTTATCCTTGAGGTATTTGTATATTGGTGTTCTTCAGTCCTCTTCTGTCAATTCTTCTTCAACTTGATTTATCTTGTAGTCACTGGTGGATGGATTAGAAATTCTTGTTATCGTGACTTCTGAAAGTTTTGTTGGTCCCGTACTAGTAGCTAGGCGAGCAAGCGCGTCTTGTAACGCCCCAAATCCGAAACACATAAATATCTCAGATTCGAGGTGCCACTTGTGATTAAAATCTGAACTATAAAATTTTTGATATAAAAAGGGATGATAAAATGAGAAATGAGTTTTATGCAGCGGAAGAAATGAGTGTAATATTTAAATAAGTATCTCAGACACACACACACACACATATATATATATATATGTATATATATATATATATATATATATATATATGTGAATATAAAGCTTAGTATTTAACAATAACATTTTACTTAAGTGGGGAACTCCGTGTCGTCTCTATTACTGTCATTGCTCCACGAAATCATAATCTGCAAGGGTTGTAAAAAGAGGGGGGCGTGAGATTTGAATTCTCACGTATGGGTGATTTGCAACGTCATGGGATTGGTAAATCCGAAATATGTTAAATTATACTCATTGAGAAAATACATAATTTATTTAAGCAGTTGACATATAAATATGAATAACATATATCACAGAAGTAACAAGCTCACGTAATAATTAATTGGGCATAACAGGTTTCACATTCACATAATTGATATATCACAAGTTGATTCACGTTAAGGGGCAGAGCCCAAAACCATTTTCACGTATCGGCACAATCTGCCAAAATCACTTTCCACATATTGTAAATCTCTTCCAAACCATTTTCGTACGACCATACTCGACTTGTTCCACTTCCAAAACCTTACTCCTTCCAACCACTGACAAAATAGAATAACGCAAACCATCAATGGCCTTATTCCCAGTGCGCAACGTAGGCGTCTGACCCGGGGACCAGATCTGTTTGAATCAACAACCTTGATTCTGGGGGCGTCCTCGACAGCTCCCCGGAGGTTGAATTTAATACCCGTACCACAACTCCGTACTTACTGACATTCCGTCCTTTTATAAAACTGACATTTAAAAACATGGAGGGAAAATTCCTCGATTTGCAATCAAATTGATTCATGCTCATATACGCCCTTAGTCATGCAACAGTGATTGATTTGAATAAAACAACAAGTATTTCGTATCATATATAAGTATATCACATAATTCAAACAGTTATATAATAGGGATACATTTATGTTGGATTAATCGTTTTAGATTTAATTGGTCGAGTTCAGAGTATACCAGCACAACGTATTATAAGCAGATCGATCAACAGATCATCACCCACATGTTTGCTCCGGGTCCCGGGAGTGATATACAAATAGAATGTCGGATCCCTCGTGCGTATTCCGATTAGTACAGAGTCCTAATACGAAACCATTTGATTAAAAGTTGACCCTTGGAATATTTAGGAAAACTCGAGAGTTTGCGCTACGCGAGACGAGTGGTCGATATCTTATCTATAATATATAATACACCTAACTCTTCCATATTTGGGTTTTGGCGGGAGAGCTTCTCATCCGTTGATCACATTTCGCCATTCCATCGTGTCCATCCGTTTTAATTATGCTTTGAATGGTTCTTAAATTTTCATAATTGGCTCTTATTGTATTGTAGTAAATATATTCCCCTAAATATTGTATTGTAGTAAATTTAATCCCCTAGATTTAGCAATCGTATTAATTTTTCCCCCTATATATAGTGTGCTCCTCTTTCTCATGGCCACATTCTATTTTTGTTCTCGGTTTACTTGGTGTTGCATTTTTTTTCCTTTTCTTTTTTGGTTAGGGTTTTCTATTTCTTGGTTTTTTGACCCATTTATTCTTTTGTTGCAGTGCTAACTATCGGCCAAAACGCGGTTAAGGCTTATTCAAATTATTGTCTGGTTTCGTTGATGAAGTGTATAGTATGGTAATTGTTTGATCCTGTGCATGTTTATGATTTTGAATTAGTATGGACTTTGCCGTTTTATTTCATACAATTTGTACGATAGTCTTTGGCATCTAATTTGGTTGATCGTGTGCACGATTTTGTACATTTGAATTAATGTGTATCATGTCATTTTATTTTCTTTTTTTTATTAACTTCTTCGACGTAGTTTTGTATGTTCGAATTAATATGGACCAAGCCTTTTTAATATGTCTTTTGGAATAAATTTCGGTTGAAACTTATTTTGCGATATTGTACATTTTTTGAGTGTATATTATATCGATACATTTGGCTTTGGATTTTTTGAATTTGAGCTATAAGATTTTACTTTGTGGTTTTAATAACAATTAATAATTATTCGACCGTTAAAGTTATTTTTATGTATGGACTGTTGTAATTAGCGCTAATTACAATGTCAATGGATCATTTAATAATTTATGGTCGTGGTTTGTAGCTAATTGTCCGGTATATTTCGGATCTGATTGGTTACGGTATGAGATGTTTTCAATTTGATAAGAATAAATTAAATTGAGTCATTTAATTAATTTTATATTGAAAGCCTGGTTACTATTTTTTTTTTGTCATTTGTATCTATAAATATATTTTTTTTGTTGCTTTATTATAGTATCACGTATAAATTTTTTTCTTTTCTGGTAATAAATTGCATGCATCAATTTGCATTTTACTTTGAATTTTAAGACTCATCTTGGTGAATTGGTTCTCATGTTGGATTTTTTGTCGGTTGCGTATGAAATTGACAATCTTCAAACTGATTGTGCGCCTACTTACAAGTCAATTGTGTACGTCCATGATGGGTATGATGTCCATGATGATCTTTTTGTGAGTGTTGATGAGGCTGAGAATGATGTTGTTTATAGGGGAATTAAATATTTGAGCATACTCTTTAATGTTCGGATTATAGATTTTACTTATTATTAGTTGTATTGTAACCTTCCTTCTGTACAATGAATAAAAAATGGATTTCTTTGTTTATTTCAATTCTAAATTAAAAAAAAAAAAGTGGCGACCAATTAAATGAGATATTGATAATTTATTTTGTTTGAGTCGATATTAAATTTTAATTATTCTAGCATTCTTTGACTGAGATATATTTAGTTGAAATCAGTTGAAATTGTAGTGGTTTTTTAGTTCAGAAATTTAACTCCATCTGTTCCATATATTAGAATAGATTTTTTACATGCACGATTCCATTAAGAGAATCACTTTTATTTTAAAGATGATCAATTCTATTGTGTTTACATTAATTTTGTTAATCACTTAAAAATCAATTTAGGGAAATAATTTTCTCATAATTTTGGAATTTATATAGTTAATTTTAACATAACCACTGCTGCAAATAACTATGTCATTGTTAATAAAATTTATTTTCTTGCGAACATGTTGCTTCCTTGATTTTATTTGGTATTGATTTATTTCCAGTTGGGCACCACTTATGATTTTACTACAAAGATCGATTAATGTCGTTTTTCTACAATTAGTCCAGTTTCAAATCACACCATGTGACTCAATTCTTTTTTTCTATCTATATTCTCGTTTCATACTATTTTCCTAAACTCGAAACTCTAATCCTTTAACCCTAAAAAGAAAGTTTACCTATTATATCAATTATCTTAATAACAATGCAAAAGATAACATATTATAGATGGTGCAGTGTGTATGGAAACATAATTCATATCTACAGGAACGAATCATGGAAAGCAAATAAAGAAAGACCTTTTTTTTTTACTGTAGTTGGAAAATTGTAAAAAAAATGGATGACCGACCCGATTTAATACAAGTCATATAAATAAAATGAATTTGTAAATATATTTAAATTGGTGCAAAATAAAATTATTTTGGATCAAGATATATCTGCAAGTTAAATAAATTGAAGATTTTGGTGACTAATCGATCGTACATATATCTTAATAATATTCTGTATCAATATCCCATAAAATTAGGAAACAAAAATTTTCTTGTAAATTTTAACATATATAATATGATTTGAAGTCTTAGAATTATAATATATGTTTAATAAAAAATTCAGTAAATATTTCAATATTGGATGGTCTATTTTTTCATACAATATTTATAATGCATAGACAATTGCACTTTAGATCCCACATGACACGATCGCGCAAGATCCTGCTCCCTAGCATTTTAAACGTGATCCCTTAACTTACTTTTCATGTAAAAATGGTCTCAAAGTCAGCTTCTCATTACCATTCCATTGGTTTTTGTCATAGATAAGGTCCCAACTTACACAACCCCAAAATTTTACACAAATAGTTCCATATTTGTGCACAAATAGTCCCAAACTAGGTCCAAATAACCAAATTTTTTATCCGATTAGCCTAAATCCGGGCCAATTAATAAAATCATTAAAATTAATAGAAAAACATAAAAAAATATTAAATCTACTAAAATTGATAGAAAAACTTAAAGTGTAAACAATTGAAAAATATGTTGTCTTCTTCTCCAAATATCTTAATAATTAATTCTCAGTCCATCTTTCCGTCCCTCCACACCTGAGGGCTTGACCATTTTCAGTCCTCTACTCCTCACTTTCTCTTCACTCCCGACACTTTATTTCTCGAGAATGATGACATCTCTTAATTTTTTTGGGTTATTCTAATCAGTTTCAAATGTGGATAAAAAAAAAAAATTAACAGAGAGTATACTTACACTCATGTCAGCACTGGGTTTCTTAAAATTTGTGTTGATTCTTCAATTCGCCAGAAGTATAGGTTTTGAAATTTCATTTGATTTATGGGTTTTCCAATTCAGCAGGTTTGCATTTGGTGTTGTTGGAATTTGGTTTGTTGATCACGTCTATCACTTTGTTGTTGAAGGATTTAGTTTATGAATTTGTTCAATTTTTTCGAATGATTTCCGAAGCGATACACATTATTTTTCCGGTACGACTTTCAATTTGGTTTTGATTCAAGTGGCTTTGGGTATTGCGGCGGCACTTCAATTTTCGATGTGTCGAATTTCGATTGTGATATGCATTATTTGCAAAAAAAAAAAAACAAGGTTGGAGAATTGAGGAGGTGAATCATGGTTGGTCTAGGCATATTTTTCTTTCCTTTCCTTTATGAAAATTTAAATGTATGGTTTTTAATTCCTTTAAGATTTTAAATTTTTATTTGCTTTTAATTCATTTTTTAATCATTATAAATTATTACACGGACTATAAATTCTGTTGGGATATGTTTAGTTTTGATGATTTTCCAAAACGACATGTAATAGGTATGAAAGCAGTCAGGATAGTATCCTTTAGATCAGGTCAGGCTAGGTTAGCTCTCAGTAGAATAGGTTGCTCAGTTGAGGGGGAACTCAGCGAGGGGGAACTTCTCAACACAGCCTGAAGATATCAAGATGACAACCAGTAGAGCTGACTGAAGACATGCCATCAACCTGAACCAATGGAGAAGCCTGAAGGATGTCCCACTGAGTGTAAGTCAGGCTGTTCTAAGCCAAGTCTGACGGACCACTCAGTGAAGAGTCTGATCAGGTGGATCAGTGCTGCACCAAGTAGGCCCTGAAGGAGTCAGGCTACTGTGGTCAGGGAAGTTTGTCATTCAGCATTATGACAAACTTCTTGGAGTGATCTTCAAACAGTCCCTGAAGGACAACTGCACTGAGGACGAGTCAGTCCACTGAAGATCAGAGTCAGTGAAGGAGAAAGCTACCTAAAGTCAGTGGGTCTTAGTCAAACCTACTGAGTCAAAGATCCGTGAATTCAGGCCACGTGGACCAATCAGCACAAGGCGGTAAATCTGACACTGACAAGGCCGCATTCCAAGAAAAGTGGTTGAAACCATTTAATGCTGGATTCAAATGTATTTTTCTCTCCAACGGATACATTTGAATCCCCATTATAAATACAAGCTCATGGCTTGTTGATAGGGGTGTGTTGTTTTGTTTAAGAGTTGTATTGTTGTTTAATAAACAAACACCTACGAGCTGAAAGTGTGAGTAGTAGCATACGTGCATGGGAGTTATAAGGAGGGTTTACTCACATCTTAAACACTGACCATTAGGGCCTTCAAATATACGCATATGAGTGTTCAGCTTGTAACTCTAGGCTTAGAGAGGTTTTCCCTATCTTAGCTATTGGCTAACACATTGTAAAGGGAAAACCTCACCTAGTTGGAGAAAACCCTAACCGAAACCAAAACCCTCTAGTCAGGTTTGTTGGTAGTAAGTGAGGAGGAGGGCAGCCCAGGGAGTGGCGTGAGTCCAGTTGTAAGTGCACCTTGGCACGTTAAAAACAAGAATCCAAAGGAGTGGATTTCCTGTTAAATCAGGCCGTGGATGTAAGAGCTTGAGTCTCCGAACCACGTTAAATCAAGTGTTATTATCTGGAATGTCTTTTCTTCTAAAGTATTGCGAAAATCTGCTCACTGAGAGCATTGTTTAAAAAGGAACTTTAGTTAAGTATTTCAGGTCAGGGAGATTCCATCTCACTGACTGAATCAGGCTAGCACTCGAGAGTTCAGTCTCTCGAGTCACTGCCTTGTTGAGAGCCTGAGCTTTCAAGTCTCACCTCTGACTTGATAGCTCTGACTCTCAGCAACGCAGTGACTTGAGTATTTCGTCACTGAACTTGTTCAGGGTGCAAGCTGTGATTTGATAACGCACTCTAGAGTTCAGCTTCTCAAGCCACTGTCCTTGCTCAGAGCATGAGTCTCCAAGCCTTCTCTCTGACTTGGTAACTCAGCCTCTGAGCAGAGCAGTGACTTGAGTATTTCTCACTCGTGCTGAACTCCCTGAGGAAAAGGTTTAAAAAAAAAAAAATTTTGTTTTGTGCTCCTGAATTCCCATTTTGCCCTTCGAAAACGGGACCATCAATTGGTATTAGAGCGGGTTGTTCACCTGACCACTGATCCAGTTTTGTTAAGAAAAATGGTCAACCGAACAGATCTTAAATGTTTTAAACTATGGGAATTCCTGCATATTTCAAACTATTACTTGTACTCTGACATTATTCTTGTAATAGAAAATCATTTGGTTAGAAGTTTTGGAATCATCAAAAAGGGGGAAATTGTTGGGATATGTTTAGTTTTGATGATTTTCCAAAACGACATGTAATAGGTATGAAAGCAGTCAGGATAGTATCCTTTAGATCAGGTCAGGCTAGGTTAGCTCTCAGTAGAATAGGTTGCTCAGTTGAGGGGGAACTCAGCGAGGGGGAACTTCTCAACACAGCCTGAAGATATCAAGATGACAACCAGTAGAGCTGACTGAAGACATGCCATCAACCTGAACCAATGGAGAAGCCTGAAGGATGTCCCACTGAGTGTAAGTCAGGCTGTTCTAAGCCAAGTCTGACGGACCACTCAGTGAAGAGTCTGATCAGGTGGATCAGTGCTGCACCAAGTAGGCCCTGAAGGAGTCAGGCTACTGTGGTCAGGGAAGTTTGTCATTCAGCCTTATGACAAACTTCTTGGAGTGATCTTCAAACAGTCCCTGAAGGACAACTGCACTGAGGACGAGTCAGTCCACTGAAGATCAGAGTCAGTGAAGGAGAAAGCTACCTAAAGTCAGTGGGTCTTAGTCAAACCTACTGAGTCAAAGATCCGTGAATTCAGGCCACGTGGACCAATCAGCACAAGGCGGTAAATCTGACACTGACAAGGCCGCATTCCAAGAAAAGTGGTTGAAACCATTTAATGCTGGATTCAAATGTATTTTCCTCTCCAACGGATACATTTGAATCCCCATTATAAATACAAGCTCATGGCTTGTTGATAGGGGTGTGTTGTTTTGTTTAAGAGTTGTATTGTTGTTTAATAAACAAACACCTACGAGCTGAAAGTGTGAGTAGTAGCATACGTGCATGGGAGTTATAAGGAGGGTTTACTCACATCTTAAACACTGACCATTAGGGCCTTCAAATATACGCATATGAGTGTTCAGCTTGTAACTCTAGGCTTAGAGAGGTTTTCCCTATCTTAGCTATTGGCTAACACATTGTAAAGGGAAAACCTCACCTAGTTGGAGAAAACCCTAACCGAAACCAAAACCCTCTAGTCAGGTTTGTTGGTAGTAAGTGAGGAGGAGGGCAGCCCAGGGAGTGGCGTGAGTCCAGTTGTAAGTGCACCTTGGCACGTTAAAAACAAGAATCCAAAGGAGTGGATTTCCTGTTAAATCAGGCCGTGGATGTAAGAGCTTGAGTCTCCGAACCACGTTAAATCAAGTGTTATTATCTGGAATGTCTTTTCTTCTAAAGTATTGCGAAAATCTGCTCACTGAGAGCATTGTTTAAAAAGGAACTTTAGTTAAGTATTTCAGGTCAGGGAGATTCCATCTCACTGACTGAATCAGGCTAGCACTCGAGAGTTCAGTCTCTCGAGTCACTGCCTTGTTGAGAGCCTGAGCTTTCAAGTCTCACCTCTGACTTGATAGCTCTGACTCTCAGCAACGCAGTGACTTGAGTATTTCGTCACTGAACTTGTTCAGGGTGCAAGCTGTGATTTGATAACGCACTCTAGAGTTCAGCTTCTCAAGCCACTGTCCTTGCTCAGAGCATGAGTCTCCAAGCCTTCTCTCTGACTTGGTAACTCAGCCTCTGAGCAGAGCAGTGACTTGAGTATTTCTCACTCGTGCTGAACTCCCTGAGGAAAAGGTTTAAAAAAAAAAAAAATTTGTTTTGTGCTCCTGAATTCCCATTTTGCCCTTCGAAAACGGGACCATCAAATTCCTTTTAAGATTTATGATTTTTTTTTTAACTATGCATGTTAGTATTTTTTTAACAGTAATTTAAATTTAATTATTAGTAAATAGTTATTTATAATGTTTGTATTTAAATTATTGAGTGTAGAAAGGATGTGTCCTAACATTATTGGTGATTATCCAATAGTTTTTCCGTAAAAAAATAGATTACTCATATGAAATATTACAAGTTTTAATAAAAAAATTATTCATCATTTGATCATTATTGTCCCTTTATGTGTCTAAAGTGTATGGTAAAACATCAATAATTTGTCCATCTTTTAATATAATTTAGGAACATATACTTTTTATTCCTAAATATCTTAATCACTAATTCTTAAAGATTTTTTTTACGCAAAAATTTTATGTATATTTTCGTTGTTCTTTTGTAGATGTAATTTAGCATAAAGTTGTAAATTTAATTAAATCTATATTTTAACGCATATTATTTGTAGATTTAACTTTTGTTCAAAATTTATATTGATTGGAAGATTTTTTTTTTTATATATATACAGTCTTCAGAATTTGATGACATTCACCAGAGATTTGAAAACAATTCATGATATTAATCAGAGATCTAACCATCATTTTGGAAACTATAGTTTTTCTTTTCGTAGGTGATTTTCATATTTTATTAGATTTTTTTGTCGTTCTTTAACCACCAATCTTATTCAATTTCTATATAACCACCAAATGTACCCCTCTCATCCACCTCTCTAATCCAGTTATAAAAAGAATGGTTAGTATTTTTGTACAAGAAATTGTACTAGGTAGTATAATTGAGAATTTGGTGTGAATGAAATCAATATAATAAGGAAATTAAATAATGTGTATATATATTTTTTAAATGTTAATGTGATAGTCAAAATGCAAGTGTACCATGTATAAGCAATTTATATTTTTCTCCAAATGTTTTAGCTGCAAGTCAAAATTATTCGTTTTGAATATAATGTTGAAGGAAAATTTAAACCCATGAATCTTGGTGAATATTGAGCTTTCTTTGGGTTTTTTTTAATAATATTAATATGAAGTTATTTTAAAAAATTTAAAAATATTATTGAATTTTTTATATAAATGTCTTAAAAATAAACAAGTTTTTTCTTCAAAAAATAAAAAATGAATTACAAAATTACGAATTTTTAATCTAATGAAGTATAATTATTTATAAATAAATTTATTATAGGACGCAACATCTACACCCACTATATATCTTACTCAATCTAATTACTTCTGAATTCACCACTTGGTTTAATATTTTTTACTGAACACACCCACTATAAAACTATAATTTTATCTAACTAAAATACTTACACATTTCTCCACATGAAGCTGTTTGGAGATTATTTAGATTTGGAATTAACTATAGACATCAATTAGTTGAATTATTGAGTTTTCATCTTCCAGATAAGCAGAATATTATAATGAAGAATAGAAATTCGTTGAATTCTTTGTTGGATAGACCAAGTGTGAATACTAATATTTTTTTTTACTTAGTTTAAACTGAATTAGGTATCTACAAAAGTGTTTGAGTTAATATATACTGAAATTTCTTAATTTTTTTATTGTGTAAACAAATTCCGTGCGTTAGCACGGGAGGGGACAACACTAGTAGACTTTTAAAAGGACTTGCTTAAGGGTCACACTCTATTTTGGTAAATACACCACTTCTAAAAAGGGTGGGTGTATTTGGGGTGTACTTACTAATTCTCTTGTTGTATGACTATCTCAATTTCTACCAAACAATCTTTTAATTCCCTTTATCCTTTTGTAAAAACTTTTACTATTTTAAAAGTATAATTTTAATTATTTTTCTTAAAAAGAATAAAAATAAGAAATTTATAAAAATATACCTATATAATATAAGTCCCAATTAATATCTTACTTTCTAAAATTCCATTTTCTTATTTTAAAAGAACATTGAATATAAATTATATTTTATAAATAAAACTTCCTTTATCAATCTTATTAATAAACTTTGACTTGAAGAAGTTTTCAATATAAACTAAAATAATATATAAATATATTCTTTTTATTTCCTAATATTAGTAATACTTTCAAAGTTGATTAGTGTTACTTTTAAAACAAAAGAATAATACTATTTTCCAAAAATACTCCTTTTCATTTGTTACTAATTTTGAATGTTAAAAGACTTTTCTTTTTCGATCTTTTTTTTAAGGCTCTAATATGATAATTTTGATAATCAAAAGTACTACTTTTATAATTCAACCGTATTAGTCTTTTTCCCAAAAAAAATAAGAACAAGGTTTTAAAGAAATTAAAGTTTCTCAGAAAGAGGAATTGTCAAAACCTCAACCAGCAGTACTAAACAATCCATTCAATCAAATACTACCCATTCAATCAAATACTAACCCACCAAACTAAGAATACTAAATAACAATTTCAATAATACTAATCAATAACCTCAGTGGTACCAACAACATCAAAACTCCACCCATCCATCTTACAGTCTCTAAACAAAATTCCAAAGTTTACAAAACATTCAACTGTGCCTATTTCCTATTCTAATTAATACTAGAAATAGAGAAGGGTCTAGTAATTCTTACGAGTCCCAAATCGGGCAGCCCAACGATTAAGGATTCGATGATAATTTCGGCAGTAACTCATCGGGTAATTCGAGCAGCAGTTCGTTACCACGGCATCCAAAGAGAGGCGGCGACGGCGGCTTCCAATTAAACAAGAAAAAGGAAATGAACTTTGGGATTAAAATTGAATAACTTTTCAATTGAAAGGAGATTTATTTGGGGGAAATAAAATTGAAAGGAATTGAACCAGTGAATGAATCGGGAAAGATAAAACGAGACTCACCAAGTTAGGAGCACGGCGGCGCTGGGACGACGGCGGAGCGGCGGCGTCGCGGTAGCGCTACTGGTGGGAGGGCGTCGCTCAGCGGCGCTCTTCGCAGCTGGGTTGCGACGCTCTTTTGAGGGAGGGAGGGAGGCGTCGCGATTCTGGGCTGGCACGGCGGCGTTCGCGATGGGAAGGCAACGGCTGCGCTTTTGCGCGGAGCAAGGAGGCTGTGACCGTGGCTCTGCTTGGCGACGGCGGTGCGAGGTGCCGCTTTGGCTTCTGGGCACAGCAGCGCGTGACACGAAGGAGGGAGAGGGCGGCGTGCTCGCGCGACGGCTGAAGACGACGACCGTTGCCGCGATCGAAAAAGCGAACC
This sequence comes from Ballota nigra, assembly GCA_947034835.1. Taxonomy (NCBI): domain Eukaryota; kingdom Viridiplantae; phylum Streptophyta; class Magnoliopsida; order Lamiales; family Lamiaceae; genus Ballota; species Ballota nigra. The sequence goes on from OX344727.1 coordinate 30,161,399, forward strand.
GAGAGGAGAGAGAGAGCAGGGAATTCTGGTTTTGAGAAGAAGAGTAACGCGTTTTGCGTAATTGAGGAGAGAGAGAGAACTCTTCTTTTCTTTTGGAAACTGATTTCGGAATTCTTCATTGGCAGTTGATTATTATAAGGAGGAATTATTTGATTAATTAAAAGAAGGAAATAATTATGTGGCTGGGATTAATTTTGTTATTAACTTAATTCAAAAAGAGAAATTAAAATATGTGGATAGGGATCCCCTTTGTCTTGAGATATTTTCGTTCTTAATTGATACGGTTTAGGGATCGTTTGGTTCACGAGTTTAATTCCTATTTAATAATTAATACAATTTTATAATTTTTTTAATATTTAATTGCATTTGAATTATTCTCAATAAATTATACGGATCGAAATCCTAATTTTAAACCCTTGAATATTTAATTTCTCGTAGTCCTTTATTCGTTTGAAAGATTCAATTCCTTTCTTCGAATTTAGGAATTTATAAAAGGGTATATATTTAAATTACACAATATCACACAAAAATAATAAAATTAAAAGAAACAAGATAATAATATAAAATAAGGGTTCTAGGAATATAAAAGGTATAAAACGGGACGGGGCGTTACACGTCTGCTTGGGCGTTGTTGTCTCTTGGCACTTGTTCGATGTAAATTTGCTCGAAAAGCGAAGCCAGGTGAGCAACGATTTTCTGGTACAAGGCCATGTTCTCATCCTTGGCTTCGTATTCCCCACGGACTTGGTTGACTATCAGCTGGGAATCTCCATAAATTTGAACCCTTCGAGCTCCTATAGCTAGAGCTAGTCGTAACCCGGCTATCAATGCTTCGTACTCAGCTTCGTTGTTTGTTGCCATGAATTCGAATCTAACAGCTGAGGTGAACACTTGTTTATCTGGACTGATCAGCACTATCACGGCTCCTGCTGTTGTATTATTTGATGATCCGTCCACGTACATGTGCCATGGATGATTATGACCTCTCGTCGGATCTTGAGGGAAAGTTAATTCGACTATGAAGTCGGCTAACGCTTGTCTCTTGATCGTTGTTCAAGGTGCATAAGATATTCCGAATTGGCTTATTTCGAGGGACCATTTGAGGAGGCGACCAGCAGTGTCAGGCCTTTGTAAAATTTGCCTTAGTGGGAAAGTTGTTAAGACCTCCACTTGGTGATCAAAGAAATATGGCCGTAGCTTCCTTACTCTCATCACCAGTACGTAGGCTAACTTTTCCATAGGTGAATATTTAGTCTCCGCTTCATGCAAAGCCTGACTCACATAGTAAATTGGCAAGTGAAATTTTCCTTCCGCTCGAACCAAGACTGAGCTGATGGCCACCTCTGATGCGGCTAGATACAAGTACAGTTTTTCTCCGGAGACAGGTTTTGATAGGATTTTAGTATCACTCAGATACTCCTTCAGTTGTTCAAACGCTTGCTGACAATTGTCCGTCCACTGGAACTGTCCTTTCTTAATGGCGTTAAAGAAAGGTCGACATTTGTCTCCGGACCTGGAAATGAACCTATTTAGGGCTGCTAAACATCCGGTTAGTCGTTGGACCTCCCTGACGGACCTTGGTGGTTGCATGTCCATAATTGCTTTGACCTTCGATGGATTTGCTTCAATGCCTCGTTGACTGACCAGGTGCCCAAGGAATTTTCCCGAGTGTACTCCAAAGCTGTTTTTTTTCGGGTTTAACTTCATGTTATATGCCCGGAGTATCTCGAATGCTTGTGCGAGATGTTCTAAATGATCTTCCTTCCTCGGGCTTTTCACGACTATGTCGTCCACGTATACTTCCATTGTTTTTCCAATGTGTTCATCAAACATTTTGTTTACAAGTCTTTGGTACGTGGCCCCTGCATTGATCAACCCGAACGGCATCCTCTTCCAACACAGTAGGTTCTTGTTGGTGTAGAACGCCGTGCTTTCCTGGTCGTCTGGGTGCATCGGTATCTGGTGGTATCCGGCAAATGCATCCATGAAGGTAAGAAGTTTGTGTCCTGCTGTGTTATCTACCAGTTGATCAATATGTGGTAATGGGAAGTTGTCTTTGGGACATGCAGCATTCAGGTCTGTAAAATCAATACACAACCTCCACGTGCCATTTGGCTTTTTTACCAACACTGGATTTGCTACCCATCTGGGACATAAAGCTTCTTTGATGAGATCATTGTCAAGCAGCTTCTTTACTTCCACATCCAATGCTTCATATTTGTCAGGTCCGAACTTTCTTCTTTTTTGTTTTACCGGTTTCTTAGTCGGATCAATATTTAGCTTGTGGCAAGCATGCTCGGGGCTAATGCCTACCATATCTGCATGCGACCATGCGAACACGTCGAGATTGGACTTAAGGAATTCGCTCATTCTGGATCTGTATGGCTCTGGGAGCTCAGATCCAATGAACAATTCCAAGTCTTCTCTATTCGGGTCGACTTTTATTGTTTCCAACTCCTCAACCGGGGTTGCTTTCCTCTTTTGGCACTTCCATCGAGGATCAATTATCGGACCTTCCAAGCTGAGTTCATCTTCGATCATGGGCTCTGCCTCCAACCTTGGCTCGATATCGTTTACTTCTTTTGGCTCAGGTACACTTTCTTTTCTCTGTTGCTCGCCATGGCCCTCCTGCTCGTCCTCACCCTGCTGGTCGTCCATCTCCATCATTTCTGTGTTGATGGACTCCATGATTTCATCCAACACGGAAGGTTCATCTTCAGCCCTGCTGCTCGGCTGCTCGTCCATGACAGCCACACAGTTATCCTTCGGTTGGAGTTGCAGGAGGCATTCTCGAGCTTTCTTCTGATCACCCTTAACTGTACCTGGACCCTTTGAAGTTGGGAATTTAAGACAGTAGTAGTACGTTGAAACAGCCGCTTTGAATTCATTTATAAAAGGTCGGCCGAGAAACCCGTTGTAGGCAGACTGTTGATTTACAACTAAAAACTCTATCATTCTAGTCAGTCTCCTTTCGGGATTCTCGGTCGATACAAGTTCGACTGACAACGTTACTAAGCCTAAGGGAACGGTTACAGCATCTCCGAACCCTACTATCTTATGATCACATTCTTTTATATATTCTTCACAATCACCTATTTGATCTAATGTGCTTTTAAACAGGATGTTTGTGTAGGAGCCGGTGTCCACAAGCAAGCGGTGAACTCGGGCTCCCATGATATTAGCACAGATGATCAGTGAATCGTTGTGTGGAGTGAGTATCCCGTCCAGGTCTTTTTCGGAGAATATCAGATCCCCCGTCTTCTTAGTCACTTGGTTTACTCCAACTTCTCTGACTTGAGCCACTGCCCTCAAATTCGCCTTTCTCTTTCTTTTAGATATCGGTGGCCTTCCGTCTGAACAGCCCCCTACTGGTCCGGACGGCTCGAGCATTAAAATCTCTCGGACAGGTTCCGCCGGTGCTGTAAATGGTTTCTTGCCTTTTTTGTCCGTCCTGCTCGGCTGCTCGTCGCCTTCATCCTCTTCCGAGCTGGATGGAACTGAGACTCTTGGCCTTTTGCCTGGTTGCCTCTTCACGAATTCCGCCAACCTTCCTTCTTCATAAAACCTCCACAGCTGTTTTATGAGGTCTCGACATTCACTCGTGAAGTGACCTATGGTTTGATGATATGCGCAGTATTTGTTGGGGTTCATCTTCCCCCGCTCTTGTCGTATTTTCCTTGGTTCCGACAGCATGTCTTTATCTTTGACATTATTGTACACAACTTCTATCGACGTGGATAGGACATGGTTCAACTTTTCTTTCAACTCGGAACCTTTATTGAAAGCTTTCAAGTTCTTGGGAGCTTTGTAGTCCCCACCAGACTTCTTTCCTGATTTTTTGTTGTCGGCCTTATCTCCCAGCTCTTTTTGGAGAGTCTCTTGCATTGAAATGTACACTCCCGCCTTGTGCCTGAATTCGGAATATGTTTTTGGAAAGGCCAAGTGCATTTCCTTCCACAAATCTGTTCCCTTCCTGAGTCCCGCCATGACTGCCACAATTTTTGTATCTTCACTCACCATTTCTCCCTCCAACAGGACTTTATCAAACCTCTCAAGAAAAGCCCTATTGGATTCTTCCTCTCCCTGCTTCAAATCTGCAAGTCTGTGCCTTTGAGTGAGGTAGGATCCAACTGTGGAAAAATGCGAGAGGAATTCTTTGCTGAGTTGCATGAATGAACTGATGGAACCCTGAGCAAGTGCGGAAAACCATCTATGGGGACCATCACCAAGAGTTAACGGGAAGTTGCGACACTGTGTTGCGTCAGATGCTTTTACGGATATCATATAATCGGTGTATTTGGATAAGTGCACTTTCGGATCTGAATTTCCTTCATACAAATTAATGGCCGAAAATTGTACTTTCTTTTGTACTGGTGCATTCAGAATACCCGGGGACAAGGGTGACGATGGCAGTATTGTTGATCCAACGCCTTTTTGGGCCTCCAACTGTTTCTGCATTTCTTCCACCGCCTTCTTCAGAGCTTGCCACTCGCCCGGAGACGTTCTTCCATTAGAAGGCTGTTCATCATGATCGGGTTCGATGACCTCTTCATGACGCAGTCCCTTGCTAATGGGACGTTTCTCCTGCGTGACATGCCTAGCGATGTTGCTAGCTCCGTTGGGACCCAAACGCCCGAAAGCTGACCTTCTCAACCTCTCATGCACTGAGGGACGAGCAGCAGGGTGTGCTTGCTTGTGTGCTCGCTCCTCGCTTCTTTGATGAACCTCCTCTCTACATGCCCCGTAATGGCTTGCTCTTCTCGTATGGGAGTGGCTTATACTCTTTGTGTCCCTGCTGCTCGACTCCTCGCCCGTCCCTGGAGTGGACTCTCCTCGACTTCCCAGCCGCTCGCTTATTGGCGTTTTTCCTTTAGCCCTCCTTGCTTGTCCACTATCAACCTCATCTATTTTCGCATCCTCTCGTTGTTTAGTTCTTCTCTCGGTTGCCCGGTTGCTCGCCTCCGGGGCTTTAGAAGGTCTGTGTCCTGCTGCCCGGTTGCTCGCCTCCCGGGCTCTTGACGGTCCGGTAGCCTCCTGTTGCCGTTGTATGGATTGCAAGACGGCGATTGTTTTGGCCAATTCTTCTGGGTTTTGGGCCAAAGCCTCCACTTCCGGGGGTAAAGTATCAATTGTCACTTGTACGTTTCGCCGGGATGTTGCCCGCACCGTTCGTGCGTGGTCACCCGTCGACGATACCCTTGTTCGTGACTTGTTCGACGGGTGAGTGCTTGATTCTTGCGGTTCTTGCGATCGCACCATTTTCCGGATTTTGATGTTCTTTTGATGAAGATCTTATGTTTGTGGATGTTTTGACCTAGAAACAACTAGCCTTGCATGTAGGGATTTGGTTGTTTACAAACCTTTATCCACACATGCATGCATTCAAGCTTGTAGGTCTTGTGTAACACCACTTGAAACACTCAAGTACACTTCCAAATTCCAGTTTCCGGCGACTTATTATCGGAATTATGCAGTTTCCGGCGACTTCTCACAAGAATTCTTCAAATCTTCAACCAATCGGAGGTTCGAACCCCTCTCTCTAGCGCCAATTGTTGATGACCTTTGATCAATGTTGATAATTAGTGGCTATTTATGTTAAGAAAGATCACCAAACAAAGATCAATAGAGGATTAAAGCTAGATTTTTGTAAGTAAAGATTGAGAGAGAAATTTGCAAGAGTTTGACTTGTTTTTTAATTTGTAACCCCCTTCTTATTATCCCATGAAGGGTATTTATAGAGGTACAAGCAAGTAGGAGGTGTCACCTCCCTAATCATCTTAATTTTCATTGTGACAAGTGTTAAGACACTTGTCATCTCCTAAGCTATTACATCTTTACACAATAACAAGTGTTAAGACACTTGTTTGTTTCTAATGTAATGCCTGATTATCGGGATTTCTGATGATCTTCCGAGGTGCCCTCTTGCTCGCCTGCTCGCCACTAATTAGGTCTTTGTGTCTTCTTGGTCTAGTTGTTCGCCATCTTCTTGTGCTCTTTATGACCAGCTGCTCGCCTCCTGGTATCATGACCAACTGCTCGCCTCCTAGCATCATGACCAGCTGCTCGTCTACTCGACCTTGGCCTTCAAGCCCAGCTGCTCGCCTCCTAATGTGTGAAGTCCCTGCTGGTCGTCCTTTTCATTTATTATTTTCATTCTTGATTTCTTAATCTCATTATTTTAATGTTTTTATTTTTAATCTTGTTACCCGGCTGTTCGCCTATCAACAACACTGAAGGATTTAGCCTATAAGGCTCATTCCTTTAGACTGTATAAACAAAAATAAAATCAAATCAAACTACAAAAATAAAAAAAACTTACAGCTCTGAAGGTTGTGCCAATTACTCAAGCTTTTATTATATAAGGAAATTTTTACAAGAGAGAAATTTGGAGAAGGGATTACAAGAGAGAATTTTCGGGTCTGTCTAATTCCCGAGTCTGCCTTCCCCATTACAACTCATGCCTTTATATAGGCACATATGGCATCTACCGACAATTTTTTTAAATTATCATGAATAGTGTCCTATCATGACTATGAATAGTATTACTATTCATGAATAGTGTTACATCATTACTTGAATAGTGTAATTACTGTTCATTTACTATTTACAATAATATTACATCATGATGTCAGATTACTTTTTCGCAGAGGATGATTCTCCTTTGTACTCCAACTCTCGGAGTATTTTCGTCATGTCTTCATCTGAGATTATATCATCAGTTGGGTCTTGAGCATCCTGGATTGATAGTTCTTTGGTATAATTACTCTGCATGGAAGTTATTTATTCGTCATCATCCAAATCATGGATTAATTCTTCCTTCATTTTGTTGAGATATAACTCAATCATCCCTTGTTTGGATAATTTATCCATAATTTGCATTAATTTTCTAGAAATATTATTTCTAGTAACTGTCTCCTTCTTCTTTTTTCTTTCTTGACTATAAGTCAAAGTAGTCTTGAAGATTTTATCAATAGTCTCGGCACCAAATAATTCTTTGGTACTTGGATCTAATTTGACCATTTTATCCCAAAATTTTGTATAAAAATTTCTTTTTAAGCAAGAGATTTGGCCAGTATAACCAACCTTTATATCCCATTTCCAAATCCATGGGATAGAGAATCCAATGAAGAAGTGCATAGGTGCTTCCCATGAGACAAATATATTACTTTTAGCAATAGTCTCTAATTTGGGACTAAATTTTTTCCATTCTTTGAAATTTTTGTTGATTATTTCTGAAAGAATATCTTCCAATGGCCCAAATATTTGCCACCATTTTTTGAACCAATTTGGTATTTCTGAATCATAAACTTTTGCACATACTTTAATCAACCAAGTATGCTTTCTTTTTTTCATTTTCATAATAAAATAATTTTTCAAATGCTTGGATATAATCCCAATAATTATATTTGATGGTAATATTATTACCATAAACAAAAGATTTTTCTTTTAATGGTGAGATTCCCCATTCTTCAGCTGTAATTAGCTGTTTAATGATAATTTTTGAAAATATTAGATATCATCTTTGTTCCCACTTGTCATGTGTGTTATTTCACATGATTGGCAATCTATGAGTAAAATATCATAATAGGAACGAGACTTATAAAGCTCTGTAGGAAATCCATGATTAGCCATATATCTTTCAAAAAAATTCCATGGATCATTTTCCCATTTTAAATCAGTATTACTGATCAAAAGTATAACCTTTTCTTTTTCCTTTTTAATAAAGGTTTTAGAGATTTTCTCTTCTGAATCAATGATATTAGCATATGATTCAATTTCTGAGGATTCTTCCATACTCTTAGAATTATCACCCCTGTAAGTGTTCTTCCTGTTGGTGATCAATTTTTATCAGGTGGATTAGTGACTGTTTAAGTTCGGTTTAAAGATCATCAATCAATTACGTGTGATTGGTTACCACCGTAAATGGTAAATCGAGGGTTCGGGTTATGAACTTGTAAACGTGAAAGTCGAAATCGTAATAATTTCGTATGTGTGTACGTTTAGGTGTGTTAGTGTGTGCTTTGGGAGTGTTTATGAATTTGAACTTGTATTTCTTAAGCTGGAGAACAACTATTTATAGAGACTAGCAAGCATGAGGTGTTCCTGACTCTTGGTCTCCCTTGTCTGCATGCTTGACAAGTGTCATTTGACTACAATTTGACCTTATCTAAGCTGAATCTTAGTTACAAAGTCTTCTTTGGTCTTATCTCGGACTTCATTGTTGTTCGCCCATGTCGGCTTAGCTAATCCCGGATGGCTTTTATCTAAAAGTTGTTCGCCTTGTGGGTGTATGGCTCTGAACTTGTTCGCCTTTGTATTTTACAAAGATTGGCCTTGGGATCTTAGTCCTTTGTTCGTTGTCATACACCCCTTAGGTTGGTTGATGCATCATCTTTTGTCAATGTTGCTCGTCATTAGTGACTTAGCAGAATGTTTATCTCCGGTCTTGGGCCTTAAAACCTGTTCGCCGATAAGCTGTTCGTCTTTATAGTTGTTCGTCAGTTTATACACTACCTGGATTGATTTATGCACCCCGACTTGATTTTCTTTACTGATTATCTTTAATTTGAGGTTGGCTCTTCATAATCCTTGATAAGGCTTTAATTCTTGTTCGCCCATCAACAATTGCCCCCTATCCTGACTACATGTTGTCATTGACGAGCAACTTTGTGGCGAGCAACTATAGTTAGGATATTATTCTAATGAGAGTTGGGACGAACGTCATTGGTCCTGGCGAGCAACAAATGGTCCGTCGTTCCGTCTCCCCAAGGTCTGGGGGTTGTACGAAGATGACGTGAGCGTCATGATTGTGCGCCGTTCACGCGCGATCAATCCCGAGGCTACGCGCCCCTATATTTGCATATAGGTCCTCCAACTTTCACACTTGCTCGAAAAAGACCCCGTTTTCTTTCAACTTAGCCCATGTTTTGTTGGAAAATTACACTCCATACCCCGTTTTTTCTCAGGGTATAAATAAGAGAAGAACTGAAATTTTTCCCACTTCTTTCATTCGTGCTACAGTGCTCCGGTGACTTCTTCCATTTCCGGCGATATCGAGCTCTTTTCGACGAGATTTTTCTTCAATTTCTTACTTCCGGCGCAGATTCAAGGTAGTTCTTTTATTTTATTCACTTGATTTTACTTTTTAGTTCCTTTTCTCTTCGAAAAGCCTTCATCGCCACCGTGTGGGATCACACGCCACCGTCTTCTCCGACGAAACGCCGCCGTCTGGTTCTTCTTCTCCCTTTTCCTTCCATGTCTTCGCACTCGAGCAACAAATCTGAGGAGACTCTTGATCCACTTTTCCCAATCGCGGCCCTCATCAATCAACCTCCCTTCGAGATTTCCTCAGCGTCAGATCATCACGTTGATTCGGTGGTTCGTTCAGTTGAGGATACTGGTGCGCGTCCATCTGGGAGGGAAATAGTGGTCGCGGCGAGCAGAAATTCAGAAGAAGGTTCTTCATCCAGTGCCGAATCAGAAGATCCCTTATTTGACGAGTTGACTCGCTAATTTTTAGAAGGGATAGGGTTCCCGTCTCCAAGGATGATGGAAAATGAGATCCCAACTGGAGTCGCTCGGCCTTTCGAATGGCGAGCATATGCTGAAGAGCATGCGAACAACTTTGTTCGCCCACAGAGAGAAATGTTGGACTTGGTGAAGACTGAGTACCAGGCGAGCAAGATCAAAAATGTTGTTCGCGAGTATGAGTTGGACTCGATCCGAGAGACCTACAAGATCCCCTATGATATTCACATGTGGGCCCCCAAAAGAAAAGAGAGAGCTGATCGCCCACCCCCAGGATGCACGGCGATCAACATTCATACTTTGATCACTGGATTGAGACTGCCTCTTCCACCCATTGTTGGTCGTTTCCTAGAGGCGACCAACCTTGCAATTACTCAAATTACTCCGATTGGGTGGATGAACCTGCTGGGGACAATGTGTTTGTTCGCACTGGAGGGGTATGTTGATCGTATATCTGCAGAAGAGATCAACTACCTTATGACGATCACAAGATGTCCCCCTGGAGAGGAAGGTTACTTCTACCTCAAGGCCAGGACAGGATTGAAGATGGTGGAAGGAGTGCCGAACAAAATCTGTAACTGGAAGCAGCACTTCTTTTTCATTGGGGGTGATTGGCGAGCATCTTCTGGTCCACACGGTGGTGATGGACGAATAAATTCCCCAGCCTCTTATGGGAAATTTAAACGTAAGATTATTTTCTTGCTCGTCCTCGAACTGTATTGTTCTAATTTAACTTTTCTTGTTTGTTTGCAGGCCCTCGTTTTCCCAAGTGGAACTCGGAGGAAGAAGAGATTGGCTCAGAGTTCCTATTTACCTCCTGCTTGGTCGGCCTTCGCAATAAAGCGGAAAGGACCACTGAGTATTTGCGTGAGGGAAAGTGTTTGAGAGCTGCTCGTTTGTTTCCTTACCCTCATCACTTGGAAGCACAAGCTGAGGTGCCTCCAGGTATGAAAAATTTCTAACTCATAATACTAATTTTGCTCGTCATTATTCTTTGATCTTGCTCGTCTAAATTGAATTTAACTAACTTCTTCTTCTTCTTTTTTCTCTTTTTTTTATTTAGCCGAGCAAGTCACCGTTGCCTCCCTCCCAGTTTTGCTCTCCTAGAACAGAGGGTTTTCGAGATGGCGCCTCCGAAAGGGCGGAAGAGGAGAGATGACCCACCCACCAAGATCTTGGGGATGACGAAAAAGGCTGAGGGAGTCAAAGTCCCGCGACCAGCTGCTCCCCCTGGTCCTGCTCAGCCATCTTCTCCGATTTCTCCTCCTCGCGTGGGGAAGCGTTTGAAGAAAGCTGATGGGACTCCATTGGCTCACGAAGTCCCCGTTGGTGGCAAGGGGAAAGAGAAGGTGGGCCACAGCCATGCTCGCCCTGAGGGGGAGGCTGTTCGCCGTTCCACTGAGCCTGCCGAAAAAGCAGGCAAAGCGGGCAAGGATTCCATTTCTGGCCGCGGCCCCGAGGACCTCACCCATCTGGGTTGGGATGATCGGAAATTCAAAGAGTAAGTCTATCCCTGCCTTTGCCGAGCAAGATTCATTTCATTTTTTTTATTTTTTCTAAGTATCCTTTTCTTTCTTGTTCGCAGATATCGTGCCAACGATCATCCCGGTCGAGCAAGTGTTGTACATCAGTACGCTTGCTCGAAGACTCCCGTTAACATAAGGGAGATTCCTGGCGAACATGTTCGCAGGGCGACGGAGTTGGTCGTCCGAGCTTGGACGCGTCCCTTGGACAAAGCCATCCTCCAACAAGGGCTAGTGGACAACCTCCACCTCTCTATGATGCTTCACGCCAATGGCCTCGTTACGGCCCAAAGGGCAATGACCCAAGTTGCCGAGCAAGAAGAGTCTGCTCGTCATTATGCCAGCACTGCTCGGCAACTCACATAAGAGAAGGACGGCCTCGTCAGCCAATATGAGGCCAAGGTTGCCCGTCTCAATAATCAGATCAATGTTTACATTGATGCTGAGCAAAAACGTCTTGAAGAAATTCAAGGTTTGTCCAAAGAGCTGAAGGACAAGGAGGCCCTGCTCGGCGAGGGGGAGAAAAAGTTGTCCGCAGCGGAACAAGAGAACGCCGAGCTGAAAGCAGAAATTGCTCGTCTTCGGGAGGCGGAAGCCAACCTCTTTACGCGCGAGCAACTTGAAGAGGAAGTTCAGGCTCGGACTGGCCCCATTTCCAACCTTGGATATATCTGTGCCTATGCGGACAGCATCCGCACGGCTGATGCTTATGACTTCAAGGATCTGGTGGAGAAAATGGGCAAAAATTTGTCCGAGTTCATTGAACATTATCCGCCGCCGAACAATATTGAAATCCAGCTTGCGGACTTGGCTGTACTAGGGGTTAAACTCGACAAGCTTGACCCCAGCATTGCTGTTACTCATCCTCTGCTTCCGGTTGACGAGGGCGAGCAAGAAGAAGAGGCGGCTGTTGCTGACGAACAAAATGCTAAAGAGGCGGAGGATAAGGCAGTTGAAGACCTGGCCCTAGATATGATTGTTGAACCTCACGCCGAGCAAACTCAAGATCCTCCCCCTGCCGAGCAACAATAGTTTTTAGGACTTAGCTTTTTTCTTTTCTTCTTCTCTGTAATAGTTGTTCGTTCCTTTTGTAGTACTTGACTTCTAGAATCATTGTACTATTTTTTAGGCTCAATGCCTTTTGATTAATGGAATGTCTTTCTCATGTTCGCTCATTTTCTTTATATGTTAATTGCCTTTACATTTTTTTATCAATGCCTTTGCAATTATAACATATAGTGTTGGGTTTTTGTTCGAATTGAACTTTGCCTTTAGTGGAATCAGGGTTCAGCCTTAGGTTCTGTTCATTTTTTAAAAATGAACAACCTTTAAGTGGCTTTGGTCTTTAGGTTCTGTCCATTTTAAAAAACGAACAACCTTAAATCAGACCTGTACCTCGAGCTTTGGACTTTTCCTCTTGACGAACAACTACTATATTTACATAATGAAAAATTTACAAGTGCTAAAAGACTGCTCGTCACTAACAAATATAATCTGACGAACAACTTTGAACATTAACTAAAACATGCTCGCTTATAATATTTTTGCCGAGCAACTCTGTCTTAAACTAAAAGATGAAACAACACTAAACCATACAATGTGCCGAACAACTTTAAATTCTATACTTAGCAAAATTTTCAAAAAATTAGGCAAGTTTTTGGTTTGCCTTACTTGATTCACTGGCCCCCCAAGATATTTGTTCGCCCAATTAAGAACTTGTTCGTCTCACTGATAGTACTTCTTCAGATGTACAGCATTCCAGGAGTATTGGGCCGGCTTGCCTTCCATATCTTCGATATCATATACACCATTAACGAATTTTTCCGTTATACGATACGGGCCCTCCCAAGTTGGTCCCAATACACCTGGAGGTTGGGCGAGCAACTTTCTTAGAACCATATCTCCAACTCTGAATTCCCTGATTTTAACATGGGAATTATAATAGCGTTCTGCTCGCTGCATATAAGTAGCATTTTTTTAGCTCGGCATTCAGTCTTTTTTCTTCGAGCAAATCCATTTCAGTAGCTAGAGCAGAGTTGTTCGCCTGCTCATCAAAGTTGGTCGTCCGGTACGTGTTGGTCTTTAACTCGATTGGTATTACAGCTTCTGTTCCGAAAGCCATTGCAAAAGGTGTTTCTCCGGTGCTTGACCTGGGATAAACTCTGTATGCCCATAGGACTTCCGGAAGCTCTGTAGACCAACTGCTTTTGCTCTCCGCTAGCCGTACTTTTAACGTATGTTTGATGATTTTGTTTACGGCTTCGACTTGTCCATTCGACTGGGGATGATAGGGCGTAGAATAATGCTTCTTGATCCCCCACTTTGTACAGAAATCTCTCAACTCTTTCCCATCAAATTGCGGACCATTGTCTGTCACGATGGTTTGTGGAACTCCAAAACGACAGACAATGTTCTTCCAAATGAAGTTGATCATTTTCTGTTGCGTGATTTTCAACATGGCCTCTGCCTCTGCCCATTTTGTATAATAGTCGACTGCCACAACGGCGAATCGAACTCCTCCAACTCCTGCTGGGAAAGGACCAATAATGTCCATCCCCCATCTAGCAAATGGCCACGGGCTATAAACTGATACGAGCTGCTGGGCCGGGGTATGAATGTTTGGGGCAAAATTTGACATTGATGGCAAGTCTTCGCTTTCTTGATTGCGTCTTGACGTAAAGTTGGCCAATAATAGCCTTGTCTGATAGTTTTATATGCCAAAGCTTGCCCTCCAGTATGATTTCCGCATACTCCAGCATGTATTTCTTTGAGTATTGCTCGTCCTTGTCCCCTAGGCAAACATTTGAGAAGTGGGATTGATATTCCCCTTTTGTAAAGTTGCTCGCCTACCAGAGTATATCTGGCGGCTTGCTTAATTAGTTTGGCAGCTTCAAAAGAGTTGTTTGGTTTTTCCCCACTTTTCAAATATTTGACTATATTTGTTCTCCAGTCTTCTTCTTCACTTGCTTGTTCATCAAGTTGATTGACATTATAACTTCTTGTTGATGGATCATTCATCTTTGTAATTATAATGTCTGACAACTCTGCTGGTCCCTCACTAGTTGCTAGTCGGGCCAACGCATCTGCTTGGGTGTTGCTTGTCCTTGGAATTTGTTCAATGAAGACTTGTTCTAACAAGGACATCAGGTAAGCAACAATTCGCTGATACTCGATTATGTGATCGTCTTTCGCCTCGTATTCACCTCGGACTTGGTTCACAATTAATTGTGAGTCGCCGAATATTTGTAACCGTCTAACACCTACTGCAAGAGATAAGTGGAGGCCAGCAATGAGAGCTTCGTACTCAGCTTCGTTGTTGGTTGCCATGAAACCAAACTTGATTGCCGAGGTGAATACTTGTCTGTCGGGACTGATTAGAACCACTCCTGCCCCCGAGGCCATGTTAGTTGAAGATCCGTCAACGTAAAGATGCCAGGGGTGATCAAGTCCCCTCGTCGGATCTGGTGGGAAGGTTAGTTCGACAATAAAGTCGGCTAACACTTGCCCTTTGATCGCAGTTCGAGGAGCATAGGTTACCCCAAATTGGCTAATCTCTAGTGACCACTTTAATAGGCGACCAGCTGTGTCGGGGCGATGGAGAATTTGCCTGAGTGGGAAAGTTGTCAGTACTTCAACTTGATGATAAAAAAAGTATGGTCGTAACTTTCTCACACTCATAACAAGTGCGTACGCCAGTTTCTCGGTTGGAGAGTATTTGATCTCCGCATCGTGTAAAGCTTGACTAACGTAGTAGATAGGTTAATGGAATTTACCGTCTTCTCGTACCAGAACGGAGCTGATGGCCACTTCTGACGCCGCCAAGTATAAATATAGCTTCTCTCCTGGGATGGGTTTTGATAGTATTTTTACATCTTCCAGGTAATCTTTGAGTTGGTCGAACGCCTTTTGACAGTTGTTAGTCCATGTGAACTGTCCTTTCTTGATGGCTTCAAAGAATGGATGGCATTTGTCCCCCGATCTGGATATGAACCGATTCAATGCTGCTAGGCATCCCGTAAGCCTTTGCACTTCTTTTATTGAACGTGGAGGTTGCATATCCACGATTGCTTTAACTTTTGCTGGATTGGTTTCAATCCCCCGTTGACTAACAAGATGACCCAGGAATTTTCCTGAATGAACTCCGAAACTGCTCTTCTTTGGATTTAGCTTCATGTTGTAGTGTCGAAGGATTTCGAACACCTGGGTCAAATGTTGAAGATGGTCTTCCCTTCGGGGGCTTTTGACTACGATATCGTCCACATAGACTTCTACCGTATCACCGATTTGTTCGTCGAACATCTTGTTCACCAACCTCTGGTATGTTGCGCCGGCGTTGATGAGGCCGAAGGGCATTCTTTTCCAACACAACAAGTTTTTGTTTGTATAAAATGCTGTGTTCCCTTGATCGTCTGGATGCATTGGAATTTGATGGTACCCGGCAAAGGCATCCATGAATGTTAGCATTTCATGACCTGCAGTGCTGTCCACCAAATGGTCAATGTGAGGGAGTGGAAAATTGTCCTTCGGGCATGCAGCATTCAGATCGGTAAAGTCTATGCATAGCCTCCAGGTCCCGTTTGGTTTTCTCACAAGGACTGGGTTTGCTACCCATTATGGACAAAGTGCTTGTCGAATTAGGTCGTTGTCTAGCAACTTCTTTACTTCTTCGTTCAAAGCTTGATACTTGTCTGGGCCATACTTTCTTCGTTTTTGATGGATAGGCCTTTTTGCTTGATTGATATTGAGCTTGTGACAAGCATGTTTTGGATCTATCCCCACCATGTCAGCATGAGACCAAGCAAAAACATCTAGATTTTTGCTGAGGAACTCTTTCATTCGGGATCTGTAAGGCTCAGGGAGCTCAGATCCTATGTATAATTCAAGATCCGAGTTTTCAGGATTAACTTTGAACGCCTCCAGCTCTTCAACTGGAGTTGCTCGTCGTTTTTGTCCTTTCCACCGAGGATCAAGTATTGGTCCCTCAGAGTTGAAATCATTTTCGATGTTCATCGGCTCTGCCCCCAGGCGGGGATCTAGATCATCTATTGGCCCTGATTCGTTGTTGTTAGTCAACACCTGGCCCTCCGAGCCATTATATGAATGTTGCTCGTCACCACCCCTTTGTTGTTCGTCAGGATGATGCTCCTCCTGGGTGGTGAGGAGTTGTTCGTCCAACACCTGCTCGTCATGATGTTGTTCGTCAGTATCCATGTGGTCTTCCTCTATGTCCATCATGTTCTCCAGTATTGATGGTTCATTAATAGGACAGCTAGTTGTGGCTTCCATCATGGATACTGATACATGTTTGGCTTGCAACTGTAAGAGACATTCCCTGGCCTTTCTTTGATCCCCTTTGATAGTACCTGTTCCACTTGCTGTTGGAAATTTCAAACAATAATAGTAAGTGGAACATGCAGCTTTGAATTCATTTAAAAAGGGTCGACCAAGAAACCCGTTATAAGTTGAATCCTGGTCTACAACCAAGAAGTCAACCATTCTCGTAATATTTTTCTCGGGTTCGTTGGCCGTTACAAGCTGTACTGCTAAAGTAACTATTCCCAATGGGTCTGTTACAGCATTTCCAAAGCCTATTATTCTATGAGTCGTATCCCGAATATAGCCCGAATAATCTCCAAGATGATCGAGCATCTTTTTGAATAGGATGTTGGTGTAGGCTCCGGTGTCCACCAACAATTTGTGGACTCGTGTTCCCATAATTTTTGCGCATATTACGAGCGAATCGTTGTGTGGAGTTAGGATTCCTTCCAAGTCATTTTTGGTAAAGGTCAGTTCCGCTGTCTGCATGATAGATGGTTTGACCCCCATTTCTTGGACTTGATCGATCGCTCGTAATTCAACCTTTCTTTTTCGATTGGAGATTGGTGGTCATCCATCAGAACATCCTCCTGCGGGACCTGCAGGTTCCATCATATACAAATCTTCCAATGGACGAGTAGGAATGGCAGGAACTGGTCGTGCCGGTTTATTGTTCTTCTGGGGTTGATCATCTTCGTCCTCAGAGTTGTTCTCCCGGACTCTCTTCCCGGGTTGTCTTTTGACAAAGTCGGAGAGCTTTCCGTCCTCGTAGAAACGTCATAGCTGTCTGAGCAAATCTCTACATTCACTTGTAAAGTGCCCCACGCTTTGATGGTAGGCACAATATTTGTTAGGGTTGAGTTTGCCAGTGTCTTGGCGAATTTTCCGGGGAGGGGAGAGCAACTCCTTATCCTTCACATTTTTATAAACAGTATCGACTGACACTGTTAGCACTTGATTTAACTTTTCTTTGAGTTATGTCCCTTCAGTGAATGCCTTCATGTTTTTAGGGACTCGATAGCTTGTTGCACCAGATTTCTTGTTGTTCTCCTTGGGATCAGTTTTGCTCTCCCCCAAGTTTGATTGCAAAGCCTCATGCATGGAAACGAATATGCCGGCTTGATTCCTGAATTCGGCATAACTTCTTGGGCACTTCAGACGTACCTCTTTCCATAGCTTTGATCCTTTCTTCAACCTGGCCATAACGGCAACGATTTTCGTATCCTCACTGACGGGTTCACCTTCTAACAACACCTTGTCGAACCTTTCCATGAATGCCCGATCTGACTCGTCGTCATTTTGTTTTAGGTCCGACAACCGATGTTTCTGGGACAAGTATGATCCCGCCGTGGAGAAATGGGAAAGGAATTCTCGACTCAGTTGAGTGAAAGAGTGGATAGATGCTGGTGGCATCGCCGAAAACCACTTGTGCACCCGATCCCCCAAAGTTAAGGGGAAATTTCGGCATTGAGTGGCGTCGCTGGCTCCTACCGAGACCATATAATCTGAGTACTTAGTAAGATGAACTCTGGGATCAGCAACACCGTCATACTGTATGCTTGCCGGGAACTGGACCTTCTTCTGAATCGGGGCTTTCAGAATGACAGGTGACAAAGGTGAGGATGGCAAACTGGTCGTCCCCACACCTCTTTGCTGGTCCAACTGTCCATGCATATTCTCCACTGCCCTTCTTAAACTTGATAGCTCATCCAAAGATGCCCCCTGACTTGGAGGCTATTCGGCGAGCAAAGGTACCAACCTTTCTGCTCGTCGCAGTCCCTCACTTGGAGTGGGCAACTCCTGGAGCTGTTTTGTAGGGTTGCTCGCCGCATTTGGCCCTAGACGCTTGAAGGCAGATTGAGAGAGTCTCTCATGAATTGACGGGCGTGGTTGCTCAAATGTTGCTCGCCCGTGTTCAGCTTCCCGGCGAGCAACTTTCTCCTGTTGCTGGGGTTGGCCAAGTCTGTCCTGGGCACTGGAACGGGTTGTTCCGTGGCTCGACATAGTTGTTCGCCCGCGAGCAGATTCAGCCTGGCCCTCTCTTGGTTCAACCATCTTTGCTTTGCCCTTATCCCGCCTGACCTGGGCACTGTTCACCTCGTGTTGTTCGCCCCTGGTCGATCTAGCCCTAACAACTTCTACGGCTCTATCTTTAGGCCTCACTTGTGAAGGCCTATTTTGATCTTGATGTCTCTGTAGAGCCTGGAGAGCAGCAATGGTTTTGGCTAATTCGTTAGGGTTGTTCGCCAGGGCCTCCATTTCAGGTGGGAGATTATGAGTTACGGCAGTATGTTGTGACCTGTTCACATGTCTAGGATTACGATCTTGGTGGTCGGCCGATGATGCTCGGGTGGGAGACGCTCTCCTTGACAAACGTGATGCTTGGGTTTCCTTGGATTGAGGCATTCCGAATTAATTTGTTTTAATTCTTATGATGAAGAACACCAAGAACACCAAGAACACTTTTGTTTGAATCTTCAAGTATTTCTTGAGGTTTTCTTTGAATCTTCAAGTTTTCAGCTTGAAGTTCTTGAGTAATCACACTAATCGGAGGTTCGAACCCTCCTTCTAGCGCCAAAATTGCTGGTGATCAATTTTTATCGGGTGGATTAGTGACTGTTTAAGTTCGGTTTAAAGATCATCAATCAATTACGTGTGATTGGTTACCACCGTAAATGGTAAATCGAGGGTTCGGGTTATGAACTTGTAAACGTGAAAGTCGAAATCGTAATAATTTCGTATGTGTGTACGTTTAGGTGTGTTAGTGTGTGTTTTGGGAGTGTTTATGAATTTGAACTTGTATTTCTTAAGCTGGAGAACAACTATTTATAGAGACTAGCAAGCATGAGGTGTTCCTGACTCTTGGTCTCCCTTGCCTGCATGCTTGACAAGTGTCCTTTGACTACAATTTGACCTTATCTAAGCTGAATCTTAGTTACAAAGTCTTCTTTGGTCTTATCTCGGACTTCATTGTTGTTCGCCCATATCGGCTTAGCTAATCCCGGATGGCTTTTATCTAAAAGTTGTTCGCCTTGTGGGTGTATGGCTCTGAACTTGTTCACCTTTGTATTTTACAAAGATTGGCCTTGGGATCTTGGTCCTTTGTTCGTTGTCATACACCCCTTAGGTTGGTTGATGCATCATCTTTTGTCAATGTTGCTCGTCATCAGTGACTTAGCAGAATGTTTATCTCCAGTCTTGGGCCTTAAAACCTGTTCGCCGATAAGCTGTTCGTCGTTATAGTTGTTCGTCAGTTTATACACTACCTGGATTGATTTATGCACCCCGACTTGATTTTCTTTACTGATTATCTTTAATTTGAGGTTGGCTCTTCATAATCCTTGATAAGGCTTTAATTCTTGTTCGCCCATCAACACTTCCATTGAAGAAATTCTTGATATGACTTGTCCTGTGAAATATTCACAATATTGCTGGCAATTAATTTTTTGTTGCCATGTTGTACCAGAATATTATTATGGCCTCTTCCACCTCTTCCCCTATAAGGGAAAGATCCTCTTCCTCTAGGTTGCATATCTGCAAAATTTATGTTAGGTATTCTCGAGTTAAATAGTCAGGAAGGGAGTTTTCTTCACCTTTCTTATATATAATGTCAAAATCGAATGGAGCCAAATTAGCTTGCCATCTAGCAAACATTTGTTTAGAAACATCATGTTTAAAGTCTTTATTAAACATATATTTGACTGCCTTACAATCTGTTTTAATTATAAATTTCTGATTATATAAATCATCTTGAAATTTTAAAACACACTTAACTATAGCTAAAATTTCTTTAGCTATGGTAGCATAATTTTTCTGACTATTAGTCCATTTTCCAGAATGGAATCGTATGAGATAATTCTTTTTATTAGTTGGATCAATTTATTTCAATATTCCTCCGAAACTAATTTCTGAAGCATCTGTTTCAACGATTTTATCCCAATTTGGGTTAGCAATTGATAGACAAGACAAATATTTAACCTTTTCTTTAATTTTTTTAACAGCATCTGTATGCTTATTAGTCCAGGAAATAGGATTCTTTTTAAGTCTATCATATAAAATAGCTGTATCATCAGCAAAATTTTTATAATAAGGAGAAATATAATTCAAGCTTCCTAAGAATCTTTGCAATTGAGTTTTATCAATAATTTCGTCTGGAAACTTAGAAGTAAAATCAATACTTCTATTAATAGGTATAATTTTACCCTTTTCAATAATATGTCCTAAAAATTTAACCTTTATTTGGAAAAGTATCATCTTTGGTTTAGAAATAACTAAACTATTTTGAATGACTAATTTCTTGAATATATCAAGATGTTTAAAATGTGATTCAATATTTTTATAGAATACTAAGATATCATCAATATAAACTATGATAAATTCGCTATAAGGAATAAAAATATCATTCATAATTTTTTGAAATTCTGAAGGAGCATTTTTTAATCCAAATGACATAACCTTCCACTCATAATGTCCAAATGAAACATTAAAAACAGTTTTATATCTATCTTCTGGATTAATTTGTATTTGCCAAAATCCTGATTTTAAATCAAATTTAGAAAATATAACAGAATCATATAATCAATTAAGAAGATCTTTTTTATTAGGAATAGGATGCCTAATCCATTTTAAAACTTTATTAAGAGGTTTATAATTTATTACCAGTCTTGGTACACCTCTTTCTTGTTCTGAATGTTTATTAACATAAAAGGCAGTACATGACCATGGTGATTGAGATGGTCTAATTATATTTTTTTCTAAAAGATTTTTTATTTCATTTTTACATAATTCTAAATATTCTGAATTCATTTGACAAGGTCTTGCCTTGGTAAGAATTTTATCCTCTAAAAAATTCTCTTCATAAGGAAGAGAAACAATATGTTTCTTTCTATTCTAAAAAGCATTTGGAAGATCATTACAAATTTCTAAACATAGTTTGTTATGTATCATCTTAATTTTATCTTGTAATTTGTGATTTTTTTAATTATCTTCTATGGATAAAATATTAATTTCTTGTCTTAAAAAATTTAATTGGTTTTCTTTTATTCTGATATTATCAAGAATATTATGAAGAATTTTTTTAAAAGGTTTTTCAATAAAATTAAGAACAATTGGCTCATTATTATAGGTTCCAATAATTCCATTATTATCTACCTTTATCAAAGGATACATTTTTTGGATAAAAGGAGAACCAAGTATAACTTGATTGGAAATATTTTTGACAAGTAAGAAGCTTGTCGAAATACATTTTTTTATCTATACAGACAAAAGCTTTAGGTAATTTAAACCTAATATCAAGTTTTTCTCCACCAACATGTGATAAAGTATGAGTAGTTTTCTCGAATTATCTAGTAGGAATTAATCCTTCTTGTATTACATTTAAGTCTGCACCACTATCAACTAGTGCTATAAATTCTTTGGTATAAAAATCATCAATTAGAATGATAATTTTTACATGCCATTTTTGAGAAATAAACACCTCAATTTTATTGAGAAAATTCTCATTTATTTTATTATTTTCAAAAATATTTTCTTTTATCCTACTATTTTCAGAAATAATAATAGAATTTTTATCTTCTATTTTTTCAATTCTTTTTTCTGAAGCAATATTATTTTGCTTAAGAAATTTGATTTCTTTTTTCAAATTTTCTACTTCAAATTTTAAATCATTTAAAGAAGTATGAGTTTTTTCTTCCTGCTTTTCTTTAAGCATTTGATAAACTTTATTCATCATATAGGGTTCATTAGAGACTTGTAGAGAAATATTATCATTTTGATTATTTCTTGTATAAGATGATGAACTTGGAATATTATCTAATTGATCTATAATTTGTGATCTTAAATTTGAATCTGTAATCGATTTTAATAATTCTATAGTATTACTATGATCTAAAACATTTATTTCTAAATTTTTCATTTGTGAGAAAAGTCTATATATTTCATTTTCCTTATCATTAGTGATATTATCCTGACATTTGCAATTATTTTCAGAAGTATCTGAATCAGATATTACTGATTCTTGATCTAGGCCTCTAAGTTTTTCATTATCAGAGATTTCAGAGTTTTAAGAATATAATTCATATTCTTTGGAACCGGAATTTTCTTCTGATTCAGATTCAGAATTTATTAATATTTTAGATATTGTATCTTTAATGTTATCATCTATTTGAAGATTATTAATCTTCTTTTTAATCCAGCAATTTTTTGCATATTGTCCTTCTTTACCACATATGTAACATTTGATTATTTGTCTTCTTTGTTTTTTATTTTCTATTTTATTTTATTTTCGGAGGGCATGTCTCTCTATTTTCTTTTTAGAAAACTTTTTCTTTTTCTTATATTTGTTAAAATCGTTTTCATATTTATTTTTATTTCTACTAGTTCTACTAGTACTAGGCATATCCATAGCAAATTGTTCACAAAATTTTCCAAGTTGTTTTTTCTCAGACAAATTTTATCTCTCAATTTGTTGATTTAATTTAATTTCATTACATAAGTTTAAACCTTCTTGGATACATGTATTAATCAATTTTCCATAGGTAAAATTATCATAAGGAATATTAACTTCATTTCCTCTTAATTTATTTCTTATTTTTTCAGCAAATAAATAAGGTAATCCATCAATAAATTTTGATTTCCAATGAGAACTATTACTCTCAGGTAATTTCATTACTCTACTTAAGAAAGTGTCTTTATACCATCTAAAATTTGTAAGTTTTTTACACCTTAAATTTTGTAAAAGAGTACGAATATGCTCGCTGTTATCAGTATATCTTTCTGTAAAATGTTCTATTATATTTATTATCAGTGTATAAACTGAATTTTCAATAATAACTTTATTTTCTTGCTTTATATTATTGAGAATATGATCTCTATTTTGTTGGGTTAAATAATGATCTCACCAACCTTTTACTTAACCAGTAAATCCTGCGATAATCATTTTCGCAATATTTTTATCGGTATTACCATTATTTTTACAGATAGTAGAATACATTAGTATTCTATGAACACTATTATAAATTTGTTTTTTAGTATATCCGTCTATATTCCATTCATAAATATTTCTACCACTATAACTATTATTAATAATGTATTCTTGTTCTTCATTAAGAACATCCATAGGAGTAGGTCTTCTATAATAATAATATCTATTCGTAGGTTTATCAGCCCATTTATCAATCTTATTAATTTGATCATCAATAATCTGTTTATAATCAGAATGTTGTTCAACACTTTTAATAAAATCTTCTTTTAAAGTATTTAAAGAGAATTTTGAAAAAAATTCTTCTAATAATTTTTCTAACTCAGAAATTGATTCTAACTTGAAGTCTTTAACTTCAGGAGGAGTCTGTATACTAGGAGTAGCAATAGTGATTAAATTTCCATTAGTTTTATTAGGAATTTCTTAGGATTTAAAATTTATTAAATCTCTAACCTTGTCAATTTTACTGTGAATAGAAAGAATTTGTTCTCCCAAAATATTTAAAAATAAATTTGTATAATTATTTTGTTGTATTAATAAATTGATTTGTTTACAAGTTGCTTGTATAATATCATTTTCAAATAATTTTGCAAATGCTAGAAAATTACATATATTATTATCTTTTTCAATTTGAAAATGTTCTAATGGGGGAAAATCTTTATTAATAATTTGTCCATTCATCAATTTATAATTTCTTTCTAAAATAGAAATGTATTGATCTACATAAGTAGACATAAACCAAGGAACAAATAAAATAATAGTATTTGTTTCTTCACATTTTTTATAAAATCTTTCTTGAATAATTTGTTTTTCAACATTGTTGAAATTTTCAAAAAACCATTTTCGAAAGGGTTCCCATTTGGGTAGTCGAAATTCTTCAGAAATAATTTTCTGGCTTCTGAACCAGGACAAAAATTAATTTTCTTGAAATTGAAATCCATTAACTAGGAAAACTCATTTTAGACATTGTCTCCATATATCTGTTATTAACTCCTTTAACTATATTATCTTTGTCAATATGTAATTCATTTATTCTTTCATTTTCAGATATATTATCTTCACTAAAATTTATTTTTTCTCTTAGTTGAGAAGTAGAAGCTCTTGAAGGAGTTTCAACAACATAATCAACTGGAGAGATGTATGAGTACATAGAAGAGGATTTAAAAAATTGTGATCTATTTCTTAGGGAATTATCAAAGTGTATATTAACAGTTCCTTCAGTAGTTTGGAAAACATCTAACAGTCTAGACGAAATATTAGATTGTGGTTTTACTGCTTTTTCTATAACCCAATTTTCATTTCTTCCCATTTAATAGATCTTCGAGTAATAATATTAGTTCTATTGAAATTTGTTTCAATTAGAATTGTTTCATTAGCAGGTTTATCTTTTATTCTACAATGTGGATTTAATGTAAATAAAGGTTTATAATAAATTATATAGCAAACACATATCACTTCAAATCCTGGAGTATAATTATAACCATGAATTTTAACATTTAATGTTAAGGCATCTAGAATATTTATATCAGTTAAAGATAATTGTAAATTTGGATAGACATCAAAATAAACTGGACCATGTGCCAAAATGGACTGTATTATGCCCATCAAGGATTGTTTCCAGTTCAAATTTCTACCATCTCTTAAAACTGCAATAAAGCTTTCTGGTAATCCTTCTAAGGTTAAAGGTTTAAATGCAATCTGTACTAATCCAATATGTAAAAATTTTATGATTTTTTTGTAAGGCAAAATATCTTTTTCTGAAAGTAATTTTATGATTACTTTCTCATTATTAATAGAAATAGATTCTTCGGTTGTTTTAACAATTTGTTTAAATCCTAACTTTTCAAAAGTTCCTAATTTGTAAATTAACTTATTTTGTCAAATGTTCATTGTTTGCATTAAAGTTATACATCAATTATGTATAGAAATATATTGATAGATTTTTTGCTACCATATATCCGTATAGTCATTCTATATCAACTTAAGTTTTATAATTTGCCTATGGCTTTGCTACTGATTACTGGCCAATAAATTACATGAAAGTTAACTTTTTTTTAAGGCATCTTAATGAATCGTCGCATAAATTTTTTCTCTTACTAGTTTTTTGCCCGTGCAATGCACGGCCTATTGTAATTTTTTTTTTTGGGAAATGTTGGATAAATTGGTTGTTCTTTAAATTTTTTAAACTATTTTAAATATTTATATGAAACCTGTCAGCAACGAAAACATATTGGTTTCACTAAATATACAATTTTTTCTTTATCATAAAAAACTCAGTGCCTCATTGAATTATAAAAAAGTAAAAACCCATCTTTGGAGAAAACTTTCCCTACACAAAGCTATGTTTCATTCATCAAATTAGGCAATCTGACAAAGGAAAGGTAATGGAAGAAATGAAACGTAAACACAGAACCTTTTCTCTCTGTCTTACTCATTCTCTACACACATATATATAATTTAATAATCAATAACAACTGGTTCGTCGGCTTATTCATATTTTCAGATAATTTATTCACACTAATGTAGATCCAACTTGCACAATTTAAATTGACTCAATACACAATTAAAAAATTCTAAATAATAAACTCTAAATCAAACGCATTTAACAATCAAATATCTATAAGTAAAGAATAAAATTTGGAAAACAAAACCAGTTTCCTCATATTAAATCACAATTACTTCATGGTTAAACACATCTACACTTCAACTCAACTAAAATCTAATACTAGTAATGAATGATAAATTAAAATTCCACATAAATTACTGCATAAACACAATAAAGATTCAAACAACATTCATGAACTTTCTCATCTAAAAAGCAAATATCTCATTAAATGGTATGCACGCACGTACATGGATCCACTCTATTTGCCTCATCACATTCTCTCACTGCTTCAAACTACCGCTTCAACCCCATTAAAATGATTATCGGCTAGTGTTGGTTCTCAAAAGGAGTCAAAACGTCGGAGAAATTACCATATAACATTCATTTATTGTTCTCTTCAATTCCTTCACTACTATTGCGCAATTCCATCTTCTTTACCGATTCTCCTTCAACCATTATTCCTCTTACGTAATTTGTAATCTTAATGTCTGGAACGGGTTTAGATGCAGTACTACCCTGCATAATGCTTCCTTATCATTGCAGGAAGCATATAATTAAATATTGCTTAGACAATCATAATATGATAATGTTATCCAAGTAGAAATTACTAAAACCTTTTTACATTTCCAAGCATAACTCCCTAATTACAATGGACATATGCATGACGCTCTTTTGTCTTTGCTATTTATGCTTCCCGCATAATTTGTTGGAGGATTGTCTCCTGTAGGATTCCATCATAGTTATCTCGTTTCAGTTCATGTTGATCTCTCCCTCCTATTTTAGTTGCTTCAACATTACTTTCAGCCCATGATTGCAAGAACTTCTCCCTAAATTATATGGAGTATATTTATTATTTTCATGTATAAATTACGACATGCAGCAATGTCAACCTTACATAATTTTAATATCACAATTCTTATCTAATATCTTATAATATCATGATGATCAAGTTATACTTATGCTCCCCTCTAAAAACCCGCAAATGTGGGGCTCCTCATACAAGCCATACATAAATATCTCCCTGCTCATCACTA
Organism: Ballota nigra; assembly: GCA_947034835.1. Lineage (NCBI taxonomy): Eukaryota > Viridiplantae > Streptophyta > Magnoliopsida > Lamiales > Lamiaceae > Ballota > Ballota nigra. The sequence continues at coordinate 30,188,384 of OX344727.1, forward strand.
TAGTCAAGATACTGAGCAAAAAGATTTTATTTTCAACACGTGTGAGTGGTTCCTATTAATATAAATATAAGAGGAATTGAGGATCATAGAATTACCTGAAAGTACGAAGAGCTTGATTAGACATCTTCTTTCTAACCTATAAAAGTTGAAGCAAGGACATCTAAGATATAGGGTGGGGGACTTGGACATCAGGATTATATAAAATGCATCCGAGAAGTCAAACTACACCACTTATTATGCCCAACACTATTATTCCTTGCCTATAATGAGAATTTTAAGAACCCCGCCGATTTTAAAACTCCAAACCTCTTTAAACCCAAATTTTCAACAGTTAATACCTCTCCAGATCTGCAATGGCCTTCCTGGGCAAGAGTTACATGGCACACGCCTTTATATCCAGGATTGGCCTGCAAATCCAGTTTGACATTTATAATATTTAAACCCCAAAGATATGTAACAATATAGGAAATATTAGCAACTAATTTGACAACATAGTCATACCTTGAAGTTCCTTAGTTATTTAATGTCATAATATTTAATATTTTGCTCATTGTAGAAATCCCTCATGATATCAACAATGCAATTTGCTCGCTCGTTAGTTGTGTAGATATAATAATCTTGCATAATTAAAAAAAAATTCATGGTCCCAGACCTACAATGTCAAATGGGAAACTATTAGCTAACTTCGACTGATAATGCAGGGAAATTAAGAGAAGAAAGGATTATGTAAGATGCTAAATCCAATGACATATCTTTAAGAGAAGAAGAAATCACTAAACATAAATAAATTATATTTACAGTCTAATCCTACATTTTCTCTTCATCTTGTAAACATTAAATGAAATCATACGAAATCAAAGTTTTGAAATCACAAAAAATAATCAGGACCTTAATTTGGCTACTGATTACTATAAGAAACCAATGATTGTAACCTCAGATAGCAAACTTAATACAATCAAAGAAAAAACAGAGTTTGAGCTAATAAAGAATGATTTTTTAATGATTAAGCCGATATTTTCAATTCACATCAGAATACATTTGACATGCTTAACAATGAAAATATAATATTTTGAAACACACTGTACCTATTGGTGAAAGAAGCATCATTCGCGCCGAACACCATCACAGCCAGTGGAGCACCATCACTCTCCGCGCCGGAAACACTTTCTCTTTCACCAAATTACTCACCAATTGCACCGACCTACTATGCGTTAGACAGATGGGGGAAATTCCTTCAGTTACAATTTCTTCAAGGAAACTATAGAATCTGTCCTATTGGAATAATTTTTTTCTTTACATATAATAAATAACAGTAGATTATAAGTTCTAAATTTGCTTAACGGGATATATGTTTTCAGCTTTGAGCTTCATCAACCTCTTCTTTTCTGTAATTTCTAAAGAGGACATTCATGTTTGGTACTATTAATTTTCCTCAGATTAGCTCCACTTAAAAAAATACAATTCAACACGTTTTACTCGACATGCTCCTAAGATAAAATTACATAAGAAAAACCTCATGACAAGTGTGAACAACATAAATCAATCTCATCTATTCTTTTACGTAACAATCACATATAGTTCACCATCTTTTCTCTCAAAATCCCAGTAAAGAGGTAAATGCATTTGCCAATTGGTCCAAGCATATTTCGGGAGAAGCATTAAGATCAGCTGAACATTAAGTATTATGCCATTATAGTTATATTCCATATAAACAAATATACCTAATCTGCTTGGTAGATCTTCAAGAGGTGGCATTCGAGATAGCCCATACAACATTTTTCTTTATTTCAAACCCAGGATGTTGAAGCAGTAGCACCAAGGTTGAATGATTCATGTCTCAATGACAACCTGATCCAGAGCAATTCAATAGACAACCAGGTTAGAATATAATTAGAGACACATCAAACACCCAGTAAATAAGTAATCTGATAAAAAAAAATAGAATTAAAAGATGATCAAACTATTTATATATCTCTTTCTCATAATTCTCTAGTTAAGGTCAATATGTTGTTCTTAACACATCAAGTATTGACCAATCTTACATTGTTGAACTAAAGCTTATTCACAATTTTTAGCTTATTATAAAAGAACTAATATTTATGATGTGCTACTGGATTACTAGTTAACAGTGTTCCATTATGATGATCTTCTAGGGAAAGAATTACACAAAAAATTCTGATGAAACCCATAATCCATAGAAAATATACTTATAGCTAGAACATACAGAACATGCACCTTCTTAGATCTAACAAATAATCAGATTCAATTTGATCTCTTCTTCATACAAAGCCAAATTGTCCCCTTTTATTGGATTTTTCATAAGTATACACTTAATGGCACATTAGATAATAAAAAAAATCTTATTTACTATCAAACCATTATCATATCCAATAAGAAGTAGATTCAACCAATAAGTAAAATATAAAAATCATTTGATTAAACTATTTTTTGTGGAATCAAATGTGTAAACATTTATATTGTGTGCGTCCTATAAACAAAAAAAACACCCATATAAAATAAATAAATCAGAGATCAATCAATTAAAGCACACACATACATATGAAGATAACATCGGGCGCGTACGGAGAGAGGGAGAGACCTGTTGTTCGGTGCGGGTGAGGCATTTGTGAATAATCTCACCTTTGTGAGCTCGATGCAGGACACAACTTCTAAGTGTTGGTTCCTGCCTGTTTATAAGGTGGAACATTAAAAAAACCGAACTTTCAAACTCTTATGCCTACAAGTCACGTATACATCTTTTATTATAGGAACATGAATTGACAAATGTCAAAGCGGCTCGAGAGAGATTAGAAATGATGCGACTAAACAAAAGAATTCCATGTCCTCTGTCTCAGTGCTCACTCGTATGTTTTTACCTTTTTTATATCTCAAATTGATATGAAGTACTATTTATTTAAAGGAATTGCTTTAATTTAGGATTTTTACTTAACACGAATACTAACACAAATGATTAATGCAACTAGATTTACGTGCATTTGCACACAACCACTCTGAGACACTTCAAGATGCTCATCCTTAACACGACTGAGAAGAAAGCAAAAATTTTGGACTCTGGAATGTCGAGTGGTGACCAACTGGACCGAGCAACTATTCGGTCGATAAAAGTGTTTGCAAGGCTTCGTTTTTGTAGTGATACTGTTTCAAAGTTAAAAAATAATCGAGACTTCGATACTACTAAGATATTTCCTTCTTGTTTTCGTATAGATGCGTGCGTTGCAAGATTATTTCGAAAAGGAGATACATAAAGCAAGTAAAAGCATGGACAACCTTGCATTTGGGGAGAATGGAGTGATGAGGGAGATCGGTGGACATAAACAACAGAATTCGTAAGACCATCATGTTAGAATAATTTTGTTTGTTTAATTGGAGGAAAAATTCTTATTGTTTTATTGGTGCATCTATGATTGTGGTGTTTATGTGACCCAGAACATGAGAGCTTGCAGGAGTTCGGATCAAAGACCTCGTTCAGTTGACAAAAAACATTCCGAGGTACCTCTACCTTGCACTAATCTTGCCTACTAATTTAGTAGTACATCTAACATTAACTTTGTTATGTTTTGGAATTGAATGAATATAGGTGCTAAGTCATGAAATGGGGGTGACCACGATCTTGTGGATGCTTAACTCCGAAGACAACAAAATGGTGAACGCTCTGAAATCAAATGCTGAAGCATGGTTTAATTCGTCGAAATTTGCCGGATTTAGTTCTTGATTTAGTTCCAAGTCGAAAGTTGACACAATTAAGACAATATCTTTTTTAATGGGATCATAACATGATGTGGACGTGTGTTATTTAAATTATTTTTTTATTATGTAATATTGTTGTAACAAACCAAACACAGCTATGAAACTTGATGCTAAATTAATCTGGGTTGTTAAAAATAGTATCAAGTGTAATTGTGGAAGATTTGAATTAATTATAGTGACTAATAATGTATTATGCAAGTTAAGATCAAAGATCCATAGTATTTTATATTAAAGGTTCAACTAAAAAGTATCACTTGCAAGTATGTAACAATTAAATTCATTTTGGTGAGTATTAGTGCATTATGCAAAATAATTCATTGATCCAACCTTAAACGTCAATCCAACCGTGCTAATGGTTGTTAAAAATAGTACCACTTGCAATTGTGGAAGATTTGAATTAATTATAGTGAGTAACAGTGTATTATAGTACATAATATCAAAGATCCATAGTATATTGTATTAAATGTTGAACTAAAAAGTATCACTTGCAAATGTGGAAGATTTGAATTAGTTATAGTGAGTAATAGTGTATTATGCAAGATAATATAAAAAATCCATAGTATATTGTATTGAAGGTTGAACTAAAAAGTATCACTTACAAGATTTGAATTAATTATAGTGAGTAATAGTGTATTATGCAAGATAATATCAAAGATCCATAGTATTTTGTATTAAAGGTTGAACTAAATAGTATCGCTTGCAATTGTGGAAGATTTGAATTAATTATAGTGAGTAATAGTGTATTATGCAAGATCATATCAAACATCCATAGTATATTGTATTAAAGGTTGAACTAAAAAGTATCACTTGCAGATGTGGAAGATTTGAATTAATTATAGTGCATAATAGTGTATTATGCAAGATAATATCAAAGATCCATAGTGTAAAAGTAAATGTGTGTTACTATAAGGACAAACAAATATTTATCCTATATAGCAACACAATAAATTATGTATTACTAGTTGAATACAAATGAGTTACTACATGAGAAAAATGTGTTACTTTTATAATAAACTCGTGTTCTTGTAAGAGCAAATGTGTATCACTGTAAGAGAAAATGTGTGTTATTGTTATAGAAATATATTTATGTCCTTATAATAACACATGTAAAGTATTGAAAGATGTGTTACTATATGAACAATATAGTACACACATGAAATAATGAATCTAAATTTAAAGGAATGCGAAATAAATTAAGAATCACACATTTGTCCTAATAGAAATATATATATTTGTCCTTATAGTTACTATAAAGTACAACTATTTATCGTTTTAAGAACTAGTAACACACATTTGCTCATATATTAATACAAATTGAGAGCAAAAATCCAGAAATCAGTCTGGCGCGGATTTTTTCTGGTAAATTCTTTCGACCCGGCTTGATCTGCTTAGGACCGGTAGATTTTAACCTAGGTGGACCCATGATCCGCAAATTTATTATACTTACCTATTTTAGATATATTCTATATATAAAATATTTTATAAAAGGGTCCCTTTTGGCTAATTTTTTTAAAATATTGTAATTTATAAAAGAGATTATTACAAAATGGTTTCCCCTTAAGTGTTACAATACACATTGGTTCCCCCCTTTTTATAAATAACAATTAGGTTCTAAAATGGGTCCCACTTTCAAAAAAATGGCACAACTCCCCTACCCACCCCTGCCGTCCACGACCCCCCACCCCCACCCCACCCCACCCCCAATTTTTACTGATCTTTCCTCTCTCCTCACTCCCATTTTCAAAATGGCTCTCTCTCTCTAAAAGTCCCCCTCTATCTCTCTAGAAATCTCTCTCTCTCCCACTCATTGCTGGCGCCGCCGCTGCCCTCCCACACGTAGGTCTGCCGCCCTCCCTTTCTCTCACACGCATCGGCGGCCCTCCATCTCCCAGACGCGGCACCCCTCCATCTCCCACGCACCGAAGCGGCGGTGCCCTCCCACACGCACTGGCGCCGCCCTCCATCTCCCAGGCGCGGCGCCCCTCCATCTCCCATGGCCGCGGATCTGTAAGGCGCAACACCGCCTCACCTCTCCCAGGCGCGGCGCTGCCCTCCATCTCCCAGGCGCGACACCCCTTTCTCTCCCACGCACTGGACGGCCGCCGATCTGCAAGGTCCGACGCCGCCCTCCCTTCACGCACGCACCGACCGATCTGCAAGGTTTGGTGCCGCCGATCTGCAAGGTTTCTGTTTATTAATTTTTTCAATTGTAGGGTGATTTTTGTGTTTGTTTATTTTGATTTATTAGTGGATTTTTTGTTGAATGAATAGGGAGATCGGTGAAGAGAAAAGGATGAAAATCAGTTATTGAAGATGAAGACTATTGAAAAATGTTTATATTTTTTGCACTTTTTTTTTTGCATATAAGCAATTTGTGTATTGATTGTTATGAATTTGTCAAATTCAAATATCTAATTTTTGAATTTAAAATATGTAATTGATGAAATGAAACATGAGATGATGTACAACTAATAAAAATAATTTTTTATGCAAAATATATGTTCAAGTATTTTCTGTGTAAATTTTTTGTGCAAAATAAATGATAAAAATATAGAATTTAAGTATATTTTGTGTAAAATAATTGTGCAAAAAATAAATTCAAGAAAAAAAAATATATATTTAAGTATATGGGTGCAAAATAATAGTTCAAAATTCTTATGCCAAAAAAATGTTTAGAATATATATAAAAATAAAAAGGGATGAGAATAATCAATGCTATGGATTGGGGGGTGGGTTGGGCGACCTGACAATAAATGAGGGGGTGAGGGCAGTTGGGTTGACCAAAAGAGGGGAAGTTGAATAAGTGAGTGGAGACAAAAAGGAACCTATGGAAAAGTAGGGAACCAAAGGTTAATCTATAACTATATAATAACAAAATCTTCTTCCATTTTTAGCAACTTTTGTTGTCCCCTCAAATCTCATTACTAAATTTGAATAAAACTTTAACCCTTCACGTAATAAATAAAATCCATATCTATTTCATGATAAACTATTCAACTTCCTTATTATAACTCAAATTTAATCATTCAACACTAAACCAATCACCTTCCCCGTACATATTTATTACTATAACAAACCATCCACATTCTCCCCTCCCCAAAATTGTTAGTATACCTTTCTTTTTCCTTCCATGTGTAGTATAAATACTAAATCTCAATCCGACTTTTCACCATTTTGGTTTACAATGCAATTACATGTAAATAGAAATAGCTGCAACAACTCCACAATAATATCAACTCATCTAAACACTAGGATCATTAAGTTGCGATTAATCTAGGCATATATGGTACCTGCATATGAAAATCAAAAGGTTAGATTGCGCTAGAAAAACCCAAATCCGATGACGAAAATTACCCCCCATTTCCGACGACAAACAAAATTGCCACGTTAAACAAGTTGAAATGTAGATAAAGTCAAAGAACTTATCTGAAATAATAAATCCTTAGATCTGCCATTTTCTTTTGGATGTACGACACTGGTGCTATTATCAATCTAGAAGCTTACAAAGCCATGAAAATCTTTCTTCAGAAATTCCTAAAATTTCAGCAACAGACCCTACATCAATTAGGTTAATATGTGAGATATAGAGAAATTGACGTAACACATGAATGTTAATGTTGATTGACTTCCAGAAAACCCAAAAAATAGAAACGAATATGTGACCGCCAGGATTGGCTAGCGCTGCAACTCCAGCGAGACTAACCTCGCTTCTCCAGCGACACGACGAGGAACCTCGCGACGATATGAACAACGAGAGTGATATAGGTACGCGATTTTAGATCTGGGATAAGTATATGGGAAAGACGATGAAGATTTGTATTGGGAAAAATTGAAGCACGCCACGAAAGTTGTACACGCATTTTTAGATCTGCAAGTTCTTAAAAAAAAATTAAAAAAGATTGATAGTTATATTATTCAAATTATATAGTACTCCTTTCTTTTATATTATATAAAAAGAGATTGATAATTATATTTTTCAGATCTACTAACATATTAATTGTGGGCCAAGATAAAAATATTCCTGAATAAGCCCATCGAATAAACTTCCTTTCACTTATATATTAATAAAAAAAGTCCAGGTTACAATCCTATATTTTGTTAATACACTCAATCAAAAAATGTTAGGAAATTTATTTGAAAAGTGTAAGTATTTTCGATTTTTTTCTTCTAAAAGTGAATATGTTTAGTAGTGTTTTTTTTTTTTTTTTGCCATTTTCGAATGTTTTTTTCAAAATTGTCAATTTTTTTGGATTTTAGATCTGGGATAAGAATGATAATAACTTTGTCGGATACCAAACTCCATTTCAAGTTTCAGAGAAGACAATTTTCATTGCAACAAAAGTCATGGACAATCACTAAAGAACATCAGACTCCTCATAAAAAGGTCAATTTTTAGTTATGGGCAATCGTATGTTGTTGTGTCCATAGTAACAAAACGAGAAGGAGTGAAAGTTTTAATATCTGACAAAGGTGGCAAAAGCAAAAAAAACCAACTACCAACAAAGTTGACAAGTGTTTCACAGCATATTATTTATCATATAAACCAACAAAACAATAAGGAAAAACATAACCACTTAAAAAAATAAACAAGTCGTGCAACGCACGGGTAAAAAACTAGTAAACAATAAGAAAAGGAACTTATTTGTAACTCTCCCTTTATAAAACAACTTATGAAGTTAGGGTGGTTTTAAAAGCTATTTTCAAGTTAAGTGCAAACACCATTGGAAGTGAAGACTTCAAATTAGACTCCATTGGAGGTGGAGACTAGTGGAAAAACTGACATCTTTTGCAGTCTCCAGTCTCCACTTCCAGTGGAGAGACTGCCCGAAGTTTTTTTTTTTTTAACAGAATCTGTCACTCAAAATTAATTATGTAGGTGGTGCAAATCATTTATCATAATTATAAAATAATGATGTTTTCAATAATAAAATGATTGGTTTTAATAATGAGATAATAATTTAATAATTTGTAAATATATTGCATTTGGTTATAATAATATTTCATGGATACATTTTGAAAATATAATTTTTCTTAATTTTTTTTTTACTTTCAAGTTTAATCGATTTTCATACATGTAAGAATTTAAAATTGCATGCACAAAATAAACTACAAACTAAAATTAATAGATTAGTTCATTATTTTATACAATCATTATTTATGATTTCCCATGCCACACTGACAAATGTCTACTTCTAATACTTAGACGAGGCATATTAATTTGAGTGTGACATATCAAGATGAAATAATCATATACTCCCTCCATCCTAGAGGAACTTGTACAATTTCATTTTTAGTCCGTTCCAAAGGAATTTGCACACCTTTTTAAAGGAAATATTAATTTGCGTGCACACTCACAAAAATATATACATATTTACCCATATGCCATCACTTTATTCAAAAGGTGACTTAAAAAAAAGTGTGCTCCGGAGGTGTGCAAGTTCCTTCGGGACGGAGGTAATATATCAAGATGAATCTTGATATGCCAAACTCAAATTAATATGTCTCGTCGAAGTATTAGAATTAGACATCAGCCACAGTGTGACACATAAAGTTATAAATAGTGATTGTACAATATAACAAACTAATCTATTAATTTTAGTTGGTAGTTTATTTTGTGCATGCAATTTTTAATTTTTAAATATATGAAAATCGATTAAACTTGAAATTAAAAAAATATTTAAGTAAAATTATATTTTCAAAATGTATCAATAAAAAAATATCATTAAAACCAAATGCAATATATTTACATATTATTAAATTATTATCTCATTATTAAAACCAATCATTTTATTATTGAAAACATCATTATTTTATAATTATGATAAATAATTTACATCACCTGCATAATTAATTTTGAGTGACATATTCCGTTAAAAAAAAAAAACTTCTGGCAGTCTCCACTTTTGGTGGAGATGATGTCAACTTTTCCACTAATCTACACTTTCAATGGAGACTAGTTTGCAGTCTCCACTTTCATTAGTGTTTGCACTTAATTTAAAAAATAGTTTTCAAAACCACCATCTTATAATAATATATTCTCAAACCTCTCTAAGATGATGTGTCAACACCACCTTATTCTTAGGCTGATGTGGCATGTCTCAAATCTCCCCATTTTGAAATACTGTGCTCTCATTAAAAGTTGGTTAAACTTTTAATCTCGACCCTTCGTTCTATATCATTAAATCTAAACCATTAATTTATATCTGCATAATTAATGCAAATAGATATTTTTTCCATTTTCTTATTTAATTATTTTTAGAATTTATTATAAATCATATTTTTTCCAAACCTTAATGTAATTAAATATGATACTTATTGAATGAAATCAAATTTATCATTTCAAAGTTTGAGTTAGTATATATAGTATAATATAATGTTCGATTATTTTTTCCTAAAATAAAAGGTATATAGTTATATATTCCAAAGAATATTCTTATGTGATATATTCTTATTATGGACAAGGTATAATATTGTATTTTTTTAATTATAAATAAGAGCATATTGTATTTCATTTTTTCACATCAAAGTTTCATTTGTTCCACTCTTTTGCTGAGATTTCTCCCATTAATTGTTGTTTAGTTATATATCTATTGTTATTAGTATATTCATTTTATAATTAAATTCATCATTTTAAGTGCTCACAATTTGATTAGATTTAAATATCAATATCAATATGAATGTAATAATGATTGTTGATTTATGCTCTACATCGTTCAGTTTAAATATTCTTCATGTGCACAAATAATAAATTTAACTATACCATGTATTTTTATCTGAATAATTATGATGGTTTAATTGTTGCAATTTAAATCTCATTTTAGATTTCAAGAGTATGACACCTCAATTTTCTCTGATTTCTAATATCAAGAGTGAGAGCAAAAAATTGACCGTTAGAGTTAGGATTGAAAAAGTTGGACAATATTTTTTAATGATTTTAATAGAGACAAGTTCTACTTGAGACTCATTTTGATCGATGAACGGATATTTGTAACTTTAAAGTTTATTTCAAATTTTGTATTGTTTCTTATATAAATTAATTTTTTACCGTATGCTCCCAATATTGAAATTGATTATTATTAAATTATTAGTTTAAGTAATGTTATTCCATAATTGTTATTAATTTATGTGAATTTTGATATTTTTTTTTAATTATTTAGTTTGTAGGATATACATATAGAGTTTAGTGAAGGGCACGGGCCACAGCTAAACAAACCCCATAATTTATTGTATATACCTCGAAATTTTTTAAACAAAAATACTCTTATATTAAATGTAAACAGAAAATAAGTATAATATTTTTTTTTCAGTACGCGAAATTCGCGTGGGTACACTCTAGTAATTTTATAAATTACTATATTTAAAAAAATTAGTCGGTCCCTCTTCCTCAAGGTGTGGATTATTTGGGCGAATATTGATGGGCTCTTCCTTATTGGACCTCACTTAACTAATAACCCAACCGTTCTTGTAAACCAGGCTCTTCTGTGAAGCCCAACAAGGATTTGAGAAAAACCCTAAAACCTAACCCTAACCCTAACCCCCATTTAACAAAACCTTCCCAGTCCCGTTCGTCTTTCTCCACATCTCGCCTCCTCCTCAGGTAAACAGACCCAGTAAGATCGCCGCCCAATATGGTAAGCTTCTCCGGCAGAAACCCTTCTCGCTTAATCTCTTAATGAGTACGTACATTTTGGGAGTCGAATTTTGATTTCTGTTAATTTAATTTTTTTTTTTGGTAGCCGTTCAAGAGATACGTGGAGATCGGGAGGGTGGCCCTCGTCAATTACGGAAAAGATTATGGCAAGCTTGTTGTCATCGTTGACGTCATCGACCAGAACCGGGTATGTCTGCCTTTTTTTTTTCGTTTCCCTAATATAATTCTGATATATGTTCAATTTTCTGGTTTGGAGTCTTTATTAGGATCTCTATTAAGCAATTTTAGCGTCTGTACTTCACGAAGAGCTGTTTTCCGAAGCCCCATCGGTTAAGATTTATTATTTTTAATTGGGGCTAACATTAAGTCGTCTAGTATTCTTGGCGACAGAAAGTGTTATTCGGGGTTTAGCATTAAATTGTTTTATTCGAATAATGATTGTTAGTGGTTTACACTATTGTTTAAATAAGTGCAGATTACAAAATAACGATGATTTTAAATTTACTTGAATCTGCAATGATTGTTAGTGATCTTAGATTAGAAAAGTAGTGATTAGTTTTCTTGAATTTTGATCTTCCGACATCTTTTATCAATCCAATCCGAACATGAAGTGATTTATTTGAAAACTAGCACTACAACATGCACACATTTTGATCTTTTGAAATCTTTAATCACATTTTGACATGAAGTAGTGAAATATTGCCTTGGCTGTCAACTTAGGTTTCTTTTTCTTCCTCTAGTTTTGATGTTGTTGAGATGAAGTATGAAATATGGCTTTATCTGAGCCTAGGTATGCCTATTCTTGAACTTTTCTGCATTCTTTTAGTTTGTTATATCATTTGTATGTGAACGACAGGCTCTGGTTGACTCACCAGACATGGTACGCAGCCAGACGAACTTCAAGAGACTTTCCCTTACTGATATCAAAATCGACATCAAAAGGGTCCCAAAGAAGAAGGCTCTTATAGCTGCTATGGAAGCTGCTGGTTTGTACTAAAACTTAAACCTTGCGCCACTTTGATGTGTCAATAGTGTACTTGAAATTTGTATGATTTGTAAAACAGATGTGAAGGGCAAATGGGAAAATAGCTCATGGGGAAGGAAGCTGATTGTTCAGAAGAGAAGGGCCGCCCTCAATGACTTTGACCGGTTCAAGTTGATGCTTGCAAAAATCAAGGTTTGTATAATGCTATTGACCAATTTCCAATCACCTTTCTTCAAATGAATGTGATGGAGAGAACTAAGAATGCTGGAATATAATTATTCGAAATTAGTTTTGATTCCAGCTAAAACCATTCATATTAGAGTTGGTATTGTGTGAACAAGTTTCACCATGAAACTGATATACAAAATACAAGTAATACCTTAGCGTAAAACAACTAATACCATTCAAAATTAGTTTTTTAAAGTTAACAACTAATACCCTTTACTGAAACAACTAATACCCGCCAAACAAGTTTCCCGTGTAAATTGCTCACACAATACTTTGCCTCTTCATATTAGTTCTTTTGATAATAATTTTTCCCTGGCTTCTTTGCACGGGCACTTTACGACCACTTGGTTTCATTCGAAGTCTAAGTGTATTGTGTTTGACTTTGCAGAGGGCTGGCGTTGTGAGGCAGGAGCTTGCTAAACTTAAAAAAGAGAGTGCAGCCTGATCTAGTATAATTATTTGTGGCTATTAAGAAGTTTGGCTTTTTACAATTTTGATTATTGCTTCTTATTGAATACGCTGCTAGAGGAACAATATTCTCAATTTTCCTGTTACTAATGTGCAACTGTTTTTTATTTTTCCTTTTTGTGGTTGAATTGGAATTTAGCACTCTCTATTCGTCACTGTTTTCCTGCGTATTTTCAGAAGCTTCTGTGATCTGAAGCCTAGTTTGCTGATAGTTTTATAGTGATTGTTGAGATGGGCTAGTTGAACAATTCGAAAATGATGTTTATTATATCTTAACATAAGAAAGATGAGAAATCAAAATTTTCTTAATGGTGATGTGAAGTAGAGATGCTCATGGTTTTGGAACCGGCGGTTCCAAAATTATAGAAAACCAGAAGCCAACTGTGGTCAAAGCCGTGTCGGTTTGGTTCTTGAACCGATTGTTCTGGTTCCGAACCAAAGGTTCTCAATATATCTGTATTATTGTTTCTTGATTTTTATCTAAATCAAGGAATGCTTACTTGAACTAGAGGTGTAATTAAACTTTTATAAAATATTGCAAATTTGAAGTAACATAGATGACACATTAAATTGAAGATTACATAACAGAGTAATATATTTTTGTTTCTTGATGATTTTTGATATAAATTAAGGAATGGTTACTTGAACTAGATGTGTAATTAAACTTTTATAAAATATTGCAATTTTGAATAATGTGACAAATTAAATTAAAGACTACATAAGAAGGTAATATATTTTGTTTCTTGAGTTTTGATCTAAATTAAGAATTGCTTACTTGAACTAGATGTGTAATTAAACTTTTATAAAATATTGCAATTTTGAAGTAATATGTGACAAATTAAATTAAAGATTACATAAGAAGGTAATATATTTTTGTTTCTTGAGTTTTGATCTAAATTAAGAAATGCTTATTTGAACTAGATGTGTAACTAAACTTTTATAAAATATTGCAAATTTGAAGTAACATAGATGACAAATTAAATTGAAGGCTACATTACAAAATAGTAATTCTAATTTAATATAAGTATTTAGTAGTATCTATTATTAAAAACTAATTTAACTATTTCAAATTAGTAATTACAATTTTAAAATTTAAATTTTGGAGTGTAGTAATATAAACTTTGAGACTTGAGTGAGAGTTGAGAGATGAAGAGAAAATAATGTTTTTGTTGTAATTGAGTGCGTAAAATAAAAGACGGAATTTGTTCACCCAATTCGTCGGGAACGACTACGTTTAGGGGCGAGTCAAGCCAGGAGTTTCACTAATATTCTTGTGTATGAGTATATACAATTATGAGTACAATGATATATTTGTAAGAATAAAACCCTAGTCTAAGATATGAAACCCATTGAGTTATTGGTCTATTAGTAATGTCCACATCAAATCTTCTAGATTTACAACACTCCCCATTGGACATTACGACATAACATAAATGCCTTGTTATAAAAACTCCACGTGCTAGGTATCGACCAAATAATAAGTTAGGGAGGAATGTATTAGATCTTTTAGATCAAATCTTCTAGATTAGCTTCAGGGTTACCGCTCCCCCTGAAGACAACAACACTTTTAGTCTTTGCATCCCAATACCACGAACGTACTTTTCAAAAGTAGACGTCGGTAAGGACTTAGTGAACAGATCTTCTAGATTGTCACTAGATTGCACCTTTTGAATGATAATCACATCACTCTTCTGGAGTTCGTATGAGTAGAAAAACTTATGTGAAATATATTTCGTCAGGTTTCCCTTGACGTACCCATTACTCATTTGTGCGATGTAAGTTGCGTTGTCTTCAAATATAACGGTGGGAGGTGTATCGCCTTTAGCGATACCACACGAGTCACCAATGTGTTTTACCAAGGACCTTAACCAAACACATTCTTGTGCGGCTTCAAATAAAACTATTATCTCTGAGTGATTTGAAGACGTGGTAACCATGGTTTGTTTAACCGATCTCCATGATATCGCGGTACCACCACAGAGAAAAACGTAACCAGTTTGGGATATGGCGTTGTGGGGATCAGATAAATAGTCAGCATCCACATAACCTACCAAGGTTTTGTCTTGGTTCTTACGGTAAAACAGTCCAAGATCTTGAGACCCTTGGAGGCACCGTAGAACATGCTTAACACCATTCCAATGTCTCCTTGTGGGAGAAACTATATATCTCGCAAGCAAATTGACTGCAAATGCAATGTCTGACCTAGTGCAATTTGCGAGATAGAGTAATGCTCCAACAACGCTAAAATTAGGAACTTCTGGCCCCAAATTTTTTTCTTAATCTTCTCTTGGCCTAAATGGGTCCTTATCCACTTCGAGGGATCAGACAACCATAGGGGTGCTAAGTGGATGAGATTTATCCATGTGAAATCTCTCCAATACCTTCTTCACGTAGGTTGACTGATGTATAAGAATTCCTTATGGGAGATGCTCGATCTGCAGGCCGAGACAGTACTTGGTTTTACCCAAGACTTTCATTTAGAATTCAGCTTTCAAGATTGAACTGACTTCTTCAATCTCTTTGCATGTTCCGATTATGTTTAGGTCATCAACATAAACGGATATGATGCAAAAACCATTTTGCGATTTCTTCGTGAATACGCATGGGAAAACTTTATCGAATGTGTATTCCTTCTTCTGAAGGAACTCACTAAGTCGGAGGCCCGATTGCTTCCGGCCGTACTTCGACTTCTGCAGTTTTATGCTATACATACTGCGATTTTCACCATCCCTCATCTGAGGAATGTTAAATCCATCGGGAATTTTTATATAAATGCCGGCATCAAGTGATCCGTATAAGTACGCGGTTACTACATCCATTAATCTCATTTGGAGATTCATTTTAACTACCAAAGATATCAAGTAGCGGAACGTTATTGAGTCCATGACGGGAGAATAGGTTTGATCGAAATCAATCCCGGGTCTCTGCAAAAACCCTTGAGCTACAAGCCTCGCTTTATATCTCTCTACAATATTGTTCTCATTTCGTTTTCGTACAAATACCCATTTATATTCTACAGGGATAGCGTGCGCGGGTGTACGAACGAAAGAGTCAAATACTTGTCTTTTGTTAAGCGATGCGAGATCTGCTTCAATTGCCTCTTTCCATTTTACCCAATCGGAGCGCTTCCGGCACTCAACGATAGTTTTGGGTTCTGGATTCGGATCGTTAATGGAAAGAGCAAATGTCGCTGCAAATGTGTCGTCGACGACAATAATATTTATATTACATGTTTCTCCAGTATCTGTGAAATTCACAGAGACTTCGATGTTTACGTCAACCAGACCTTCCTCATTTCCCATTGTATTTGGGTCTGGTCGTTCCACGATCCTAGTGCCTTGAATATTTTGTGCACGTGCTTCACTACTAGGACTCTCGTCTCCAAAAGACTTTGTGTTATCTAGACGAGCCTCTTCTGGAGATTTTACATTCGACTGACCAGTTTTGCTAGCTTTACGTTTAGGTGTACTAGTATCTCTTGAGGGTCTTTTACGCTTCTGGTGTGTAGGGGCTTGAGCATTCGGTATGCTTGGGACCTCAACCCTTTGGGGAACATTTACTGCAGGTATATGCGATTTAGTTACACCTCTTTGGTCAGTGAACGCGTCTGGCAGATTGTTCGCTAAATTTTGCAAGTTAATGATCTTCCGAACTTCTGATTCAGATTGATTAGTGCGTGGATCTAGATACTGAAGATCACTTATGTTCCACATAAGCTCCCGACATTCAC
Organism: Ballota nigra; assembly: GCA_947034835.1. Classification (NCBI taxonomy): domain Eukaryota; kingdom Viridiplantae; phylum Streptophyta; class Magnoliopsida; order Lamiales; family Lamiaceae; genus Ballota; species Ballota nigra. Next base: position 30,205,214 of record OX344727.1, read on the forward strand.
TCAATTTTGAATTCGGATCTCTCCCTAATGCCGGGAAGTGATCTTCATCGAATGTGCAATCAGCGAACCGGGCCGTTAATTGATCCCCGGACAAAGGCTCGAGGTATTTCACGATGGATGGAGAGTCAAATCATATGTAAATACCGAGTTTCCTTTGTGGGCCCAAAGAGGTCCGCTTTGGTAATGTTATCGGAACATATACCGCACATCCGAAAATACGCAGATGGGAAATGTTAGGTTCTTTCACACGCACTAGTTGTAGGGGGGAGTGATCATTATATGCAGTTGGACGGATTTGAATCAATTGCGATGCATGTAGGACTGCATGCCCCCAACATGAAGTGAGTAGTTAAGAGTTCATAAGCAATGGTCTCGCGATAAGTTTGATACATTTTTTTAGCGCCTCAGCAAGACCATTGGTAGGGGACCAAATGCTCCACTTTAATTCTCACGGCCATACAGTAATCTGTAAAAGCTCTCGAGGTAAACTCGGCAGTATTATCCATGTGAATAGATTGGACATTCTGGGGACTGAGCTCGAGCTCGATAGTTTTCGCAATGAGCTCTGCAGGAGCTTGATTGCAGGTAGACACCTAATAGGCATATGTCCACCTAGTGGATGCATCATTAAGGACCATGAAATAACGAAATGGTCCTGATGCTGGGTGAATCGGTCCGCAAATGTCTCCTTGAATTCGCTCAAGGAAAATCGGAGACTCTAGTCCAACTTGAGTGTGCGACTGGCGCACTATTAACTTACCCTTAGAACATGCATCACAAATAAATTCATCAACAGGAAGGATTCTATTATTCGAATTATTATGACCAATTGAATTTAGATAGAATCCTACATATCATAGATTGTCCTGGATGATTTAACCGCTGATGCCATAATTTAAAGAAGTTCGAGTCATGAAACTTCATACTCTTTGCTAGATGGAGACTTGACGGCCGGATGTAGGAATAGTACAATACGGGGGAGAAGGAAGGAAGTTTTTCTATATCTTGTTTACGGTTACCTCGAGTAATAGTCATCAAAAGGTATTTGTTATTGTTCTCAGTTTCAATTTCAATGTGATATCTGTTTATCCTAATGTCTCTAAAACTGAGCAGGGTACGCTTAGATTGTGGAAACAATAAAGCATTATTGATTATGAGTTCGGTACCCACGGGGAGGACAATGGAAGCTCTTCCGGAGCCCACTATCAACATACTATCATTGGCTATTGTAGTTATACTCCCCTTACATTCTACCAAGTTATGAAAATACTTCCTATCTCTTAAGATTGTATGTGTGGTGGCGCTATCTACCAAACATAAATCACAATCTCAACCCATCATGCCAGAGGAAATAGCCAAAACCTAATAGTTGATATATTTACTAGCCATGTATAATAATAGCAATATCCAAGTAAATTTAATGGACAGCGTTAAGGTAAACACATCGAAGCTAAAACATAATATCATCCATAAAATAAAGTATCCGAAAGAAAGGATCCAAAAACATCAATTGTTTTATCAAAAAATAAAGTACTAAAACAATCAAATACGCAAATCACTCATCATCTCCAAAGTCCTTGAGCTCGATGCCCAGAGGATCGACGTTGTCTTGGTCAAAGTCTGCTTTAGGCAGGCTGGCATGGTGAGATTTGACTCTAGGGGCCTTCCCCTTATCGTCTTTCTGCTGCTTTTGATAAGCCTCAACCGAGTGCTTGGGAGTGCGACACGTGTGAGACCAATGACCTTTGCATCCGCATCTGTAGCAGGACTGCTCAACCTTTTCTTGATTGCCAGGTTTTTAAAGAGCGAAATTCGAGATTTTGTGACCACCGGATGTACTACGACCTCGGCCTTTAGCCCAGATCATCTTACTCTCTCTCCCCCTTCCACGTTTGCGACCAATCATATGATTGTCCCTATACTGCTGCTGGAGTATAAGGTTGCTAGCGTGGAATGTCGACAGAGTGTTCTGCATCAACAGGGTTACAATCCGTTGCAAAGCATAGTTGTACTCCGTTATAGACTTAAGTCTTTGGAAACGGAGTCTCAACCAATCGTATTGTACCGGAGGAAGGAGTATATCATTTTGTTGTTGGAAACGGTCCTTCAGGGACTTCCACAACATTCCGGGGTCCCTGAATGAGAATCTGAAAAATGAGTTCCTCACTCAGGTGATTCATTAGAGAAATAAACGCTTTCGCCTTCTGGGCGTTAGTGGAGTTCGAACCTTCGATAATTGTTTCGCTTAACTCATTTAAGGCTAAATGGATCTCGACATCTAGCGCCCATGTCAGGTAGTTATTACCATCGAGAGCAAGCTCATCGAATTCTTTCATGGTAATATTGGACATTATTCACTATAATTTTTAAAGTGACATGGTAAGAGTTGTGACCAAATTAATTAACAACGGAGGAATAATGATTTATTTGATTATTCTAGAGCACATAGAAGCAAGTATTGGGCGTCGCCTACCCAAAATATAAATTACGGTCCGATAAGTACCGGACGCCGCCTACTCGGGCATGATATGCGGACTATAAATAATAAACACGGGAGTAATCATGCATTTAGGATAATTAAATCATAAAGACATGCATATATAACAAATATTCATATATAATTCCTTGAGAATTAATCCATGAAAATAATTTCAAAGAAAATTCCAGACTTAATAAACATGCAAATTTAACTTTTTAAATATTTCATGTATATTAACGAAATTTAACGAAATATTTTTAGGATTTTAGATTAAAAAATAATTAGTATTTTGTGATGCCCGAAAACGAGCCCAAAAGTGGACTATTGTTTCACAAAATTCTAGAGGCACGTCGCCGCGTGCGTCGACGAACACACGGAAGGCGTGCGCGGTGCATGCGGGAGACAACGGGAGCCATAGCGCGAGAAGGAGGAAAATCGCGGCTAGTCGCGACAGCCGTGGGTGATCGCGCTCCTAGGACGCGACTCCCACCTCCAATTGCGTCCTGCAGGCGCGATTGGGGTCGATTTTTCTGGTAATTGCCGCGGACGCATCGCGGGTCGCGCACGACATCGTGCGCTGCTGCGCGCTCAACGGCTTTGAGCCGGAGCTTGCGCGGCAGAGAGCGGCGGCGAGGGTGGACTCGCGAACGGCGGCCGTGTGGCTGTGTCGCATGGCGCTTCCAGGCCTGCACATGACCGCTGCGTTCGGCCGCTCGACGGTGGCTCGAGGCGGCGCGGGAGTAATTTTTTTTTTACGATCCACTAAATTAACAATTGCAGATTCAATAATATAGATGCAATGTATAAATTAAGTGCACATAGAAATACAAATTCATGGCACATAAGGATCTAGAAATTAAAACGACAATTTAATCAGATAATTAATTATCCTGCTATTGAAAAATAAATCGAGATTCGTACCAATTGACTGCGGGTCAAAATAAAACAAAATAATAATTATGTTCGGTGTAAAAGAAAATTGTACGCAGATGAAATATCATATTTGCTCTTCATCTAATTGAACATACTTGACAAAAAGTTTGACATTGTTCAATTAATTTTATTTTTCTTTAATTAAAAAGAGAACAAAAAAAAATCAATTGGAAAGCTTCAATACTGTCAAATCCTAAACTTACATACCAATCCATCATCAAAATTTGATACCTTCTGGGTATGCGGTATATGCCAACCCACTTTGATCTCAATTTTAATTATTAATTAATAAGAAGAATAAACAAGACGCAACATCTGACCTTACGTAAAGATAATACTTACGAGTATCTGCCGAACAGAAATAATCGGTTATATGCACACAACTTACATGTGATTGTTAACTAGATCTCTTCCTCGATGTGGTAGAGATTAATTCGGATAGAACACTCGTGCTGATAACGTGTTGTAATTGAGTGCGTAAAATAAAAGACGGGATTTGTTCACCCAATTCGTAGGGAACGACTACGTCTGGGGGTGAACCAAGCTAGGAGTTTCACTAATATTCTTGTGTATGAGTATATACAATTTTGAGTACAATGATATATTTATAAGAATAAAACCCTAGTCTTAAGATATGAAGTCCATTGAGTTATTGGTCCATTAGTAATGTCCACATCAAATCTTCTAAATTTGGAATAATAAATTTTCTAGATTTACAACAATTTTGAATCACTTTGGGGTGAATTTTGGAGTGCGAATGAGACAATATTTAATAATATTTTAAACAAATATGTACAATATTGAGTTTGACTCGATTTGATTCATTTACAATCCTATTATGAGCTCAATTTTACAGGTTAATATTAATTGAAATTATAATTACACATTTATCATAATATAAATCTTATTAAATGATTTCTTTTTAAATTTATTGCACCACAACCTCAAGGCGAATTTTATGAGCTCCATTACCGTTAATTGAAATTCTAAATGCACATTTATAATAAAATAAATCATATTAACTGATTTTTTTATAATTTACTGTTCCACATTAGCTCAATTTGACTTGAACTTGTTGTAAATCTAGAATATTTATTATTTCAAATCTAGAAGATTTGATGTGGACATTACTAATGGAACAATAACCCAATGGGCTTTATATCTTAGACTAGGGTTTTATTCTTATAAATAGACCATTGTATTCATGATTGTAATTACTCATACACAAGATCATTAGTGAAAACTCCTGGCTTGGCTCGCCCCCAGACGTAGTCGTTCCCGACGAACTGGGTGAACAAATTCCGTCTTTTATTTTACGCAATTATTTACAACACGTTATCAGCACGAGTCTCTGCCCGAGATTATACGGTACACCCTAAATTAAATTTCATATGAATTACATGTTTTTATGTGTACCCTTACTATGAATTCGATTGAATATTCTTGCAATTAATTGTATTATGTTTGTATACGAATTAAATTATTTTTGTGAATTGAATCGATGAGCAACGGTCGCCGTCCCGTAGACGTCTGACCGCCGCCCGTCCACCGCCGAAGACCGGCAGCCGCTGTGACCAGCAGGTGCGCCACCAGGCGCCCACGCCGTCGCCGCGCCCGCGCCGCTTCCGCCCGCCGCCGTTGCGCCCGTCGCGTGCAGCCGCCGCCGCTGACGCCCACCGCGCGCCGCCGCCCGTCCGCCGTGCGCAACGCGGCACGGCCCGATGCCGTTCGCCGTGCGCAACCCACACGACACCACGCGTGCCTTCCCCGGAATTTTGTGATCCCTTAATCCTATTGCGATTTCGTTTTTGATATCACAAAATTCGTATTAATTTATTTTAAAATCCTGAAAATATTTCATTAAATTTCACTAATATACATGAAATATTTAACCTCATGAATATGCATGTCTATTATGTCACAATTTTTTCTAGAAATTATTTTCATGTGATTATCGTTCTCAAATTGTTTATGCATGTATATATGATTTGATTATCTTACGTGCATTATTTTTTTGCACATAGTTTATTTCTTTATAATCCGCATATTATGCCCGGGTAGGCGGCACCCGGTATTTGTCGAACCGTAAATTTATGTTTTGTATAGACGGCGCCCAATACTTGTATCTATGTGCTCTAGAATAAATCAAATGAATCCTTGTTTCCCCGTTGTCAATAAATTATGTCACACCCCCTACCATGTCGCTTTATTAATTGTAGTGAATTATGTCTGACATCACTATGAAAGAATTCGATGAGCTTGCTCTCGATGGTAGCAACTACTCGACATGGATGCTAGATGTCGAATTCTATCTAGCCTCGAATAGGTTGAGCGAAACCATTATAGAAGGTTCACAATCCACTTACGCCCAGAAGGCGGAAGCGTTGATTTTCCTTAGGAACCACATGAGTGAGGGTCTGAAACAAGAATACCTCACTCAAAGGGACCTCGGAACATTGTGGAAGTCCCTGAAGGACCGTTTCCAACAACAAAATAACATAATCCTCCATTCGGCACAATACGAGTGGTTGAACATCAGTTACCAAGACCTTAAGTCGATAACGGAGTACAACTCTGCATTGCAACGTATTGTAACCAACTTGATCCAGAACTCTGTATCAAAATTCCACGCTAGCAACCCAGTACTCCAGCAGCAGTATAGGGCCAAACACAAGTTTGGACGCAACCGTGGAAGGGAGAGAGTGAGTAAGAAATTCTGGACAAATGGTCGAGGTCGTAGTTCATCTGGTGGTCACAGAACCTGGATTTCCGCTCCACGAAAACATAACTCTCAAAGCATGATTGAGCAGTCCTGCTACAGATGCGGATGCAAAGGCCATTGGTCACGTACGTGACGTACTCCCAAACACTTGGTTGAGGCTTACCTAAAGATGAAAATGACGACAAGGGGAAGGCTCCCGTTTATAAACCTCAAGATGACAACCTGCCTGAAGCAGAATTTGACCAAGACAACGATGATCTCTTGAGCCCGTAGCTCGAAATTTAGGAGAAAATGAGTGATTTACGTATTTGATTAATTCTAGTACTTTATTTTTTAATAAAACAAATTTTATATTTTTGGATCCTTTCTTTCAGATATTTTATGAATAAATTTATTACTTTAGCTTTGATGTGTTTACCTTTAATAGTTGTCCATTACTTTTATTTGGATATTGCTGTTCTCTTTTATGGCTTGTAAACAAATCAGCTATTAGGTTTGGACAATTTCCTCTTGCATGATGGACGCACATAGTGATTTATGTTTGGTAGATAGCGTCACCACACATACAATCCTAAAAGATAGGAAGTATTTTCATAACTTGATAGAACGTAAGGGGAGTATAACTACAATAGCCAATGACAGTAAGTTGATAGTGGGTTCCGGAAGAGCTTCCATTGTCCTCCCCATGGGTACCGAACTTATAATCGATAATACTTTATTGTTTCCACAATCTAAGCGTACCCTACTTAGTTTTAGAGACATTAGGATAAATGGATATCACATTGAAACTGAAACTGAGAACAATAACGAATACCTTTTGATGACTATTACTCGAGGTAACCGTAAACAAGTTATAGAAAAACTTCATTCCTTCTCCTCCGGATTGTACTATTCCTACATCCGGCCGTCTAGTTCCCATCTAGCAATGAGTATGGAATTCAATGACCCGAATTCCTTTATATTATGGCATCAACAGTTAGGTCATTCGGGACAAACAATGATACGTAGGATTCTATCTAATTCAACTGGTCATAATATTTCGAATAATAGAATTCCTCATGTTGATGAAATATTTGTGATGCATGTTATAAGGGTAAGTTAATAGTACACCCGTCGCGCACTAAGGTTGGACTAGAGTCTCCGGTTTTCCTTGAGCGAATTCAAGGAGATATTTACGGACCGATTCACCCAGCATCAGGACCATTTCGTTATTTCATGGTCCTTATTGATGCCTCCACTAGATGGACATATGCCTGTTTGCTGTCCTCCCGCAATCAAGCTTTTGCGAAGCTCATTGCGAAAACTATAGAGCTTAGAGCTCAATTCCCGGATTATCCAATCAAGTCGATTCGCATGGATAATGCTGCTGAGTTCAGCTCAAAGGCCTTTACAGATTACTGTATGGCCCTGGGAATTAAAGTGGAGCATTCAGTCCCCTACGTCCACACCCAAAATGGTCTTGCTGAGGCGCTAATAAAACGTATCAAACTTATCGCGAGACCATTGCTTATGAACTCCAAACTACCCACTTCATGCTGGGGGCATACAGTCCTACATGCATCGCACTTAATTCAAATCCATCCAACTGTATATAATGATCATTCCTCCATACAGTTAGTGCGTGGAAAAGAACCTAATATTTCCCATCTGCGTATTTTCGGATGTGCAGTATATATTCCGATAACATTACCTAAGCGGACCTCTATGGGCCCACAAAGGAAACTCGGTATTTACGTCGGATTTGACTCTCCGTCCATCGTGAAATACCTCGAGCCTTTGTCCGGGGATCAATTAACGGCCCGGTTCGCTGATTGCATGTTCGATGAAGATTACTTCCCGGCATTAGGGGGAGATCCGAATTCAAAATTGAATGAATGTCGGGAGCTTATGTGGAACGTAAGTAATATTCAGTATCTAGATCCACGCACTAATCAATTTGAACTAGAAGTTTAGAAGATCATTAACTTGCAAAACTTAGCAAATAATCTGCCAGCCGTGTTCACTGACCATAGAGGTGTAACTAGATCGCATATACCTGCAGTAAATGCTCCCCAAAGGGTTGAGGTCTCAAGCAAAACGAGCACTCATGCCCCCACACACCAAAAGCGTAAAGGACCCTCAAGAGATAGTAATACACCTAAACGAAAGGCTAGCAAAACTGGTAAGTCGAATGTAAAATCTCTAGAAGAGATTCGTCTAGATAACTCAAAGTCTCTAGGAGATGAGCGTCCTAGTGGTGAAGCACGTGCACAAAACATTCCATGCACTAGGACCGTGGAACGACCAGATACAGATACAATGGGAAATGAGAAAGGTTTGGTTAACGTAAACGTCGAAGTCTCTGTGAACTTCACATATACGGGAGAAACATACAATAGAAATATTACTGTCGTCGACGATACATTTGCAGCGTCAATCGCTCTTTCCATTATAAATGATCTAGATCCAGAACCCAAAACAATCGCTGAGTGCCGGAAGCACTCCGATTGGGTTAAATGGAAAGAGACAATTGATGCAGAGCTCGCATCGCTTAACAAAAGATAAGTATTTGGCTCTATCGTTCGTACACCCGCGCGCGCTATCCCCGTAGGATATAAATGGGTATTTGTACGAAAATAAAATGAGAACAATATTGTGGAGAGGTATAAAACGAGGCTTGTACCTCAAGGGTTTTCGCAGAGACCCAGGATTGATTTCGATCAAACCTATTCTCCCGTCATGGACTCAATAATGTTCCGCTACTTGATATCTTTGGCAGTTAAAATGAATCTCCAAATGAGATTAATGGACGTAGTAACCGCGTACTTACGGATCACTAGATGCCGACATTTATATTAAAATCCCCGATGGATTTGACATTCCTCAGATGAGGGATGGTGAAAACTGTTGGAATTTATAAGCACGTAAACACGTAAACATGCGTAGTGGAAATAAATGTTCTCCAACAACGAACAATTTAATTGCATAATTAAGTACGAGATATCTTAAACAAGAGATCTTACAGAGCTTCGTACGCAGAATCCTCAACTATGGTATCCACGCAACAGCTATTCACAAATTTGCACCGGGGTGCCAGCATTGAATCTCGAGACGAACTTGCTAGGAAAACTCGAACAAGAGATTTTATGGAGAAATTATATTTCTTGTGTATATTTTTCTGAATTCCCATGACACGTATTTATAGGGATTAACTTGGCTTAATTCTTAAGCAAGATATTGGGCCTAGCCCGTAATATAATCTCTACGGATTATATTTCCCTAGATATGTTCCTACGAATAATATCTTTACCATATCTATTATTCTTGTATAATAATATTCCAAATATTATTATTGGGATTTCATATTTAATTAAATCTAGTTTAACTAAATAACAATAATAATTAATTCCAAATATAATTATTATTATATTCTCCATAAATTAAATATTATATCCAATATAATACTTAATCAACCAACTATAATCGGCGAACTGCCATTGCTTGTTGTGTGACCCATAGGCCCTCGTATATCGAGCGATTAGTCAAACTAACGGTCTTAATTGAATCCTAGACAATAAATCAGACATTCTCAATATACGAGGTACGTTGCGAGGAAATCTGCAACTACCTGTAATATTGTAGGCTATTGTGATATCTTCCTTTCATTCGCGAATACTCGATTAAGTCTTGAACATGATGAAGTGTCTATTCAAATAACTTAATCATATTATCTCAAATCACTAATTGATCGCTTACGTCGCACTTGGCCACAAAGTCCAAGTCGACTTGCATCGGCCGATGTCTTAGATCCAATTATGATGAGAAGACGGGTATTCTCTCTTAAATCCACATTGAAGAATGAATCCTATTCTTGGCTCAACTATCACGCACATGAACTTCGTGATGAACCCAATCCATGCCATATCTACCCTTGGAGGGTGAAAGCGTCGGTCATGGTCAAAGTGCATCACTCCGCACATGTCGTGCATATTGACCTCAAGTCTGAGGAGTATCACATCGCTCCCACTAACCGAGACACCCGTAGACACATTATGTGAAATTACATCAAACAATTTCTCGGATGGGTATATCAATACCCTCTAAGGTACTTGTGCATCCATTATGAGATACCTAGTATCTCGTAGTAAGTGAGACCTTACTACACTCTTACCATAGAGTATAATGCAGATCGCACACCAATCTCCCTTGCATCATCAATATCCCATTCTTGATGATCCTTGATCGGAGCTATTTGAGAATCGTACTTTGGTCATCTGAGTTCTCACTCACTCAATGACAGTATCGATTCAAGGGAACACAGATATGAATAATGCAAACAATCAAACATAATATTCAAATAAGTGTAAAGTCATACATTTAATATTAAATCAAACAATAATATTAAACCATAAACTGAATATCATCTTAGTATCATGTCCTCACAAAGGATTGTCTCTAGGACACTAACAATCTCCCACTTGGACTAGAGCCTATCACCCATATGTTTAACCCCTAGACCATCAAAATATCTAGTGTGTACATGAGCACTCAAAGCCTTGGTGAATGGGTCAGCCAAATTATCATATGTGGGAATGCGCTCTAACTCTACTTCCTTATTAGCGACCATCTCTCTTATCAAGTGATAACGCCTTTGTACATGCTTGTTTCTGTTGTTGGATCTCGGTTCCTTTACTTGCGCAACCGCACCAGTATTGTCACAATACAACTTTATTGGACCACTAGCACTTGGAACTACCCCTAGTTCAGTTAAGAACTTTCTCACCCAAACAACTTCCTTGGCAGCTTCTGCCGCAGCTATGTACTCAGCCTCAGTTGTCGAATCCGCGGTTGTCTCTTGCTTGGAACTATTCCAACACACCACACCCCCATTGAGAGTGAAGACGTATCCCGACTGCGACTTGTAATCATCACAGTTGGATTGGAAACTTGCATCAGCGTAGCCGGTGACGACTAACTCTGATTGCCCACCGTAGATAAGAAAATGTTCTTTAGTACGCCTGAGGTACTTAAGAATATTCTTGACAGCAATCCAATGAGGCTCACCTGGATTCTGTTGGTATCTACCCGTGATGCTGACATCATAGGCTACGTCTGGCCTGGTGCAAGTCATGACGTACATGATGGATCCAATTGCAGATGCATATGGAACATCCTTCATGTGCTCGATATCTGCTTCGCTAGAAGGACAATCCTTCTTCGACAGCTTTATCCCATGATTTGCTGGAAGATACCCTCTCTTAGAATTTTCCATCACAAAATGCTTCAACACCTTATCTACGTAGGTGGATTGTGATAGCCCTAACATCTTCTTGGATCTATCCCTATGGATCTTGATCCCTAAGATATAGCATGCTTCACCAAGATCCTTCATCATGAAAGTCTTTGATAACCAATCTTTCACGGACTGCATGAGCGGGATGCTATCTCCTATAATTAATATGTCATCGACATATACGACTATAAAGATAATACTCTTTCCGCTGCGTTTATAATAAACGCATGGATCTTCTGGATTTCTAATGAAGCCAAAAGATTTAACAGCTTCATCAAATCGGATATTCCAACTCCTAGAAGCTTGCTTCAATCCATAGATGGATCGTTTAAGCTTGCACACGAGACTAGACTTTATATGAAACCCTCCGGTTGAGTCATAAACACGTCCTTATCAATGTTTCCATTGAGAAAGGCTGTCTTGACATCCATCTGCCAAATTTCATAATCATAGTGTGCGGCTATCGCAAGTAAAATACGAATGGACTTGATCTTCGCAACCGGCGAGAAGGTCTCATCATAGTCAATACCTTCGCGTTGACTATACCCTTTCGCCACCAACCTAGCCTTGTAGGTTTGTACCTTGCCATATGCATCGGTCCTCCTCTTGAAGACCCATTTGCAACCTATCGGTTTTACCCCTTTTGGCAATTCAACCAAGTCCCAAACTTGATTGATGTACATCGAGTCCATCTCGGATTTCATAACTTCACGCCACTTCTCTGAGTCAACATCTAATGTTGCCTCAGTGTAAATCTTAGGTTCGTCCTTATCCGGTATTTCCACGTCATCGTGTTCCTCCACGAGGAAACCATAATACCTATCGATTGGATTACGAATCCTAGTTGACTTACAGAGTTGTGGTTGTGCAGGCTGTACATTCTGATCATGAAAATTTTGTGGTGCAACAACTTCATCGTTGACCGGAGAGTCCTCAAGAGTGACACTTTCAGATGCCTCTTGGGCGGGAGTTTGAACTATGCTATTCTCATTCAGCCTACTTGGAGGTTGTTGCGAAGGCAACGCGACTCCAATTACGCTCCCACTGGCTTAAAGAGGATCACCTAGTGATAAACTTCCACCATGAGAGTCGCTGAATGCTCCCACTGATTCTTTGTCATGTTGCTTTGACAAATCATCAGTCTCTATGTTAATTCGTGGTTCTTGAATTTCTTCAAGTTCTATCTTCTTACGCCTTTATTCCTTGAAGACATACTCGTCTTCTAGGAACCTTGCCTGCCTAGAAACAATCACTGTTTGTTTCTCCGGTAGATAAAAATAATATCCTCTAGTCTCCTTAGGATATCCCACAAAATAACCTTTTTCACCTTTGGATTCCAACTTATCAGTTTGCATTTTCTTCACAATTGCAGGGCAACCCCACGTTCTAATGTGTAGAAAAGATGGCTTCTTGCCATACCACAACTTGTATGGAGTTTGCTCAACTGATTTAGACGGAATCCTATTCAGAATGTAGATTGAGGTTTGCAATGCGTGTCCCCATAAGAATGTTAGAAGGGAGGCAAAACTCATCATGGATCGGACCATGTCCAACATGGTTCGATTTCTCCTTTCAGACACACCGTTCATCTGAGGGGTTCTGGGAGGAGTCCATTGTGATTGGATCCCATGAAGCTTCAAGTAATATATGAATTCGTGGCTAAGGTACTCACCTCCTCGATCTGATCGAAGAGTCATGATACTCTTACCAAGACGATTCTCTACTTCGGCCTTGTACTCCTTAAATTTCTCAAACGATTCGGATTTGTGTTTCATGATATACACGTATCCGAATCTTGAGTAATCGTCAGTAAAGGTGATAAAATAGCCGAATTGACCCCTAGCTAGAGTGGGCAATGGTCCACAAACATCGCTGTGGATCAACTCTAGAACTTCTTTGGCACGCACCCCTTTCCCCGAAAAGGGTTTATTGGTCATCTTGCCCATGAGACAAGATTCACAACTTCCATAAGACTCTAAGTCAAATGAGGTTAAGTAGTCCAACTTTCTTAACCGTGCGATTCTTTTCTCGTTTGCATGACCAAGTCTACAATGCCACAAGTAAGTCGGGCTTTCATGATTACTAAGCTTGAATCTTTTATTTTGTATATTAAGAACATTATATCCACAATGTAACAAGTATAAACCATTCACAAAAGGAGCATTTCCATAAACATCACCATTAAGCGAAAAATAACAAGTATTATTTGCAAAACGGAAAGAAAAACCCTCAATGTCTAACATATGAACAGAAATAATGTTACGAGTAATAGACGGAACAAAATAACAATTATTCAATTCAAGTCTAAAACCAGAAGGTAAGTCTAAAACATAAGTCCCAACACGTTCAGCAACAACTCTTGCTCCATTCCCCACGTGAAGGGCGACTTCACCCGGTCTAACCGCTCTGCTGTCCTTGAGCCCCTGCACATTTGTACAAATGTGTGAGCCACAACTGGTATCTAATACCCAGCAGTTAGAATCATTTGTGGACATGTTTATCTCAATAACGAACATACCTGTTCCAGTGGCTGAAGCACCTTGTGCCTTCTTTTCAGCTGCTAGAACCTTGCAGTCCTTCTTCCAATGCCCATTCTGCTTGCAGTGGAGGCATACATCCTTATCAACCCGCTCCTTCTTTTGAATTCCACCTTTCGGCTTGAGGAAATTAGGCTTGGAGCCTTTCTTAGCCTTGCTTCTATGCTTCTTCTTCCCTTTAGAGGCAGAAGAACTAGAAGCACCCACCATGAGCACAGGCTTTTCCTTAGCAGTGGAAGACTCAAAAGTCTTGAGCATGTTATGAAGCTCAGGCATGGTCGAAACCGTCTTGTTCATATTAAAGTTTACAATGAAACTCGAGTATGAATCAGGTAACGACTGAAGAATGGCATAAACAACAACATTGGTCTGCAGCTCAATGCCCAAACGACCAAGTTTCTCGATTAACCCTATCATCTTCAAAACATGAGGGGAGACTTTTCCTCCTTCAGATAGCCGACATCTAAACAGATCTCTCATCACCCATAAATCTCGGAACGAGAATCAGAATCAAAAAGATCTTTCAGATGTCTAAGCATCTCATAGGGAAGCATCTTCTCGTGTTGCCTTTGCAACTCGGGAGTCATGCCGAGCAGCATAACACACTGAGCTTGGGAAGCATCATCTTGATGCTTTTTTTGAGCTTCGGCGTCAAACGCTTTGGCTTCCTCAGAACCAGCCTCAGGGGTAACAGGGATTGACGTGTCCAACACGTACTCAATCTTTTCTTGCCTAAGCACCAAACGCACGTTTCAGTGCCAGTCCAGAAAATTTGGCCCAGCCAATTTGTTTGTTTCCAAAACACTTCTCAACGACAAGTTATTCATTTCAACAATCCTAGGAAATAAAATTTAAGCGGGAATTAAAACACATAATTCCTATGATCAATATTCAGCAATCAAAATAAACATGGTCTTTTATTTATTTTGTCTCCATTATTTTCACATACTCAATGACCTCATCGGAAGAGTACGAATTTATATCTAATATAAATTGTAATGGACTAGGATCCACATTCCTACTATTGCAATGACTGCTAGGGTTGAACATTGTAACAGCAGAACTGGTAGGTCTCTAAACCAATTGCCTCATGCAATTCCTAGTTGATTGAACCTAGTTCAATCGAA
This sequence comes from Ballota nigra, assembly GCA_947034835.1. NCBI lineage: Eukaryota > Viridiplantae > Streptophyta > Magnoliopsida > Lamiales > Lamiaceae > Ballota > Ballota nigra. Next base: position 30,220,284 of record OX344727.1, read on the forward strand.
TGTCACCTAATTCTCGTTTCCCTGCTAGGGCTGGTGAAACAGATTTAAGTTGGTTTACAACTATTAAGCGGCGACAAACATGTCCCTATAAAAGTCTCGTTAGATGTAGATCCGAGCAAAAGACTAGGGTCTTAAATACTCATTGGAATGAAATATCCGATTTACTTTTAATTTTAATGGAAGACATCTTTCAATTGAAAAACCATATTTTTAGTGAGGAACATTTTAAAGACGGGGTATTAATTGCTTAATCGAGATCCGACATGTTAATCTATATCACATTTGAGCAATTATAGGGCGCCGCCTACCCAAACATGATTTTATGCGGACTAACATTTATTTGGGCGCCGTCTACCAAAAACATAAATAACGGTCCGACAATTATTGAGCGCCGCCTACCCAAACAATTATAATGCGGACTATAAAGTGCGTTAACAAATTTTAAATAAAATAAGTTAACCATGCGGGAAATTAACAATTACCAAATTATTAAAACAAAATTAAAATCTAATTTTAATTTTAAGAATAATAATTTTAATTATTAAAAATCTAATTTATCTAATTAATTTGATTTATTTTGGTCCAACCAAAATTTGAGATAATATGATAAAAACAGCACACAATGTCTTATTAGGCCCAATTCACAGCCCATAAGTTCATTAATTAGTTGAACAAAGTTTTCAGGCCCAACAAATTAATTAAATTTCATAAAAGGCGCAGGTTATTTGCACTAGCCCCTTTGTTAAAAACACTACCGGATGAATACACTATTTTTTTCGAACTTTTTTTTCGAAATTTTTTCATTTTTTCGAACTTTTTTTCCGAAAATAACTAAATTCACAATATTTCGGAATTTTTTTTCGAATTTTATGTTTATTTTCGGAATTTTTTGCCGAAAATGTTACAACTTTTTGGAAAAGTTGATAGTGTATTCATCCGGGCAGGGTATTTAACAAAGAGGCTAGTGCTAATAACCGTTGCCTTCATAAAAAAACTCAGGCCCAATTAATTGGTATAAAAATTAGACCCAAAACAGGTAGTTCAAATTACATGCGGCCGACTTCAATTTCTTTCCTGAAATTTAATTAGAACCTGTAGTTCAATTTAATTAAGAAAGACAGCCACACTCAGGCCCAAAGGAATGAATTCAGCCGTCGGAATTTAGATTCGTCACGGCGATGTTGGCGGCAAATAATTCGCGATACGGACCCAGAAAAATAGAAATCCTTTCCAATTTTTTTTTTTTTTTTTTTGCAATCAGCCGCAATTCGGAAAGTGAAAGGAAACCCAGTTCTTAATTTTTTTTATAACCGGCCGAAACATAAGTAGAGAAATCCAATTTCCCAAAACTAACGGTTTAATAAAAGCCAAATCAAATTTGCAAATCAAATTGAATAACGCACAGGCAATATTAGGGCAAAATTAAATCACACATAACTATTTACCCATGATAAACTTATTATGCAATTAATCAAGAGCCTGAGCTCTGATACCACTGTTGGAATTTATAAGCACATAAACACGTAAACATGCGTAGCGAAAATAAATATTCTCCAACAACGAACAATTTAATTGCATAATTAAGTACGAGATATCTTAAACAAGAGATCTTACAGAGTTTAGTACGCAGAATTCTCAACTATGATATCCACGCAATAACTATTCACCAATTTGCACCAGGGTGCCAGCGTTGAATCTCGAGACGAACTTGCTAGGAAAACTCGAACAAGAGATTTTATGGAGAAATTATATTTCTTGTGTATATTTTTCTGAATTCCCATGACACGTATTTATAGGGATTAACTTGGCTTAATTCCTAAGCAAGATATCGGGCCTAACCCGTAATATAATCTCTACGGATTATATTTCCCTAGATACGTTCCTACGAATAATATCTTTACCATATCTATTATTCTTGTATAATAATATTCCAAATATTATTATTGAGATTTCATATTTAATTAAATCTAATTTAATTAAATAACAATAATAATTAATTCCAAATATAATTATTATTATATTCTCCATAAATTAAATATTATATCCAATATAATACTTAATCAACCAACTATAATCGGCGAACTGTCATTGCTTGTTGTGTGACCCATAGGCCCTCGTATATCGAGTGATTAGTCAAACTAACGGTCTTAATTGAATCCTAGACAATAAATCAGACATTCTCAATATACGAGGTACGTTGCGAGGAAATCTGCAACTACCTGTAATATTGTAGGCTATTGTGATATCTTCCTTTCATTCGCAAATACTCGATTAAGTCTTGAACATGATGAAGTGTCTATTCAAATAACTTAATCATATTATCTCAAATCACTAATTGATCGCTTACGTCGCACTTGGCCACAAAGTCCAAGTCGACTTGCATCGGCCAATGTCTTAGATCCAATTATGATGAGAAGACGAGTATTCTCTCTTAAATCCACATTGAGGAATGAATCCTATTTTTGGCTCAACTATCACGTACATGAACTTCGTGATGAACCCAATCCATGTCATATCTACCCTTGGAGGGTGAAAGCGTCGGTCATGGTCAAAGTTCATCACTCCGCACATGTCGTGCATATTGACCTCAAGTCTGAGGAGTATCACATCGCTCCCACTAACCGAGACACCCGTAGACACATTATGTGGAATTACATCAAACGGTTTCTCGGATGGGTATACCAATACCCTCTAAGGTATTTGTGCATCCATTATGAGATACTTAGTATCTCGTAGTAAGTGAGATCTTACTACACTCTTACCATAGAGTATAATGCAGATCGCAGACCAATCTCCATTGCATCATCAATATCCCATTCTTGATGATCCTTGATCGAGGCTATTTGAGAATCGTACTTTGGTCATCTGAGTTCACACTCACTCAATGACAGTATCGATTCAAGGGAACACAGATATGAATAATGCAAACAATCAAACACAATATTTAGATAAGTGTAAAGCCATACATTTAATATTAAATCAAATAATAATATTAAACCATAAACTGAATATCATCTTAGTATCATGTCCTCACAAAGGATTGTCTCTAGGACACTAACAAAAACCGCAGTATGTATAGCATAAAACTGTAAAAGTCGTTGTATGGCCTGAAGCAATCGGGCCTCATGTGGTACAACCGACTTAGTGAATTCCTTCAGAAGAAGGGATACACGTTCGATAAAGCTTTCCCATGCGTCTTCACGAAGAAATCGCAAGATGGTTTTTCCATCATATCCGTGTATGTTGATGACCTGAACATGATCGGAACATGCAAAGAGATTGAAGAAGCCAGTTCAATCTTGAAAGCCGAATTCAAAATGAAAGTCTTGGGTAAAACCAATTACTGCATCGGCTTGCAGATCGAGAATCTCCCAAAAGGAATCCTTATTCATCAGTCGACCTACGTAAAGAAGGTATTAGAGAGATTTCACATGGATAAATCTCATCCACTTAGCCCCCCTATGGTTGTTCGATCCCTTGAAGTGGATAAGGACCCATTTAGACCAAGAGAAGATTCAGAAGAAATTATGGGACCAGAAGTTCCTTATCTTAGCGCTGTTGGAGCATTGCTCTATCTCGCAAATTGCACTTGGCCGGACATTGCATTTGCTGTCAATTTGCTTGCGAGATATAGCGCTTCTCCTTCAAGGAGACATTAGAATGGTGTTAAGCATGTTCTACGGTACCTCCAAGGGTCTCAAGACCTTGGACTGTTTTATCGTAAGAACCAAGACAAAACCTTAGTAGGTTATGCGGATGCTGGCTATTTGTCTGATCCCCACAACGCCATATCCCAGACTGGTTACATTTTTCTCTGTGGTTGTACCGCGATCTCATGGAGATCGGTTAAACAAACCATGATTACCACGTCTTCAAACCACTTAGAGATAATAGCTTTATTTGAAGCCGCACGAGAATGTGTTTGGTTAAGGTCCTTGGTAAAACACATTGGTGATTCGTGTGGTATCGCTAAAGGCGATACACCTCCCACCATTATATTTGAAGACAACGCTGCTTGCATCGCACAAATGAGTAATGGGTACGTCAAGGGAAACCTGACGAAACATATTTCACCTAAGTTTTTCTACACATATGAACTCCAGAAGAGTGGCGTGATTACCATTCAAAAGGTGCAATCTAGTAACAATCTAGCAGATTTGTTTACTAAATCCTTACCTACGTCTACTTTTGAAAAGTACGTTCGTGGTATTGGAATGCATAGACTTAAAGTGTTGTTGTCTTCAGGGGGAGCGGTAACCCCGAAATAAATCTAGAAGATTTAGATCTAAAAGATCAATAACATTCCTCCCTAACTTATTATTTGGCCGATACCTAGCGCGTGGAGTTTTTTTTATGACAAGACATTTATGTTATGTCGTAATGTCCAAGGGGGAGTGTTGTAAATCTAGAAGATTTATTATTCCAAATCTAGAAGATTTGATGTGGACATTACTAATGGACCAATAACCCAATGGGCTTTATATATTAGACTAGGGTTTTATTCTTATAAATAGACCATTGTATTCATGATTGTAATTACTCATACACAAGATCATTAGTGAAAACTCCTGGCTTGGCTCGCCCCCAGACGTAGTTGTTCCCGACGAACTGGGTGAACAAATTGTTGTTGAAAAAAAAATAAGGACTGCGGAAATAATAATTCAACAGAAAAAGGAAAAAGAAAAAATTACAACTCGATAAACGTATTACACAGAAAAGAAGAAAAAGACAGCAGCTTGTGACGAGTCGAGGAAGACCTCTTCCCGCAAGACAAAATTTCCCCGGTAGTGCTCTTCGGTCTTGGAAATTTGCCCCCAAAGGTAAAACGTCACTATCGTCTCCAAGAGTGTAGCACCACATGTCTTGGAGCTCCGGCGAACAAAACGAGCGCTTCGAACTGGACTGGCTCTTAAGACTCTATATGAAGAGAGACAGAGGGAGAGGAGAAGATTTCTGAATTCGTGGCCAGGCAAATGCATGAGGACGCTATTTATAGGCGAACCTCCACTCAATGTAGAAGGAAAAACCGCGTGGGCATTAAATGCGGACGCGTTTTCGTTGGTGGCAAGTTGACCCAGAACGCATTTCCTTAAATCACGCTGGTAACGTCCCACAAATTTAGCACGTGATTTATGTGCTCTTATAAAGTATCTGACGATCCGATTGACCTCTCTAACCGGGTGGGTCCTAAACCGAATCGACCCAAAATCTGTGGACCCGATATCCTAATTTTTGTTCTCCAAAAAATTAGATACCCACTGGGCCCAAGGCCCAAAGTCCACCCAAAGTCCAATTGGCAAGAACCAAGACCAAGACCAAGTCCACGGGCGCGGCTCGGTGCACGCACGCGCGCGTTTGGCAACTTTGATTGACTAGCAATCAACTATAATTTATTATACTTCATTATTCCCATACTAATATCATGTATATTAGTATTCTAGAATTTCAATGTGGGATGAATTAAATGACTCATTTAATTCCCAAAATTAGGCGTTGTACCTTTCGACTTCTGATTCAATTTCTCACTCACCGAAAATCGGTTTTGCGAGTATGAATACACCATTCTCATCTACTCCGAGAGTAGAACGCTCATGTAATAATTAACTTCTGAGAAATTAATTTCAACACCCAAAATTAATTGGTCAACTATTAAAGTCTCAAATAAACTTTAATACCAATTAATTATAAAATAATACCACCAACCAATTTTCTCTAACAATCCCCCACATGAGTGAAAATTGAACTTATAGACATGCAGACTCACAGTCCAGTTCAAACACAAAATATTATTGCATTTGGATAGGTAGTTTATGACTTTGAACCTTCCATAGTCAAGCATTACCGAGTACACCAGCAACCTGGTGGACACATTGCCTTGAACTATTCCGCCTTGGTGTGTACTTAGACAGTAATACTGACACAATAATATCTCTACGCTCATTTCTTGTTCTCACGTTTTTGTCCGTTTCTGCCATTGACACCCTTTGGATTCATAAGTGTTTAATATCCACTGATATTTGAGGCGGCCTCTCACCTCACACTTACATAGGTGAACTCCTCTTGAGTATCCCGCAATACTCCGTCCCCCACATGGACTTAGGATTCATTAAAAGTCGTATAGACTTAGCCTGTACCACACACGTGTTCTCACTTGGTGTACTGTCCTATAAGGAATGGTCGGGTTACCAAGTGCATAACTTCCACAACTTAGTTTTCCCGTTGAACCAAGATCTTGGGATCTCCAGTCAACTTGGTTGGGTTACCACTGCTTCAGTTTACTTTGTGGATTTTAGACCCATTCCTTTTGACAGTTTAGACAATTGATCTCGATTTATACTCTTAGTTAACAGATCCGCAAGATTGTCCTTAGACCTCACATAGTCTATTGACATCACACCACTTGAGATCAATTGTCTCACGGAATTATGTCTACGACGAATGTGTCTAGACTTTCCGTTATACATGTCACTTAAAGCCCTACCAATTGCGGCTTGACAGTCGCAATGTACCATTATAGTAGGTACGGGTTTATCCCAACATGGAATATCCTCGAGGAAATTTCGAAGCCACTCTGCTTCTTCACCAGCTATATCCAATGCTATGAATTCTGATTCCATAGTGGATCGGGCTATGCATGTTTGCTTAGTCGATCTCCAGGACACAGCCGCTCCTCCTATAGTGAATACAAATCCACTAGTGGAGAATGACTCTTTAGTGTCTGAGATCCAATTAGCATCACAGTACCCTTCAAGTACAGCAGGATACCTAGTGTACTGTAGCCCAAAGTCGAGAGTATACTTTAAGTACCTCAAGACTCTCCTGAGTGCATTCCAATGCTCATTGCTTGGATTGCTTGTGAATCTACTAAGTTTATTCACCGCACATGCTATATCGGGACGCGTACAATTCGAAATGTACAGTATGCTACCGATAACTCTAGCATATTCTTGTTGAGCTACATGACTACCTCTATTTTTGCTCAAATGCACACTCATGTCCAATGGGGACTTTGCAGGTGGATCATCAAAGGCATTGAACTTCTTTAACACTTTCTCTACATAGTGAGATTGTGTTAAAGATATGCCATTTGATGTCCTGCTGATCTTGATTCCTAGAATCACGTCAGCAACACCCAAATCTTTTATGTCGAAGTTTCGACTCGTACTAATGAGTAAATCATGATCATTACTCATAATGAGCATGTCATCAACGTATAGACACAATATAATAAATCCTTTCGGTGTACTTTTCACGTACACACATTTGTCACACTCATTAATACGAAAGCCATTTGATAACATGGTGCTATCAAATTTCAAATGCCATCGTTTTGGAGCTTGCTTAAGTCCATACAACGACCTCACTAGTTTGCACACCCTTTTCTCATTTCCAGGTGCTACAAACTCCTCTGGTTGATCCATATATATATCTGTATCCATTTCACCATTGAGAAACGCAGTTTTAACATCCATTTGGTGAATTTCGAGATTGTGCAGAGCAGCAATCGCGATTAGCACCCTAATGGAAGTAATCCTCGTTACAGGTGAATAGGTATCAAAGAAATCGTACCCTTCGATTTGTTTGAACCCTTTGGCCACTAAGCGGGCTTTGTATTTTTCAACCGACCCATCCGCTTTATACTCTCTTTTAAGGATCCATTTGCATCCTAAGGGCTTGCAACCTTGTGGGAGATCAACCAACTTCCACGTGTGGTTTTGCATGATAGAGTCGATTTCACTGTTAATCGCCTCTTGCCAGAGCGGAGCGTCTGACCTAGATAGAGCATCTTTGATAGTCTTCGGTTCCTCTTCCAACACATAAGTGATGAAATCGGGACCAAAGGTTTTAACTATCTTAGCTCTCTTGCTGCGTCGTAACTCGCCATTATCTTGAGTGGACGGACCAGCATCCTCATCAACCTCCTCATTTCGAGGTCTTTTGGTTGATACTTCATCTTCCTTGGTCTTGCAAGGAAAGATGTTTTTGAATAACACAACGTTTCTCGATTCTATATAAGTGCCTTATGTCATATCGGGAACTTCTGATTTGTGAATCAGAAACCGATAGACACTACTATTCAGTGCATACCCAACAAATATGCAATCAACCGTTTTAGGGCCGATTTTAACTTGTTTAGGTAGAGGCACTTCAACCTTTGCTAAACACCCCCACACTTTGAGGTATTTATACAATGGTTTCCGCCCCTTCCACAATTCATAAGGAGTCGAATCTTTACTCTTATGTGGAATTTTGTTCAAAATGTGGTTGGCCGACAGAATGGCTTCCCCCCTCAAGTTTTGTGGTAAACCGGAGCTAATAAGCATAGCATTCATCATCTCTTTGAGTGTTAGGTTCTTTCGTTCCGCAACACCATTAGATTGAGGCGAGTAAGGAGCAGTAGTTTGATGTATGATTCCGGATTCGGAGCATATCTTCTCAAACGGTGCTACATACTCTCCTCCTCTATCATTACAAACCATTTTGATTCGTCTATTCAACTGGTTTTCCACTTCATTTTTGTACAGTTTAAAAGCGTCCAACGCTTCATCCTTACTGTGCAAAAGGTAAACATGGCAAAACCTCGTACTATCATCTATGAAAGTGATGAAGTACTTCTTCCCACCTCTAGTTTGTACAAATTTTAAGTCACACACATCAGTGTGAATTAATTCTAGAGGTTCCGAGTTCCTTTCAACCGAAGGGAAATGCAACTTTGTCATCTTAGCTTCTACACAAATTTTGCATTTGTTATTTAAATCGACATTCTTTATATCTAGTAAATTTAAACTTAATAGTCGTTTTATCGATTTAACATTTACATGTCCCAATCTGCAGTGCCATAAATCTGAGAACTCAGCGATATAAGAAGAAGTAGAAGCTTCTTTATTCATAACAGATTTCCCATTGGGGTGTACAACAATGGCACTCATCTTAAACATGTTGGAGTTATACGTGAAAGTATGCTTTTACTTTGTATAACTCGTGTATTAAACACTCGTTTTATGAGAATAATTCTTTTATCGCATTTTCTTTAGTTATGATTGAATGTTGAATTTCTATTGCAAACCGTTCAATATATAGTACATGTTACATTGTAGTTAATGTGGTCGGAAGACAACATTAACAGTTTACTTGTAACTAAACGTACATTTTCACGACCTAGGTGGAATTGAACAATCCGCCGTGAAAGGTCGATGTGTAAGGCTCAGATTGGTCTGTCTTGACTAAGAGATTGCACTAGCACATTTAGTATGTGTTGAAGAGGTCCTACAGCGAGGATAAATTCTTCTGTTCTGAAATGTGAAGAATTAGACCTCAGTGGTTGTTGATTTCTTAATCTCCGTCACTTAAATAGGACTGTGTGTGCTTAATGGTTACTGCTTTGATTCATGTTGGGTGAGAATCATTGCGACTTCGAACTTTGTGTCTTGGGCAGTAATATTAATCATACGACGGTTGCTAAGATTTAATACGGAGAAACACGTGCGAGTACGGCTCGTGTGATTAGTCCCCTTGGTGGGCTCAGAAGTCTTATTGTACCAAATCTTGCAAGTGAAGAATTAGTTTCTTCGGTACGAATAATAATGTTGAGCTGTCTTTACTCCAAGGTGAAATATATTAATTAATTTAGAGCTATTCAGAAGCTTAATTAATTAATGGACTTGATAATCTTAAACGCGGGAAATAATAACCGGGAGCCCATATTATCGTAATATGGATTAAGATGGATAGTGCAATATTAATTTATTAGTGGTAATAATTAATATTAATGGGCTGAATTATATTGGGGCTCAATATTGAAATTCAGAAGTCCATTAGGAGGTCCAATCTTAATTCTCCTTAAGGCCCCTCAAGTAGCCCATTAAGTAGCCCAATAATGATAAGGTGATTAAAATAAAAAGAAAATATATTGCTGATTTTTCTTCATATTTTCGAAAATTAATGATAAGGAGGAGAAAAAGATTTTGTTGATTTTCTTGGGAAGATATTATGGAAGATATGTATTCTAGGAATACAAGAATATCTCATATATTCAAGAAGATCCAAATCTTGATTTCTCTTCATGAAAATTTCAAAAATCACCCCTAAATATGTAGGGTGAGATTTTTGTGGAATATTTTATTTTGGAGAAAAGAATATATGAGATATATTCAAGATTTCTTAGAGTCTAAGAAAAGATTTCTCCAAGCCCATATACACATGATATTTTCGGCCCCTACATATTATAAATAGGGGATGATTATTTCATCCCCAAGTACATAATTCCATGTGTTGAAAAAATCAAGAAGCATAGATATTTTTCTTTCCTTAGTTTATTAAATTACTTGAAAGCGTCTCCCACCGGCGATCAAGTGAGGTGAAAAGGGAAATACTTGAGAAGGCTTTGGGTTGATAGAGCGAGATTACAATTGTCCCGTATATCCAAAGGCCAATACTACAAGAGGTACGTTAATCGCATATTTACTTGTTTATTCCGCCCAGTTAATATGTGAAATTAATTTAACATGCATGATGATAATTAGTTGTTGGAATTATTATTTGAATTAATTAGGATTAATTCATGCTAGTAATAATTGTATTTAAATTTGTATTTAAAATTTCATCCCGAATAGATTCCGGGCACCCCTATTTTCCCAACAACTGGTATCAGAGCCACGGTTTCGGGCTCTGAATTTTAAATTGGAATTTAAATTGTTAAACATTAAATTGAAATTGGATAGTAGAATTGTTAGATCTTTTTTGCAGGTATCCAATTGTCATGGTTTTAATGTTGTTAATTTCATGCGTGTAAATTAATTGTTTTTTAATTCGATTCGTTCGAATTCGTTTTTCTCGTGAGAAAATCCACGAGTAGATTAGTTGTTTTTATTTTGATTCGATCATTGTAATAGACTAGTCTAGATCTAATATTTTTTTTTTGTAAAAATTAATTGAAACCGGATCGTGACGAAGAACGAAGAATTAAAAACGGCGTACCCGGATGACGCATACAAGCGTGGCGCGTGTATGGACGTAAAATCATGCAAGGGGTGAAGAAAACGAGGACGAACGGCGAAAAAACGGCGCACGGGGGTGCACGGCGCACGCCGTGCGCGCGCCTCGGGGCGCTCCGGGCGGAGCCTCGGCGCGCCTCCGTGAAGCGCCTCGGGTGCGCCTCGGCTGTGCCTCGGGGCTGCGCTTCGGCGTGCTTCGGGCAGCGTTTCGGCGCCTTTTGGGCCGGGAAGCGCGTGGGCCCACTTCGTGGGCCGACACACGCTGTATCTCGGGCCGTGGAATTTTTTCGGTTCGGGTTTTTTTTCCGCGTGATTTTAAACGTCGTCTCGAACCCCAAACGATGCTGTTTTTGATGAAGTGTTGCTGTTCGAGTGGAAGCACGTCGAGACGAACGTCGGAAAGCAACAAGGACGATTTTTGCATCAAGACGTGAAGAAATTAAACCGTGACAATTGGATTCGAGTGCTCCAATGTGTTTAATTTTGTTTTGATGGATGTTTTATTTCGTGCAGTTATTATTATTTGTTAATATGTGTTTGCATGAATTTAATTGTCCAAGAAAAACCTTACTTTCGAAAATTACTAAGTATGTTTTTATAATCGCAATTTTATTCCGGATATTAAAATTGGATTATTTTGACCTTCATAATTTATTTATTTGTGAAGTTCTTTTGGAATACATTTCCCCCTCGGATCGGCCAAAAGAACGGATTTCACATGAATAAATTCCGAAAGGATGATTGTGGATTATTACTAGTGACGGTATTGACCCTCACCACGAGTGGCTTGCTCAAAGCGAAATAATAATCCTGTATTTAATTATGGTTATTACTTAGGCATAGGGAATTGATATTAACTTACTCCCCTCGGAGTCCCTGTCAGTTTCTATGTGGTCAAAGTGGGAGCCAACTATTAATTTTGAATTAAGGATTTGTAACTTTTAAGTTTGTAATCCGCTTGAATGTGTTTAAATGTATAGACCACCCCTCGTGGCGCATTTAAATTGTTTCGAGATGTTGGCTGATGCATGATTATATTATTTTAAGGTTTCAATATAATTGATGTGATCAAAATTATGTGATAATTTCGTATTTTTCTAGATATTAATATGAATGTATGTTTTATTCTCAGTTCATCATGTCGCAACCTTTTAATCCACTATATAGTATACTTAAAGATAATAAACTTGTTGGTGAGAACTATGTTGATTGGAAACGTAATATAAACATGGTCCTTCCTAATCAAGAACACTATTGGATATTTAGCATTGACGTACCCAAGAAACCTAATGATAAGTTAAGTAATGGGGAAAAGGCGATATTCGATGATTGGAAGCATTCCAATGAGCACATGAAGCACATCATCTTGACATTTATGTCTGAGGATTTGAAGCGCATTCATGAAGGCATTGAAGAGGCTGTTGATATCATGAATAGCCTTGAAGAGATGTTTCAACATCAGAACCCCATGGCGAATCTGTTCACCATTCGTGAGAAGCTCACGAAGGAAATGGTGAAGGGAACACCCGTAAGAGATCATGTTCTCAATTTTAGGCGTGAGTTTGAGAAACTCGAGTTTCTTGGTGCCGGACAAAGTGAAGAAAGTCAAATCGATTCCATACTCCTAAAGCTATCGAGTAGTTTTGATGGGTTCTTTTGGGAATACGTGTTATCTGAACACAAGTTCACTTTGGATACCCTGCTCAAAGCCCTGATAACGGTAGAGTCATACTTGGGGAGTAGGGACGAGGCTTTGGTGATCAAGAGCTTTTTCTCGAAATCTAGGCCAATGGAAGGTGAGATTGAGAAGGAGGTGGTTGATCGGAACCAAACCAGTAGACTCACTTTAGGAGACAAGAAAAGAGCTTTCAAACCGTACGGCGTGAAGATATCCGGTAAGAGTAAGTGCTTCAATTGCGGGGAAAGAGGACATTGGAGGTCTACCTGTTCTAAGCCTAAGAAGGCGGTAAAGAAAGGCAAGTCTCATGCTTTAGTCGTTGAAACATATGTTGCGGCGTATGCTGCCCACGTTTGGGTAGTGGATACCGGGGCAACTGATCATATTTGTTTCACTCTTCAGGGGTTCCAGCTAACCCGGCGACTTAGCAAGAATGAGATCACCATCACTTTGGGCGATGCTACGAGAGTGGCAGCCGAAGCAGTGAGAGTCGTGCACCTATCTTTTGAAGATAGAGTTTTAATTTTAAGAGATGTTTTATACGTTCCAAACTTTAGGAAGAATTTAATTTCGGTTTCTAAGTTGTTTTTTGATGGATATTCAGTTACTTTTAATAAAGTTGTTACTGTTTCTTTTAAGAATGATGTTATCTGTCATGGAACGTTGGTAAACAATCTCTATACGATTGAGTGTGCACACCACTCAAATAATGAATCTAATAACACGTCGATCATTTCGAGCAATAAAAGAAAGCGTTCTTCGGAGATGAACTAAACACTTCTATGGCATCTTAGACTAGGTCATATTAATCTAAAGCGGATAGAGAGATTGGTGAAAGACGGATCCTTGGAATCGCTCCAAGTCGAGCCGTTTCCAACTTGTGAATCCTGTTTAGAGGGTAAGATGACCAAGAGGGCATTTGGAGCCAAGGGGAATAGAGCCACGGAAGTGTTAGAACTCGTTCATACCGATGTGTGTGGTCCAATGACGATCAAAGCGAGAATGGGGTATGAGTATTTCGTTACCTTCATTGACGATTACTCAAGATATGGGTACATTTACCTTATGCGGCATAAGTCTGAAACTTTTGAAAAGTTTAAAGAGTTTAAGGCCGAAGCCGAGAAACATAGGGAAAAGAGTATCAAGTTTCTACGATCAGATCGTGGAGGCGAATACCTCAGCGATGAATTCTTGAACTACCTATCGGACGAAGGGATCGTATCCCAGTTGACCGCACCGGGAACCCCTCAATAGAATGGTGTGGCGGAACGAAGGAACCAGACTCTTTTAGAAATGGTCAGATCCATGATGAGTTATTCGGATTTACCCAAGTCATTTTGGGGTAATGCCTTGGAAACGACGGCTTATATTCTAAACTTGGTGCCATCCAAATCGGTTCCTAAAACCCCAATGGAATTGTGGACCGGGCGCAAGCCCAGTCTAAGACATTTGCTGATTTGGGGTTGTCCGGCATACGTGCTAGACAAGGAAGCCGGTAAGTTGGATCCACGTTCGGAATTAAGGCTGTTTATAGGATACCCTGCGGGAACGAAAGGGTGTATGTTCTATAGTCCCAAGGATCAAAAGACCGTGATTAGTACACACTTTAAATTCTTGGAGGAAGACTATATGAACAATCGGAACCTAAAAGTGAAATTACCTTAGAAGAATTGAGAGGTCAAACCTCGATACCAAGTATACAAGATGATGTACCACACGTCACATCTTCACAACCGGAACCCCGTCGTAGTGGGAGGGTTCCTAGGCAACCCGAGAGATTCATGGGGATAGGAGAATCTTCGGATTTGGTTCCCGGTGTTGAATCAGACCCATGGACGTACGATGAGGCAATCCAAGACAAAGACGCGGAGTCATGGCAAACGGCAATGGAAGCCGAGATGGGTTCGATGGATCATAATCAAGTGTGGGAGTTGGTCAAGCCACCCAGTGGGGTAGAACCCATTGGATGCAAGTGGGTATACAAGAGGAAAAGAGGACCGGACGGAAGGGTTGAAACCTTCAAAGCAAGGCTTGTGGCCAAAGGGTATACTCAGAAAGAAGGGATCGATTATGAGGAAACCTTTTCGCCTGTAGCTATGCTTAAGTCCATCCGTATTCTCTTGTCGATCGATGCGCACCTAGATTACGAGATCTGGCAAATGGATGTCAAGACGGCTTTCCTCAACGGAAGTCTTGACGGGATAGATATCTATATGCAACAGCCCAAAGGTTTCATTGAAAAAGGCCAAGAGAATCTCGTATGCAAGCTCAAGAGATCCATTTACGGACTTAAGCAAGCATCGCGTACTTGGAACCAGTGTTTTGATCAAGTGATTAAGTCTTATGGGTTTGATCAAAACGAGTTCGAAAGTTGTGTGTATAAGAAGCGTGACGGAACTGCGGTGGTATTCTTAGTATTATACGTAGACGATATTCTGCTCATTGGAAACAATGTAAAGGTATTGTCAGACGTAAAGGTATGGCTGTCAAAACAATTTGATATGAAGGACTTAGGGGAAGCCGGTCACATCCTTGGGATCAAAATCACTCGCGATCGCAAGAAGAGGATGTTGGGCTTATCGCAAGCTTCATACATTGACACTGTTTTGAAGCGTTTCAGCATGCAAGATTCCAAGAAAGGTTTTGTACCTTTTAGGCACGGAATCCATCTATCGAAAGAAATGAGCCCTAAGACGCAAGCGGAGATAGATGACATGAAAGGTGTTCCATACGCTTCGGCCGTAGGAAGCCTTATGTATGTAATGCTGTGTACGAGACCGGATATTTGCTTTGCCGTGGGCATGGTGGCAAGATATCAAAGTAATCCCGGGAAAACCATTGGACTGCCGTAAAGTGCATCTTGAGGTATCTGAAAAGAACTCGGGAGCGGATGCTGATTTACCAGTCAGATAGTCTAGTTCCCGTAGGATACACGGACTCGGATTTCCAATCAGACATAGACTCAAGAAAGTCAACCTCGGGTAGTATGTTTTGCATGGGAGGAGGAGCCATTTCATGGAGAAGCGTTAAGCAGAAATGCATCGCCGATTCGACCATGGAAGCCGAGTATGTAGCTGCTTGTGAAGCAGCGAAAGAGGCAGTTTGGCTCAAGAACTTCTTAGTGGACTTGGACGTTGTTCCGAATTTGCCCGACAAGATAACTGTCTTTTGTGACAATACCGGAGCAGTTGCAAATTCAAAGGAACCGAGAGCCCACAAGGCCAGCAAACACATAGAAAGAAAATACCATCTGATACGAGAAATCGTTAAGAGAGGAGATATAGAGGTGGCAAAGATAGCGTCGGGTGACAACCTAGCGGATCCATTCACAAAGGGTCTGCCTCAGAGTACATTCGAGAGACATGTGGATGGAATGGGAGTCAAGACTATTGCCAATCTGCTTTAAATATAAGTGGGAGAAATTATTAGGTTAGTGTAGGTTGACATGAGATGTCACGTAGAGCTACTACACTAAGACATGCGTGATGTATACTAAAAGTAGACTTTAAGTATAAGTGGGAGATTGTTGGAGTTATACGTGAAAGTATGCTTTTACTTTGTATAACTCGTGTATCAAACACTCGTTTTATGAGAATAATTCTTTTATCGCATTTGCTTTAGTTATGATTGAATGGTGAATTTCTATTGCAAACCATTCAATATATAGTACATGTTACATTGTAGTTAATGTGGTGATACCCGATCACGGAAGATAACATTAACAGTTTACTTGTAACTAAACGTACATTTTCACGACCTAGGTGGAATTGAACAATCCGCCGTGAAAGGTCGATGTGTAAGGCTCAGATTGGTCTGTCTTGACTAAGAGATTGCACTAGCACATTTAGTATGTGTTGAAGAGGTTCTACAGCGAGGATAAATTCTTCTGTTCTGAAATGTGAAGAATTAGACCTCAGTGGTTGTTGATTTCTTAATCTCCGTCATTTAAATAGGACCGTGTGTGCTTAATGGTTACTGCTTTGATTCATGTTGGGTGAGAATCATTGCGACTTCGAACTTTGTGTCTTGGGCAGTAATATTAATCATACGACGGTTGCTAAGATTTAATACGGAGAAACGCGTGCGAGTACGGCTCGTGTGATTAGTCCCCTTGGTGGGCTCAGAAGTTTTATTGTACCAAATCTTGCAAGTGAAGAATTAGTTTCTTCGGTACGAATAATAATGTTGAGCTGTCTTTACTCCAAGGTGAAATATATTAATTAATTTAGAGCTATTCAGAAGCTTAATTAATTAATGGACTTGATAATCTTAAACGCGGGAAATAATAACCGGGAGCCCATATTATCGTAATATGGATTAAGATGGATAGTGCAATATTAATTTATTAGTGGTAATAATTAATATTAATGGGCTGAATTATATTGGGGCTCAATATTGAAATTCAGAAGTCCATTAGGAGGTCCAATCTTAATTCTCCTTAAGGCCCCTCAAGTAGCCCATTAAGTAGCCCAATAATGATAAGGTGATTAAAATAAAAAGAAAATATATTGCTGATTTTTCTTCATATTTTCGAAAATTAATGATAAGGAGGAGAAAAAGATTTTGTTGATTTTCTTGGGAAGATATTATGGAAGATATGTATTCTAGGAATACAAGAATATCTCATATATTCAAGAAGATCCAAATCTTGATTTCTCTTCATGAAAATTTCAAAAATCACCCCTAAATATGTAGGGCGAGATTTTTGTGGAATATTTTATTTTGGAGAAAAGAATATATGAGATATATTCAAGATTTCTTAGAGTCTAAGAAAAGATTTCTCCAAGCCCATATACACATGATATTTTCGGCCCCTACATATTATAAATAGGGGATGATTATTTCATCCCCAAGTACATAATTCCATGTGTTGAAAAAATCAAGAAGCATAGATATTTTTCTTTCCTTAGTTTATTAAATTACTTGAAAGCGTCTCCCACCGGCGATCAAGTGAGGTGAAAAGGGAAATACTTGAGAAGGTTTTGGGTTGATAGAGCGAGATTACAATTGTCCCGTATATCCAAAGGCCAATACTACAAGAGGTACGTTAATCGCATATTTACTTGTTTATTCTGCCTAGTTAATATGTGAAATTAATTTAACATGCATGATGATAATTAGTTGTTGGAATTATTATTTGAATTAATTAGGATTAATTCATGCTAGTAATAATTGTATTTAAATTCGTATTTAAAATTTCATCCCGAATAGATTCCGGACACCCCTATTTTCCCAACAAAACAGACCATCGTGGACATATCCACGACCTAGATACACTGAGAACTTGCTAAGAACAACCCTATTAGACTCAAATACAAGTTTGAAATTATTCTTCACTAGTACAGAGCCGGAGATGAGGTTCTTGCGAATGTCCGGGACATGCAGGACATCTCTTAGTGTGATATTCTTCTCACTGGTCAGCTTCGGAACAACGTTGCCAATCCCAGCCACCTCAGACGTGGCTTGATTTCCCATGTGCAGCTTTCTCCCATTGGCTGGCTCATAGGTCAAGAAAGCATTCCTGTCAGAACAGACATGACAGGTAGCTCCTGTATCAATGAACCACTTATTTGGGTTGCCCACGAGGTTCACTTCAGTGGTCACCGCAGCAAGATCCTCTTCAGTGAACTCCCCTTCAACCACGTTCGCATTGGACTGCTTGCCCTTGCCTTTGTCATCTTTCTAAAGGGCCTTGCAGAATCTTGCAATGTGGTTTGGCTTTCCACAATTGTAACAATCACCAGTAAATTTGGGTCGAGTTACAACTGGTTGTTTGCCTTTGTCGGAATTTGGCCTCTTGCGCTTCTTTGATTCCATCAAATTTGCTTTGGCCTCTTCCTGACCTTTGTTCCTTTTCAGCCCACCCTCGCGAATCTGAAGTTTGCCCATGACCTCTTGCAAGGTCATACTCTTCTTCTTCAGCTTCAAGTGGCTTTGAAACTCCTTCCAGCTTGGAGGCAGTTTCTCAATCACTGCAGCGGCTTGGGAAGCGTCTGGTAGTATCATTCCTTCTGCAGCAATGTCATGCAGAATCAACTGGAATTCTTGAACTTGTTCGACGACAGACTTCGAGTCCACCATCTTGAAGTTCAAGAACTTCCCAACCAAGTACTTCTTAGTACCGGCATCCTCGGCCACATATTTGGCCTCCAAGGAATTCCACATTTCCTTGGCCGTTTTGCACTTCTGGTAGACACTGTACAAAGCATCTGTCAGACCACTCAGAATGTAATTCTGAGCATAGAAGTCGTGTTCCCACCAGCGGACACGAACTTCCTCATTCTGCGCATCGTTCTCAACGACCGCAGGCGGGTCCTCAGTAAGGAACCCCGCCAACCTCAAGGTGGTCAGAAAGAACAACATACGCTGTTGCCACCTCTTGAAGTTTTTACCCGAAAACTTTTCAGATCTCTCACTTTGGACCATAAAAGGTCTCGAATTGTCAAAGGGGAAAGGGCTCATCACAGAGGGATTAGAAGTTTGCCCAAAATGGACAGTTACAGGGGGAACGGGGGGAGTGGTGCCCTGGGGAGTGGGGTTACCAGGAGGAACAACAGTGTTTCCCTGATTAGCAGACTCCGAATTGTTATTTCCGTCAGTCATTTTGAAAATAGAAAATCTTTGTCTTGCGATTGTTGTTGAAAAAAAAATAAGGACTGCGAAAATAATAATTCAACAGAAAAAGGAAAAAGAAAAAATTACAACTCGATAAACGTATTACACAGAAAAGAAGAAAAAGACAGCAGCTTGTGACGAGTCGAGGAAGCCCTCTTCCCGCAAGACAAAATTTCTCCGGTAGTGCTCTTCGGTCTTGGAAATTTGCCCCCAAAGGTAAAACGTCACTATCGTCTCCAAGAGTGTAGCACCACAGGTCTTGGAGCTCCGGCGAACAAAACGAGCGCTTCGAACAGGACTGACTCTTAAGACTCTATATGCAGAGAGACAGAGGGAGAGGAGAAGATTTCTGAATTCGTGGCCAGGCAAATGCATGAGGACGCTATTTATAGGCGAACCTCCACTCAATGCAGAAGGAAAAACCGCGTGGGCATTAAATGCAGACGCGTTTTCGTTGGTGGCAAGTTGACCCAGAACGTGTTTCCTTAAATCACGCTGGTAACGTCCCACGAATTTAGCACACGTGATTTATGTGCTCTTATGAAGTATCTGACGATCCGGTTGACCTCTTTAACCGGGTGGGTCCTGAACCGAATCGACCCAAAATTTGTGGACCCGATATCCTAATTTTTGTTCTCCAAAAAATTAGATACCCACTGGGCCCAAGGCCCAAAGTCCACCCAAAGTCCAATTGCCAAGAACCAAGACCGCGGGCGCGCCGCGACTCGGCTCGGCGCGCGTGTGGAAACTTTGATTGACTAGCAATCAACTATAATTTATTATACTTCATTATTCTCATACTAATATCATGTATATTAGTATTCTAAAATTCCAATGTGGGATGAATTAAATGACTCATTTAATTCCCAAAATTAGGCGTTGTACCTTTCGACTTCCGATTCAATTTCTCACTCACCAAAAATCGGTTTTGCGAGTATGAATACACCATTCTCATCTACTCCGAGAGTAGAACGCTCATGTAACAATTAATTTTCGAGAAATTAATTTCAACACCCAAAATTAATTGGTCAACTATTAAAGTCTCAAATAAACTTTAATACCAATTAATTATAAAATAATACCACCAACCAATTTTCTCTAACACAAATTCCGTCTTTTATTTTACGCAATTATTTACAACAGAACTCATGACAACATAAACTTAGTGGTGCTCTTACCACTTGAGCTCATTTGGCCATTAAATAAAGTTCTTTAAAATACCAATATATTTCTGACGAGTTAATGCCATTTTTTATCACCAAAAAATCATCTCAATTTCAGTTTTATCACTGATTTTCACTCATAATCAATGTTATTCATGAAATTGCATTTTTTAAATAACTTTTGATATGGCGGTAAGTTAATCATCCTTTGACTAACAAATTTAACTTTTTTGGGGCGATAAATGTATTTGATAAAAATAATTTGTATTTAAAATTAACATAAAAATATCAAATATAACAATTTTAAAAAAAATATTAAAAAAATTTATTTTATTAAAAAATTAAAAAAAATCTTTCAAATGAGTTGCAGGCAATCGGGTCGCCATCCGAAAGAACGTCGCCACCAAACGGTCTATCGGCGATCATGAGCGTATACCCTTATATATGTCTCCAACTAAAGTCTACAAAAATCTTAAAGCCCACCCAATTAAATATCTGAAATACTGTTAAGGATAACTGGATATGCTTATACATTCAGTTCAATCTACACTTAATTTGTGTTTTAATTTGATTAATATATTTTTATAATAATAAAATTTGTTTGTTGGTTAAATTTTAATATAACTGAAAATGTAATTTGTTGAGGAGTAGTTTTATATGAAAACGCTTCATAATAAGTTTAACATGAAATAGTTTTAGAGTATCATTAATCTCATCAGAAGTATCATTAAACCTGTCAGGGGTATCTTAGTATGAGTTCAAGATAATTTAAAAAAAAATTCTTGAACTCAGACTAATGATACCCCTGATGAGATTAATGATATTTCCGATGAGATTAATGATACTTTAAAATTGTTTCATGATAAACTTATCATGAACTATTTTCATATAATACTTTGCCTTTGTTGAGGAGTAGATCTTGCGTGAGACAATTTCACAATAAAACGAATCATAAATTAGGCATGACACATTAATACTTTGGAAGGAAAGAGTGATAGTTTATGAATCATCTTACTGTGAATCCGTCTCATGCAAATTTTTGTCTTTGTTGAGATACATTTTATTTTGTGAAAGATTTTGTTAAAGATAGGATCTCAATTATTGATGAATTTTATTTATTGAAGTTTTGCAGGACATAACTTAAGTGAATTTTTTGTTATATATGAAATTTAGAGCCCGTTTGGTTGAGCTTATAAACACTTTGAGTTTATATGCATCCACAAAGTCTTTGGTAACAATTTATAAGATTTAAAAATAATTTTTTTATAAATTGTAAATAAATAAGTTTGAGATTTCTCAATTTATTTCCTAACCACTCCAACATTCACCCACCTCTACTTTAACATTAAAAAGAAAAATTATTTTACATATATTAAAATTGAAATTTTGTTAATATTTATTATAAATTTTCAAAGATTTGATAACTTTTGTTGATAAAATATTTTAGCAACTCATAAACTACTTAAAACTTATATATTATATGCTCTCAAAATAATATATAAGATTTTATAAGACATTTAAAATAAATTTAGTCAAACGGACCCTTAATATAATAAAGTGTTTACTTTTCAGCCCACACCACTGTTAAATTCTGGATTCGTCCGTGTGAGTGATGTAGTGTAGCCGGAGATCTTCTCTACGACGGCCGCCACACACTAGTCACTGCTTTTTATCCTTGTAGGATATTAGGATCAAAACACCTCAATTAAGTTTGCAATTCCATCATTATAGTCACAGCTCAACACTTTTGTTGACCACTTGCACCAATCTTTATATTTATTTAATAAAAATAATTAATATTGATTAATTAATACTATACGATGAAAACATAGAAAATTATTCTATAAAAATAATTGATATTTAATTATACAGTAACACAATTAATACCATTTTTAATAAACATGAGAACCTGCCAATGTCAATATTCTCCAATTATTTTAGTTTCTCAAAAAACTTAATCCAATTTACCCACGTCTATGTCAATATTCTCCAATTGTTTTATTTTCTCAAAAAAAAAAAAAAAAAAAAAATCCAAATTTCGGGGCTTAGAAGCCTCTTTGGTTAGGTTGAGAGAATCATTAGATTACACAATAAAAAAGCTGCGGATTCGAGGTGCCTTCCTTAATCTTTCCAACATACATACCTTCCCCATTGATACGCGATAATTGAATTTCCCTGCCCAGCCCAACATTTAGCCGTGCCGTCTGTTTAATCATTAAAAAAGAAAAGACAGACATGAACATCTTCTCCAAAAAACCTACGGCCAAAGGTATGTCGTGTTGAATTTTCGATTTTCCTTCCAATTGTCAACGGGTTGACTTGAAGTCTACCTGAATTTAGAGTGATCTTATTCAATTTTGATTGCAGAGGCTGTCCGGGAGAGTAAGCGTGAAATGTCAAACGCCACGAGAGGTAATTTTATTTGGAGGATTTGGTGTAATTTTTTTATATTTTTCTCTAAATCACTGTTAAATTGGAAGTTAAGAATTTTATCTTTTGTATTGTTGATTGAACAAATTATTTATGCTATCAGGGGATTATAGACTTGAAAACAGATATAGATGTATTACTCCCACCGTCTTCTTTTTGTTTTCCAAATTTGATTTTGACACAGGTTCTAATGTGGGAGTTGCTTATTAGTATTAAAAAGGGTAAAGTAAGTTTTTGATTATCAGTGGTATGAGATGTAATTGAGAAATGTTTGTAGGGGGAAAACAAGAAAAAAAAGGCAGACCTATTTGGCAAATGGGGAAAACAAAATAGAGACGGAGGAGTATAGTTTGAACTGCTCTGAGAGATGATTATGTAATGAATTAGCTATCCTTGCTTGATAAATGGCATATTGATCTGTTTTTTCTCACCCGTTAGTTTACTATTATGCTTGTGACGTGTTACCTGCCCCGATCAATACAGCCGATTAACATGTGTCATATTTTGGTCTGTGGTCTTGATTTAGGTATAGAAAGAGAAATCAATGCATTGCAATTAGAGGTATGAAGTGTTTTTTTAGGCATTTGATTTATGGTTCTCTTTTTTTTTCTTCAATATAAAATAGGATGATTGATGGTAATGCAGGAAAAGAAGCTCGTTGCTGAAATTAAGAGAACTGCTAAGACAGGGAATGAGGTATGTAGAATATCTGAATTACAGTCAGTTAACAGTTAATAAACTTTATGAAACATTATTTATGTTTTTGTATTTCTCCATGCATTTTCCAGGCAGCAACCAAGATTCTTGCACGCCAGTTAATCAGGCTTCGACAACAAATAGCCAATTTACAAAGTAGCAGAGCACAAATGAGAGGTATAGCGACTCATACTCAGGTACGTAATCAGATTCTCAAACTCATTCAGACGTTTCTTATAGTTCATTTTTGAGATGGAACTAACATAACTAGATATACCCCTTTTCTGCAGGCAATGTCTGCACAAACTTCCGTGGCCGTTGGTATGAAGGGTGCCAGTAAAGCTATGTCAGCAATGAATACGGTTAGATCATTATTTTGATGAAAATAACAGCTAAGTTGATGTTATGAGACGTTAAATTCAATGAATTGTGGTTTTAAATTCAGTTATACTTATTAATTGCAGCAAATGGAGCCTGCAAAGCAAGCAAAGGTGATTCAGGAATTCCAGAGGCAATCTGCACAAATGGATATGACTGTAAGTATTTGAATGTGTGTTATGCTGAACCATATTGCCTGGGACGAGTAGTTAATGTTTCGTTTCTGTGCTGTTTTGGCATGTTTATTTGTTGTGTAGACCGAAATGATGTCAGATGCCATTGATGATGCTTTGGACAATGATGAGGCAGAGGATGAAACTGAAGAATTGACAAATCAGGTGAATTTTTGTTTACATGGAAATCGCTATTTGTACGGCTGAGATTAGAGTACTCTTAGGGGGAGTTTGTTCATGAATTTGAAATCCAATAGGAGTATTTGATAATTAGTGAAAGATGTGATTGGATTTTGTAGGATTTGATAGGGTAAAATTTAGAAATATGGGTGATATATGATTGATTATTTATTGAAAATTGAGTGTAAAGTAGGGGAAAGAGTGTGTAAAATAAAAAGGAGGAGAGAGAGTGTTGAGTAGGGTAAATTAATAATTAAAAAGTGGGAGATAGATGATTGATTGTGTATTGAAAATTGTGTTCAAATAGGTGTATTATAGGGGGTAATTTATAGGATTTGAAATCCTATACCAAAATCCGGTTTGACAAACGAGGAATTGGATTTGAAATAAAAATATGGGGTGGGGGACCATAAACAAACAAAACCTTGGTTT
This sequence comes from Ballota nigra, assembly GCA_947034835.1. NCBI lineage: Eukaryota > Viridiplantae > Streptophyta > Magnoliopsida > Lamiales > Lamiaceae > Ballota > Ballota nigra. The sequence continues at coordinate 30,245,023 of OX344727.1, forward strand.
TCGATCTTGGTTCTCCATTTAATCACCTATACAGATCAACCTTAGTCTTGATTCAGAAATGGCAGCGTGGAACAAAATGCTCACATTTCTTACCTCCCATTCTTTAGTGGGAAAAGAAAAAAAAAAGCTCATCTTTATTAATATTTCCTACACAATGTTTTCTCATGGTAAAACTCCTTAAACAAAAACAAAAATGTGTCCTTCCTAATTTCAGAAGTCTTAGAAGATTATGGGTGTGTTTGCAAACTCTGGTGAGAGTAACTTTAAAAAATAAGTGATTCTCATCTAGTAGGAGTACATAATACTGGTAGAATTTTCTGATATATATTGATAATTCTTATATAAACTTGATAGTTCCACCTGTAACTCAGCAACTAATTTAATCTACAATTTCAAGCTTTGGAAAATGCTAGGTGAACTCTGCATAAATCTTATGTCGATAAATGTATGACAAAAATTTGGTAAAGTTGTTATTCTTTGACATATTACGTCTACTCATTTACTCGTTTCTTATAAATGTGAGCAGGTGCTAGACGAAATAGGCGTGGACGTTATCTCACAGGTTTGTTATTTTTCCTTAAAATCAACCGAAATTTTGGACATGTAACATGCAAGTCACACTTGTTTCCTAACTCATTTGACAGTTATCATCTGCTCCCAAAGGAAAAATTGGTGGAAAGAACACTGAGAGTGCTAGCAGGTAAGTTGTTTCATTCTCATTCGCCGTTCTTACTTAAGCGCAATTATTATTCCTAAACGATCATCGTCGACTTCCTGTAGGTCAAAGATTGATGATGAGCTGGAGAAGAGGTTAGCTGCTCTCAGAAATCCTTGAGCTGTATCTCCTTACTGGCTACTGCTCAGATTGCAGCTTTAATATCACAGTTTAGAATTATGTATATAATTCCCCATTGCTGTCCCTTTTGCATAATATCATTTCTGGAAAAGAAAATTACACTTTGGTTTATTTAGCCAAGACCTCTGGTGTTGGTGGTGGATGCTTTTACTACTTTGTCTCTTTGGAAGGGAGGTTGCATTTTATTTCTTTAATATTAATTCGACATCAATGACACAAATAATGTGACAAAGTCTCCTAGAAACTAATTTCTGAAAATAATACTTAGATGTATTTACTGATATTAATACATTATATGTACTTGGTGATATCATTAGATTTATAAACTGAAATCACAATGTAAATTGCTATCGCCTATCAATGAATGCGTAGAGTATTCTCATTCACACCTTAATTTTTTGCACCTCTTCCGTTATTGTTTGGGTTTTGGGGTAGTAGATAAAATTCAATATTCAGTATTGTAATGTTGACATGGTATCAGAGGCATAAGAGCTCTGTATATTAGTGTTTTCAAGAATGGAAATGAGCGGTCGCATTGGAGGACTGGAGATGGAGTTGTTAAATCAATTCAACTACACAGAGGCTCCAGATAACACTCTGGAAAATGCTGATGCTGATGCAACAAAGAAATGGAGGCAGGGTAATGCCAAGGCTGAATTTGTTTTGAAAAGAACAATTTCTCCTGATCAAATAATGGGCTGTGACAAATATGGGAGACTCTCAACAGATTGTTCAACAAGAGGGAAATATTGGAGAATACTTTCTGAAAATCAACAAGTTATGCTCCAAAATATTGCTTCTTAACCCAGAAGAATGCTACATAATTCGGTACCACGTCCAGAATATATCCCATATATAACATCAATACAACCATCTTTGGAGGAATTCAAAAATCTTTCGTCCTCACAATAAAAGAAGGAGAAATAACTTTATTTACTCACAAGAAGAAATTGCATGGAAAAGAGAAGAGAAATGAGCCATCCTCCACAAGTAACAAAAGAATCATCAAGAAGAAATTTTGTCGCACCAAGTTAAACTGAACCTGAAAATAAAAATCATCAAGAGTTGCTGAGAAGAAGTCTTTCAATGCATTGGCGTCAATAAATTTTTAGGACGACTAGATTGTGAATTCGGCTTGCGGCCATCATGTGACAGGAGATAAATATAATGGAAATGACGTAAGAAATGAAGGCGTTATTGTCGTCAATGGAGAAAGCAACAATTCCATTACACTAAATAGTGTGTTTCAAGTCCCTAGAGTGAAGAAGAATTGCAAATTTGGTGGATTCTAGAAACTACGTCTTATTTGGACCACATGACGTGATGTCCGGTAGCAGAATCAACGACTTATTTGATTTATCTGCAGCTTCTTCTTATATAAGTAAATGAAAATGCACATCTTTGACATACTAGAATAGGGCATCTTAATTTTGATAAGTTGAAAGTGATGGTGCAAAAGAATTTGGTTCATGGATTACCAAACATAAGTGAATTTGGTGATATAACTGTTTGTGAAGGTTGTCAATATGGAAAAGCTCAGGTCTGTCTCTAGATGTAAAACTCCCTTAGAACTCATTCATACAGATTTAATGGGTCCAACTCAAACTCCTTCATTTCTTGGATTTGTTTACATGTTACTCTTCGTTGATGATTTTCAAGATTCACGTGGGTCTAATTTGTTAAGAATAAATCTCAAGTTTTTTTTGAGATTTCTTGAATTTAAAGAAACTGTTGAAGGCGAGTTTGGTACCAAAATTATGCGGTTGCGATCGGATAATGGGGGAGAATTTACATCTAATGTGTAACGCCCCAAATCCGAAAATGCTACTTTGTGAAACTTGCACTCCGAATTCGTGATGTTACTGAGTGAAATAGAAAAATGAACAATTTTTTTAAATAAACGAATACTAACAGATAAACATTTGCGACTACTTAGATAAATTAAACTGATCATTTAAATTACTTACCCAAAATAGATATAGTAAACATGCATAAATTCAAAAGTAGTTAAGTTACATAACTTAATCAGAATATGATAATCATAGCAGCGAAAGATTTAACATAAATATAATTAAGTATTAAATTGTCTAATATAATACCACAGTGGAAGTGTGGAGAGTGGCATGACTATTGCAGCTCCGGGGCCTCACCATTGTAACTTGAAAATATTTAAATAGTTGGGGTGAGATATAAATCTTAGTGGGTAATCTGTACGCTGTCATGCAGTTTGGTAGTATCCTAAAGTCATCGTACACATACATCCAACGCATCTCTCATTGCTTCTCTCATACTTAATTCACTCCGCTCATACTTTCATATGTCATTCACTCCGCGCATACTTTCATATGTCATTCACTCCGCCCATACTTTCATATGTCATTCACTCCGCCCATACTTTCACGTGTCATTCACTCCGCTCATACTTTCATGTCATTCACTCCCCTCATACTTTCATGTCATTCACTCCGCTCATTCTTTCACATGACCAGTAGGTCGTAATCCGAAGGTCACCATGGGATATTAGCAATGGGTACCCTTTGGTCGATACTCGATAGCTGAACATGTCTTGGGCCATGTGTCGATGTAACCTGGACCATTCGGGTCAAAGAGTTCAGAAACATCTAGCCGTACAATTAAACAAAAAGATCCACCAACGGACCGCATGACAATACAACAGCAATACAGATAGCATCCCCCACCTTTTATGCAGAAAAACCTAGCTTTGAGGACCTAACACCGTTTGAGTTCGATCCAGGAGACAACCCTTCTACCTAGCACATTCTTATTCATTTCAGTTATCGATATCTTATAAGCTTCTTTGATGATTAAACATGTTGGTCCGATACGGACTTGTGTCGCACTTATTATTTTATATCGTCTTATAGAGTTTACCAAAAGCTTTTAACATTAACGGGTTTATTCTTTAATTAAATATTCTTGAAATACTTAAAATTTTGGAATTTTATAAGGTTTCTTTCATTTTTCCTTTTTAAGGACACTTGGGGAACTTATAGTCCTTAATTCGAAATGCACACCATATTACACACCGTTCACTTAAACACGAGTATTTTCATAGCATTTAAACATTATAAATTATTATTATTAGTATTCTTATTAAGTATAAGCCATTTAAACAAGAAACTAAAACTAAGAACATTAAGTTTAAAAAGAAGTAGTTTGCTACTTAGAGTGTTTTTCCTCTAAGTTTAACCATTTTTTAAAAATACTTAGACACATTAAATTGTCACAAAATTTATACAGTAGGTACCTAAACAAGTATACTTTACATATAAAAAATTTCCTATATTATTTGGTTCACGAAAATATGATTTCTAGACTCTTTTTTTAAAACATGACACTATATTACAGAAACTGTCCAGTGAATTTTTATCGTGCGCAGTGACCAAAATATTTTTAGTAAAATTGTTTTTACCTACACATAAATCATAGAAAAATTCATGGTCATATCTAACTTCATTTATTATTTTATTATGATTTTTATAAAATTTCATAGTTAACGTATCAAAACAGTTTTACACGTAACACTAAATATGTCGCAGATTGTCACACTTTCTTTAAAAGTTCATAGCTTATCAACGAAAATTTCAAATAACATGAAACCAGTGGCAAGTGAAAGATAACTCATTCTAGTTTCATAATATGTAATCAAAATACTTAGAATCTAAGTGTACTAAATCTCATTTTACTCCAGAAGCATCAGGTTGCTCCAAAACAGTGAATTTTCTACATACTTGTGTGAATGCTTACTTCTATTCTTACACCTATCATGCCATAAAATTTTCACCAATTAATACACATTAAAATAACATATCCTAGCATGCATCTAACCATCCATATTCATATTTTATACAAGACATTAATATTTTCTAACATACAAACCTATCATGCTCCCAAGATCACATACAACACATATTTAAAGAGTTATGAAGTTAGGGTTGTTTCCAACCTTTTGGGGACTTTTCTTTTTAGCTAAGAGAGCCTATTTATCTCTTGCAGTTCTTGTGAAAGAGTGGGAATGAAGCTCCTTGGATGAAAGAATGCTAAAACAAGCAAGAACACAAGTTAACATTAGAATTCAAGATAAATTGAGAGAATGGAAGGAACGGGATGGCACATTGCACTGAATGACCTCAAAACTTAAACACTTTACAAATGGAGAAACCTGACACTTAAAATTGGACCTTCAAAGGCTGAGAAGTGAAGGAGAAAATATTTTCTTCCCTTGTTGCTAGAAGCTGCCGTGAGGAGGGAGTATATGAGGGGGAGTTGGGGTTTTTTTCTAACTCTTCTTGTGGTGGCTGCAAAGTTTGAACAAGAGGGGAGTGGGGGGTGGGGTATTATAGATGAATTTGGAGGGGGTTATTCACGGCTGGGGGCAGTTGGAGATGAGGGAAAAGTCTTTACTTGTGAGACCATCTCCAAGCCGACGCCCCCTCAACGCAGAACGCCACCTCAGCGCTGAAAACTCCCTTCAATCCTGCGCTACATACCTGCGCCAAATTGTTGCTGTGAACAGTCAGCGCTCAATTGAGTGTTGTACTGTTCACAGCGCTACCGATTTTTCTTTTTTTTTTCTATTTTTTTATATTGTTATATGTATAATTTTATCTAAAATAAAATCTAAATTATATATTATCATATTTTAAATTATATTTATGTTTTGAACATATAAAAAGTATCAAAATTAAATATAAATAATATGCTACAATATTTCAAATCATATTTAAATTACACAAAACACATTGAAATGCATAAATTACATAAACATAATAATTAAACATCCTAGTAATTTAAATACTTAAATTAAACGTCCTAAAATACTTGAAAGTAAATGTCCTAGTAATTAAAATACTTGAATTGAAATACCCTAATAATTAATAGTCTCCGAGATCGCTTCCCGATCCTCCGAGATTTTGAAAATACCCACCATACATACCAAATGTATTTGTTGGTGGTGGTTGTTGTAGAAGTTCTTCAGTTCTTTTCATAATACTTTTTTGTTTAATTCGAAAGTATTCACGTCTCTGCGGATCACGAATGGTATCCAAGTCAGTCATCATAATTTTATTTTCTTCTTGCATTGTAGTGGCTTCAGCTAATTGCTTCTTTGCTGCAATTGATTCTCTTCGGATGGCATTGTCACAATTTTTTTTTCACTCCTCTGTTTCAGATAACCTAGGAGTTCTTTGTTATCTTTATGAATGGTGTTTACCTGCTCACTCATATCTCCAATAATCTTTCTCTTCATTTTGGATTTTTTTGACCCTTCAGGTCGTGATAATGGTGTAGATCCACCACTACCACTAGCATTTTCATCACTTAAATTGATTGAAAATGTGGATACTCCAGGTTCTGGAGATAATGGACTATATGTCGCCTCACGAACTCCAGATGGTTTGGACTTTCGCGGAGTGTTTTCCCATTGCTTAAAATCTTTCATGGTGTCCCAGCCATGGTCAAACTTGAATGGTTTTGGTGGGCCGGACGGGTTATACGCGAACAAAGTTTTTGCCATTTGTAACTGCATAATGCATAACCATATTAGTACAATTTTAAAAATAATGTGCAATAAAAAAATAAAAAATAAAACTAACAGGCTACTTACGATATCATTCTCAGAAGCTCCACTTGGATTTGTGCGTTCAACCTGATCCAGACATGCTAGCAATTTCGCAACATGTTTTTTTTATCATGCCTATACGACATTCAATTGATCTTTGACCACGTTCAGCGGCACTAGGATCATTCAATTTTTCTTTAAATGATGCTAAAACACGAACCCATAATTCAGATACCGGTTGGTATCTCCCTGTAATTGGATCTTGAGAAATTTCTTTATATGCCTCACAAAGGTATTTATCTTCAACATATGAATAGTTTTGACGTGGGAGGGCCATTAGGTGTGGAAGACCTGAAAGTGTGTGTGTTTAGGTAAAAATGATATGAAGAGAAAGTTTGTGTTGGGTGAAATGATATAAGATGTATATATAGATAGAAAATGTGTGTTAGTTGAGAGTGGTAGATGGGAGGGGCAGACAAGAATGGTAGTTGGTGATGGTAAATGAAAATTGATGTTAGTTGAAAGTGGTAGACTAGACGATTGCTGAACTGGTAGACGAGAATGGTAGTTGAGGTGGTAGACGAGAATGGTAGTTGGAGTGGTAGACGAGAATGGTAGTTGGAGTGGTAGACGAGAATGGTAGTTGGAGTGGTAGACGAGAATGGTAGTTGAGGTGGTAGACGAGAATGGTAGTTAGAGTGGTAGACGAGAATGGTAGTTGGAGTGGTAGACGAGAATGGTAGTTAGAGTGGTAGACGAGAATGGTAGTTGGAGTGGTAGACGAGAATGGTAGTTGGAGTGTTAGACGAGAATGGTAGTTGAGTTGGTATATGAGAATGGTAGTTGGAGTGGTAGACGAGAATGGTAGTTAGAGTGGTAGACGAGAATGGTAGTTGAGGTGGTAGACGAGAATGGTAGGTGATGACTTGTTTTCCTATAAATTCAACATTATTCATTCTTATTTGTTCACTGCATTGTTTCAATTTCATATTTCACATTTTCTACCCGTCTCAACCATTTTCTAGCCTTTAATAAAGAATGAATCCAAATAATGTTGGTTTTTCTCAACCAAACTCATCTAGTGATGAGTACTCTCTAGAAGAAAATTTGATAGTTCAACAAATCTACAACAACAACCGTATTATATCCGAAATTCTTAGAGTTCAAGGTGACTGTCCCACTCACGGAGGCTCAGTTCCCGGTCATAGAATTATCAATCGTGATCGAGAAGCAGCGACACAACGCCTGTTCAACGACTACTTTTCTGAAAATCCAACTTTCAATGCAACAATGTTTTGTAGGCGTTTTCGAATGGCTCGGTCTCTATTCCTTCGCATTGCTAATGCCGTTAAATATCATGATAATTATTTTGTACAACGAAGAGATGCAGTGCAACGGCTCGGCTTGTCAACACTACAAAAAATAACAGCTGCGCTCCGTGTACTAGCATATGCCTTGCCAGCGGATGCTACTGATGAATACATCAATATTGGAGAGTCTACTGCAATTGAATGTGTGAAAAAATTTTGTCGTGCTGTTGTGGAGATATTCGGAGAGCAATATCTAAGATCGCCTACTCCCAATGATATTGCAAGACTTCTTTACATTGGAAAACAACGTGGGTTTCCAGGTATGTTAGGTAGTCTAGATTGTATGCATTGGAAATGGAAAAATTGTCCAACAGCTTGGGCTGGACAATATGCAGGTCGCAGTGGATCACCTACTATTATTCTTGAGGTTGTAGCTGATTATGATCTTTGGATATGACATGCATATTTTGGTATGCCGGGAACAAATAATGATATTAATGTGCTTGATAGGTCTCCTCTATTCTCTGATCTAACTAGAGGTATTGCTCCTCCTGCACATTATGTCATTCAAGGAAAAGAGTATAATACGGGGTATTATTTAGCTGATAATATTTATCCAAAATGGTCAACTCTTGTGCAAACTATTCGTGACCCACGCTCTGCAAAAAAAAGGTATTTTGCTACGAGACAAGAATCGTGTAGAAAGGATGTGGAGCGTGCATTTGGAGTTCTCCAAAGTCGATTTGCAATTGTGGCAAATCCTGCTCGTTTTTGGAGAAAAGATGATTTGCGTGATATAATGAGTGCGTGCATAATCATGCACAATATGATAGTTGAAGATGAACGAGATCTTGATGCGCCAATTGAACCTACGATCGAGGTACAAGCTCCCGATGTAGAAACCATGGGCAATGAATCTTCATCCTTTCAAGCATTTGTGGCTCGATTTAGACAAATTAGAGACAAAGACGCACACATGGCACTTCGTAATGCATTGATTGATCATATGTGGGAGGAGTTTTCTAATTCCGAGATCTAGACGATTGCTATTGTTGTTATGAATTTGCTATTTCGTTTTATTATGTGTTTTTTTTATTATGTAAGATTGTATTATTGCATTATGAAATTTAATTTAATATATATGATTGTATCAAGTTATTTTATTTAATATTTTTCTATATTTTTTAGTGCGTATATAAATATATACAATTGGATATATATTTTTTTCAAATTAAAAAATATTTAATATTAGTTGATAATTGATATAAAATAAAATAAAAAATTATGTAAGTATTATGTTTAAAATTATATAAATTTAACTCCAAAATAAAATAAAAAATATATGTAGCGCAGAATGTAGCGCGAACGGTTGGAGATAAATTTAATGTAGCGCGAACTTTGCGACAGTGTAGCGTGAAACACTGCGATAGGGTAGAGTTTAGGGTTGGAGATGCTCTGATGGAAGGAGTACAAGGTACTAACTATTAAAATAAGAAGGCTTGTGCACAATTTAGGGGAAGGGATGGAGGCAAGACTTTTCTGCCCTCCTCCAGCAGCTGGCTGTCCATTTGTGGGCCCATGGGAGGACTTTTGGGTCCTCCCTGTATTATGAGACGCGATATAGTTTTCGCTTTTGCAATCGGGTATTTTTCGACTAACGTTGTGGGCTCCGAAAATGAAGTTTTGGATCGATTTTCGTAAGAATAAATTTGGTTTTTAATTTTCCTAATTCAAAATTATTATTTAACTTATTTTATTAATTAGGTATTGACTTGAAGCGATGATACTAACTTCTACTAGTCGCTCACCCGCAAGCGGACGGGTTCACTGTAGTAAGAGTAAGTATAATGACCAAGTATTATCGAACCCATGAGATGGAGTGTATGCGAATAGATCCCTGAAGATCTACGCGTCGTAGTTAATATGAGTGTGTTGTTTTTGGATTTTTGGAAAGATTAATTAAAAGACTAAAATAAACTAAGTAAACTAAAATACTAAAGAAATCAAATTAACTAAGTGTTGTGTTCTAATGAGAGATGGTGATGCTCAGGATATGAATCCCTACGTATACTAACGGAGCAGGTACATAATCAAAATAACCGTGACGCGCAAGAAATAACCTAAGTAAAAGAATGCAAGGTGAAAGCTCAAGATTCTAAACCCTAATACTTTACCCTAACACTCGACTTCACTAATCTACTAACAAGTTAATAGATTGTGCTTAATTAATGAGACCCTAATTTAACTAAGGTGATGCGGTCGTCCTCCTTCGCTAAACTGGTAAATGAATTAAACCTTCCTAAACCCTCTCGTTAAGACTACTCGTTGTTATTGAGTGATGCGGTCGTCCTCTCTCTAACACTTTTCGAACGAAATTCAAAGGCAAAGTCTAGATTGATTTTAAGCATTCATTAATTAAGAGAATTAAAACTAAACGTCACGAATTATCCTAATTACGTACCCACATCCTACTTCTACGAGTTCATCCTACCCCAAGCATACAAGGGTTTTAGCCTAACATGGTGGTTTGAATAATAAAAGCAATCACAAGAACAATAATCATATGCATAATTAAATTAACAAAAGAAATCAAGAACATAAACGAAAGAACAAATTAAAGTCTCTAAAGAAATCTATATAAATCTGAAAAGCTAGGGTTTATCGTCTCAAAGAATAAAGAAAGAAAGAATTAATCTAATACGTTCAAAAGAAATACTAAAACTAAGAATTCGTAAGCTAAAACCTCAATTACAACATATAAAACTCTTCCAATCTCCCTCCCAAGCTTTCTCCTCGCTCAAAATATGTAAAAATATGTGTTGGTATCGTTGATATGCTTGGAAAAAGGTATAAATAGGCTTGGGATCGAATTTGGGTGTTCATGGGCCAAAATACGCGTCAAGGTCGAGTAGAGGTCGAGTAAAACTACTCGACCTGTTGCAGCTCGAGTGCACTACTCGAGTGCCCGAGTAGTGACTACTCGGGCGACTCAGCTCGAGTACTTTTCGGCAGCTGTACACATGTTCGTAAAATCTTCATATCTCCTCAACCGGGAGTCCGTTTTGGCCGATTCAAAGTCCTACGAACTCCTCTTTTCACCCTCTATCCATCTATGAAAATCCAAGAGACAAATTCATCAGTTTATAAAAATGATACTCAAATGACTCCAAACTCTCATAAAAAACACTCAAAACATGGGCAAATCGGGCACCAAAACATAACAATTTCACTCCTAATCAGGTATTAATTTGGGTCCGTATTTATTTGTGGCATCGAAAATCAGGGGTTTTTTGCCCAACTTTTGGCGACAAGTATTTAATTTTTGTTCAATAATGATAAGTGTTATAGAGCAGTGAAATGCCTATTGGAATTTGTATTTTATTCATTTTATCAGTTCATGGCTTAATTTCATCAGTATTAGTGCTTGGAGTGCCTCAGTTCGGCTCTCTCATTTGTCGTTTGAAAAATTAATGAAATAGACTTATTGTCCTCCTTTTGAAAATAAAACCTGAATGCATGAACACAACACTGTTAAATATTTATTTATATAACTCAAAATGGGCCGGGATATTACATAATGAGTTCTTCTCTTTTTGCCGTAAACATGGTATTAAAAGAGAACTTTCATGTGCCGAAACGCCACAACAAAATAGAGTAGCGGAGCGAAAGATTCGACACCTAATAGAGACTTGTAAAAGCTGGTTGCATGGGCCGAAGCAATGAAGCGTGTTGCACATGTCATTAACTGGGTGCCACTTAGTCCAACAAAAATGGAGTCTCCTTATTAATTATGGTTCGGCGAAAAACCCAATGTGAAGCATCTCAAGGTCTTTGGATCAATACGCTACGTTCATGTGCCGGAGTCTCAAAGAACTAAGTTAGATGCAAAAGCCAGAAAGTGCATTTTTGTGGGATACGATGAAAGAAACCCAACTCCAATAAATTTATTGTCTCTAAAGATATTATTTTTTTATGAAATGTCAACCTTTTATGTGAATAATAAAGGTGAAACAAACCAACAAAATTCAGTAAACTTGGAGCATTTACCGTTGGTACCTGATATTTCAACATCGATTGAAAGTACTCCAAGATTGTCCAGAGAGCAAAGTGAAGGGGGAGCTCAAATTCTAATGAAGAACAAAGAAACTCACAAGAGGAATCGCGCAATCGAAGACCGCGTAGAAACATTATCATACCGGCTCACTATCGGGATAAAAAATTTGTGAGTACATATTCATGTTATTTTGCAGGACCTTTTGATGATGCAGAGCCTTCCTGCTTTAATTAAGCCAAAGGCATCAAAAAAAGGAAGATAGCAATGGATGAGGAGATGGAGGTGTTAAAGAAAAATTAAACATGGAGCCTCGGAGTGCAACCCATTTCTTGTAAATGGGTGTATAAAATCAAAAGAAAGGCAGACGGCTCCATAGATAGATTTAAGGCGAGGTTGGTTGCTCGAGGGTTCTCACAAAAATATGGCGAAGATTATGAGGAAATATTGAGCCCCGTTGCTAAAATGACATCCGTCAGAACCGTCATAGCATTGGCAGCAAGTTTTGGATGGAAACTATGGCAACTTGATGTTAAGAACGTTTTTTGTACAGGCAACCACCTGGGTACGTTCTTGCACACATCCTAATTTTGTTTGTAAGCTTCATAAAGCACTCTATGGTTCAAAATAAGCTTGGTACGAAGAAATAACTGAATATTTACAATTTTGTGGGTACCTTGCTTCAAACTCTGATCAAAGTCTGTTTGTTAAGAAAAATGGGAGTTTGCATATTATTGCGCTTTTGTACGTGGACGATATGATTATCACAGGGAATGATAAGCATGAAGTTGTGAAATTGCGGGAGACATGAAAATTTTGGGAGAAATGAATCACTTTCTTGGTTTGGAGGTGGATAACTTGAATAATGGAATATTTGTGAGCCAAGAGAATTATTTAAGAAAGTTGACAAGCAAATTTCTTCAAAATTGCAACAAGAAATGCCCAACTCCACTTGATGTGAATGTGAAGTTAAGAAAAGGAGAATGCCCACTCTTAACGGATCCTCTTCCATATCGTGCTTTAGTTGGAAGTCTTATATATTTAACCATTAAAAGGCCAGACATTGCTTTCGTTGTGGGTCTTGTGTAAGCAGATTTATGCAATCACCAAGAAAACCACATCTTCAAGCAACCAAGAGAATTTTGTAGTAGGTTAATTCTACTGCAGATCTCGGGAGTGCAAATATATCTTTGTTCGGTCTTACAGATGCTGACTTAGGAGGAGATTTGGATGATCGAAGATCTACACCAGGTTATGTTTTCTTTTGTGGTCCAACATGTATCTCATGGTGTAGTAAAAAGCAAGATTCAGTTTCACTTTCAACTACGGAAATTGAATATAAGGCATCTTCTTTAGCAGCTCAAGAGTTTATTTGGCTGCGACAACTTTTCAGCGATATTCACACGGAGATTCTCAAACCCACTGAGTGCCATCAAGCTTGCATCAAATCCAGTTTGTCATGCAACAACGAAACACATTGAACTAGAGCATCATTTTATTCGTGAGAAAGTTCTCGACAAATTAATTTCTACACTTGAAGTATGGAGCAGTGAAAATGTCGTGGATATATTTACCAAATCACTTTCTAAATGACCTTTTGAGAAATTGCGGACTTTGCTCGGCATGACCTTCAAAAAATCGCTTTAAGGGGGAGTGTTGAAAGTTAAAACTGATTTCTTGAAGATTCTAAATTAATGTAGAAATATCATCTTTAATAAGTGCCTTAATTGTACCTAAAATCTTTAATGTTTTGTTGGTTCCTATGTAATCTAGAATCTTCTTTGTCTAGATATTTCCACTGGCACTATAAATACTCATATTTTTTTTTCCAAAGAAAGGTAGTAATAAAAGGCAGAATTCTTCATATTCACTTTGTTTTATAGAGCATTTAAATTACTTACTCATTCCAGTTTTTTATTCCTTGAAGCTTTGCATCCCTTCCGTTATTGTTTCGGTCTTGGGCTAGTAGATAAAATTCAATATTCACTATTGTAATCTTCACAGGAGCGACCTCTACTAATGCTACTAATGAAATATATAGTTGAAAGACAAAGTATAGAGTGAAAATAATTTATATATGAACTATTGAAGGGTTACAAACATTTGAGATGGTTATTTCGAATCCCAGCGCCAACAATACTTAATTTTTTGAAAAATACACACAACACTACAATTCCTAAGTCTAAAATGCACCATACAACATCAAAAACCTCATGGAGCAGTTTGATACATTTATGTGTCAAGTTGTATTTTAAATGGTAGGACTCATATTCTCTCTCTACCAAGTCTCAGACCTCTAAATATTTTTCTTCCAATTCAAAAAATTCATTTCGTCCATTAATTTCTTATCTCTTTCTCTCTCTCTCTTAAATTAAAAAACAAACCCACCCACCCACCTCCTCATCCCCCTCTCTCACGATCAGATCTGGAGGTGAGGATCGAAGGTGGATATCGAGACGGTGTGAGGACGATGGTGGTTCCGATCTTGGATAGGAGATGGATGAGCGACGACTCTGTTGGTGGCGGTGGCGCCTGTGAGGGGGAGCCGACGACGCTCGTGAGGGGGAGAAGGCGATACTGTGTTGATGCACATGGGAGAGGGGGGGGGGGTCAGCGACAGTTCAGATCTAGGACAGGGGATGGGCGAGCGGCGACTCTATTGGTGAGGCGACATTGGCGCTCATGAGGGGGAGGCGAAGGTGGCACTGTGTTGGTGCAAATGGGAGAGAGAGAGAGGTGGTCGGCGGTGGTTCCGATCTGGGACAGGGGATGAGCGAGCGGCGGCTCTGTTGGTGAGGCAACGACAGCACTCGTGAGAGGGAGGCGAAGGCTGCACTGTGTTGGTGTTGGCCGGAGAGGGAGGAGAAAGAGAGTAATTTATATGGGTGTGTGAAAATGGAGGTAAATTGTATGCACTTTGTTGGCGGATATCGCCCATATCCGCCGCATCCCCCTAGATTGGAGGCTATCTCACTTTGTTGACGTTCGATGAGCGGTTCTAGTGCCCCAATTTGAATGTGAGTTTGATTAAGTTTTCTAATTGTTAAAAAGGCGAAGTCACTAATTTTGTTTGAATTTAATACTGGGGGAATTTCGTAAGGAATTGAAGAACTGTTATAGTTTAGAATTTCATGTAGATGATGTCTTTATAGTTTAGAATTTTGCAACGGTTAAAGCAATCATGTGCAGTTTGCATTTTTTGTTTTGACTGGGGGATTAATCCTAGGAGGTTCTGGAGTGTTGAAAAATCGTATGATTTCCATGTGATTTATGTATTGTTAGTACTTTTCCAAGGAGACATGACTGAAATGTTTACTGTATAACTCTGAATTTGATAGGGGTAATGGATTGCAGATTGAGATGTTTGTTGTAAAACTCTGAATTTGGAGCAAAATATAAAAGCATGAACTTATTTTTTTTTCCTTTTATTTCAGGTATCAAACTACAAATAGAGTCGAAGGTTTTGAATATTCACATACGAAAACGTCTTATGTTCATAATTTAACGACATTTGTTAATAGTTTTAAAATGTTTGTTAATAATTCTTGTGCGTCCGTGCATATTTATTTTAGTAGTATGTTCATAAATTTTTGGGCAGTTTGTACCTAATTTTGCATATGTAATACTTTTGGAATTTTTTATATGTAATTCTCAAATTAATAATGAAAGTAATATTTTTGAATTTGAATTTGGATTTGCTAGAATTGCTATTGTATTTAAATTTATGTTCAAAATCATTTTATACTTGTGTTTATAAAATTTATGTTTATGTTCAAAATTAATAAACACTTGAAAATAACAAATATTACTGGTCAAAATTTTGCCTCGGGAACTGTGCAAAAAGACGTCAATCAATCAATAATATGTCAGATTTTGTAAGAATCGGATTTTGAACCTGGGCCCATCAAATTGTATGAGCTTGCGATTTTGATTAATGGTGGGAACCACCAAATTGTATGAATTGGTGTCATGGAATTTTTTTTATATTGTATAGTGCATTTAGGCTTATAGGATTGTAGTAATAAATAATAAGTGCCCTTAATTTTTTTTATACGAAATGATATAATTCAAGTAGTTAGATCACACTTATCTATGTTGTGGGGTCATAAATTAGAGTCATCGTTTGCCCAATCAAAAATGAAATGTAGTTTTAACTTATTTAAATTTAATTAATTAATGTATAATAAAATAAAAATAGTATATGTAGAACTAAATGTAGCATTGATAGTTGTAGGTAAATTTGAGTGTAGCATAAAATCTATTATGCAACACTACTAACTTATGTTGTAGAGTATAGTACACATGGACATGGTTGACGATGGTTTATAAGCTCTTTCAAATATTTTATAAGTTATTTAAAAGCTTATAAATTCTGTCAAATGTATTTAAGAAAATAAGATGTTTAACAGTTTATAAGATCATAAAATTCATTTCTAACAACTTATAAATGTAAAAAATAATTGAAATTTCCCAACTTAATTTCCCAATCCCTGTGCCCCCAAACTTAATTTCCCAACTTACTTCTACCTCAACATAAAAATTTATTTTACATTAAAATTAAAAAATTAAAAAGATTTATAATAAATTCTCAAATATCTTAAAAATGTATTAGTCAAACACTTTAGCAACTTATATGCTATTTTAAAATTATATCTTATAAATTTTTAAAACAACTTATAAGATGTTAGAATTTATAATAATTTTTTTAAATAAATTTGGCTAAGCAGGCTCTTAATACTATTAAGAGATGAGAAAAGAGTAGATGTAACGAGCATTAAGTTATGTGAAAATATGTGAAGATATAGATGTATAATTGGGAAGGGTTGGATATGTACTTGGATGGAGTATTAATTAAACACATTAAAAAATTAAATTGAATCACGAAATATATTACATATAACATAATGACAAAAAAAGTATCCTTTCAAAGGTAATCTAAATCTTTTATTAGAGGAAAACGTGAATAATATTTTTACTTTCAAATTGATATTTTGTTTTAGCGCCACATTCTGAGCTAATCATAGACAAATTTTGTTGAAAAATAAATTTATCTCGAGGGGCAAAAAGTCAACAAAGAATCCAAACACTGATAAAGCAAAATAAAAGTCGTGCCTCCATTGTTAATATACAGCACACCTGGAGAATGTTATAAAGGCCGAAGTTGGTGATTTACTTTTATCTCTTCTTAGTTCTTACACATCAAGTACCAGTAGAAAATCTGGAAATTTACTGCGACATTTAAACACGAAACGGGACACACAAACATTTATTATACAGCTACGCTTGTCTTGTGAATATAGAAAACTGTCGCTCATTGAACTCATCAAATCCTTATGGCATGAGCATACACATATCGTGTAACATAAACAACAGTCCACAAAAACGAGATCACAAGAACATACTCCCCAAACTCGTCTCACATTTACAAGGGCATAAGATACCACAATGATTTCCAAAAACAGGACAACTTGACCTTACCTTTTTATAGAGGTCGTCCCAATTACTTCCTGCTGATAGAGAGGAACTCAAAGCTTCGTAGAGGATCATCACGAGAGCCTTTAATGGCACGAGAAAATGAAGATGTTTTTTGCTCAGTTCCAGGTTGGATTCTTTGAGTGGTGGAAATACGACCACCAGTTGCCACCAATCTGCTAGGGCGGCCATCAATGGGTTCACCAGATGTGGTTGGTCTGCTTGTTGAAACGGCAGCAGCTCTCTTTGAAGAGCTGCCATTTCGAGAAGGGCGGCCCCTTTCTGAATCAGGTTGCTGTATTTATAAGGAACCATATTAATATTATTTTGGCAAAATCATGCTTTTCGTGTTTGGGGAGGGGGAGGAACTTCCAGAAAACGAAATGCAGCAAAAGTATATGATATGTTAAAACTAAGACAATTTTCCATGGGATGGGGAAGATGAGATACCACATCCTTTGATGAGGGTACTTTTTCCGATGTCCTGTGCCGACCAGTGCTCGTAGTGTTTCTTATAGCTTCCACTGCACCTGAGAATCTATCTCGAAAGTCGTACTTCGCTGGACAAAAGACAAGACCAGTGACCATCAAAAATAAACATTACTGGCAGCTGCATAATATGAAAACTTCATAGGAGCTGAAAACAGTGTTGTGACATAATTCTAGAATTGACAGACAATAGATTTAGAACAAATTAGAAGGATATTTTTTTTTTTTTTAGCAGTTGTTGAATAAACAAATGAATCAATTGAGAGGTTGATTCTGCACTGCCAAAAGTTAGAATGTTGGCTGGCAATGTCTGAGAATTTGGCCTCAAAATCAAGGGATAACATATTTGGTCTCCTGTTAAATCTCAAAAAATATATATAATATACTCATTACATGTGAACTGGGGTTCAATTTGAAGTAACTTCACCAGGACATGAGACAATCCCATTTATTCTATTATATGACTCATGGGCTTATGGAGCCCCAATTCAATCATATTAATATTTATTCTTAACTCAAATAGATGAGTTAAGAATGAATATTCATTCTGATCTGTCATTGATGATGATTTTAATATTCATTCTTAACTCGAATAGATTATTAAGCATTTTCTGTTCACTTCATATTATTGCAAAAATAACACCTTAATATTAGTATAAAGGCAATCAGCTCAAGTTAATCAGGAACCATCATATATGTTCACGGTAAAGTTGCCCAAAAGAGGAACCGGTGGTTCCGGAACCAAAATCATGTATTACAAGATTATGTTTGGGTTCCATTAAATCGAGAACGGGAACCAGCAGTTCTAATATATAATTATATATATATTAATAATTTCAATTATTCATGCGATAATTTTAATAAATATTTTTACCCCTTTTTCATTATTTGTAATTTTTAAATTGTAATGTAGGTTTTAAATTGTGAACGCCCCATATTATTAATTTGTAAGTTGTTTTTACCTTATAATTTATAATTTTTGTAAGTTGTTTTCATGTAATTTTTTTTGAGTTGTAATTTATAAACTTTGTATTCCAAATTTTTTTTTTATTTTTTTATCGGACAACAACAAAACTTTATTATAATTTATAATTTTTGTAAGTTGTTTTCATTTAGTTTTTTTAAGATGTAATTTATAAACTTTGTATTCCAAATTTATTTGATTATTTATTCTTTTATCGGACAACAAGACTTTATTAACATAATAAGAAAGTACAGGGGTACAATTACAAGAGATACCCACAAGTTCAATATTTACACACTCAACAATGTAAAATCATTTTGGATTTGCTAACCAATCAGAGTAAGAAAAATTAGAGCACCTTAACTCTTTCACATAAAACCAACTCCATTTCTTATTTGTATTCTAATTGCATTTTGTAAGGTTGAAAGTTGAATACAATAAAATCTTATTTGTTAAAATATAATTTTCATTTATTTTCTATACTTGAATTAAGAAAAATAGTAACATGTTGTTTAATATATAAATAAAAACGGTTCGGAACCATGAACCGTCAGTTCGATGGGCAACTGCAGTTCACGGAATGGCTGTATGAAAGGACTATCAACAGAGAAATCTACATTTTTAGTTCTCATTTTGGTCAAAGTGATATATATACCTGATGTTCTACCCGGTGGTCTTTCACCAGAGGGTCCAGCAACAGCATTACCAGTTGGATTCTGTAATCAAGTCAATTAACTTTGAGACCCATAAAAACAACACAAAACAAAGATATGTATAGGCAAAAACTTACCCTTGGTCTGGAACTTGAACCAATTTGAGGATACTTCAACATAGTCCAATCAAACACGTAGTCAAATTGGTAACCTGCATGAATGTTTAGTGAAACTAGTAAAGAGGGCACACAAACACTGAAGAAAATTTAACAGCACCAATTGAAATTTGGAATTCGGAGATTAAAACCCATAAGACAGTTACATTATTGATTACCTTCACGAATAAATAAGTCCCGGAAAAGCCTTTTTAAATAGGAATAGTCTGGCTTGTCCTCGAATCTCAAGGACCGAACATAGTGAAAGTAAGACATGAACTCTGATGGATATAATTTGCAAAGTGCCTGTAATAATTTAGATGAAGTTCAATTCACTTTCTGTAAACTCATCAGAAACAACAAAGTAAACCATCAAATCTAGGGAGCCATGACACATGATGGAAATCCAGTCCAGGTTTCAATTTGGTTCTATATAGAATGGACAGGGAGATCGTTATGTACAAATGTGAATGTGATATTTATATTTTACAATAAAGAAATTACTATTCCTCAACCTAATCAAGTATCAGAATCAGTCTAGAAAACCAAGTGGATAAATAGAAGGTAAGTATCGAAGGCTAACTTGGAACTTTAACATACTTGAGAACACATGCATTTGTAAAAAGGGCAAACAACATAAAAAGAGAAAAGGAGGCACGAGAATACAGACCTCTATAGGAGTTAACAATTTCTTCTCACTAATCTTATCATATTTCTGCTTTTTGGTTCCAGCTTTGAGTCCCTGCCAAGGAAGGCTGGTATAGAAAAAATGTAGAACAAGTACATGTTAAACTTTACAAATGTTGGATAGTCATTCACAACAACTAGCAAATTGCAAACACATACTGTATATGACCAACCTTCCTCGCAGAAAATACATTAGGACATAACCAAGAGATTCCAAATCATCTCTTCTGCTTTGTTCTGGCAGCATAAATATATCACAAAATCAATCAAGGAAACACATTGACATTTAGATAATGAACCACTATTATTATGTAATACATCACTAACCAACTCCAAGGTGTGTATTGACACTGGCATAGCGAGCAGTACCAGTGAGATTCTTGTTTTCCCTGTTATTAAATGTTAAAAGGAACATTGGCTAAGTACATTGAAGGACCACAAAATGCAGATATTGTTAAAACACTTAAACACACTTTACACCATAAATATATTCTGATAAGAACTCCACATTCTTAAAAGTCAAAAGCCAAAGTTCAGAAGGCATAAAACCACAGCAAAATAAAGTTATAGCAGATTTTTTTGATGTACTAATTGCTTCCACAAATTTGTTAAAGGTGTGCCTCAGGCGCATGGCGCTCGAGGCTATGAGTTGGGCGCCTTTTTTGTGTTCGGTTGGGGCGCTATTTTTAAAGCGCACGCCTCTGATGTGCCTCAACGTGCCACTCTAACTTTTCAGATCATTTCACCAAAAAACATGGATTGTGTACAAATTTTGAAATAAACACCATTTTTGACAATAAAATAACTCAAAAGAAAACGAAGGCAAATTATAAACAAGAAAATGGTTGAGTTTAGGCCTAGGGTTAAAGGAAAAAAGTTGGTAAAGAAAGGAGAAACTACGAAACAACACCGCTGCACCTAAACGTGTTGGAAACTTATTACTTATCAATTATCTCTGTTGGTGCAGTTTTTACTTATGATTAGAATGAGAAATAGACTATTGATTAGTTACTGCATTTTTTTTTTTGTGAGTTAATGGATTCTAACTTCACAACTTTAGTGTTTATTTCATAATAACATTATGTTTCATTGGTTGACTTTTGGGTATTATTATTTGATTTCATGTGGTACTGGATTTTATTTTGTAGGACAATGAGTCAAATATGTTATATTAATATCTTGTGCCTTTAACAACTATCCTTCGACCTTTGCAGAGGTCAAAACATGTATTGACACCAAAAAATCATGGCTGGCAGAATCCTATGAAGAGTGCACTGAGTTATCAGCTATTCTTTCCCAAAAAAATGAAGGCACATCTGAGTTTATCATGGTTGACAGAATCTTAGTAAGTATCTCTGCTCTACAAGCAGAGACAAATAAATTCATGTCACATGAGCATAGGAAAAGAAAACCCCATAACAGCATACATGGTTTAGTCTTATTTGAACATTCCTCCATCACTCTGTATGCCAGTGTTATCAATTGTTAGGTCTCAAGGAAAGCACAAAATAGACAGCTGAGGCAAGGATACTTCACAAAACTTCAGCCCATTAAATAATATAGCCTACCTATATGGTATGTGCTTATGAGACTGAAGATCTCTATACTTTTTGGCAAGACCAAAGTCAATGATATAAACCTGCAACGAAGACCAAAATAGTCAGGGATACAGTTGTCATGCCACCGTGGAGACACAATTAGGCAAAAGCCAATTGGTGTAATTCATCATTCAAAAGACGTTTGTTCATTCAGTGAGACCAACTGGAAATGGCATTCACAAATATCCTCCCAGAAAAATGTAAATTTTACACTTCTAAATTTCTCATAGCAGGAATATTACTTTAATAAACACAGAATAAAACAAACTAGAAAACTGCAGCAAATTAAAATGATCTTCAAATTTAAATAAATGCATACAGATATCAGAAGAGTAGCATGATGAAACAACACTATTTTTTAAAATACAGTGTGTTATTTTGAGAAAGAAAAATCAGCGAATGGAATGGTCTTATTCATAGAAATAGAAACAACACACAAGGCATGATTTGGGTACAAGAATTTTTTTACATCCTTTGATTTCCATGTTAGTTGAAGAGACACCGAAAGATATAAAATTGAGGGATACAAATTAAAATGCCTTGGAAGTTAAATAAACGCAGAGAGATATAAGGTGACTAACTAGCATGATGAAACAACACCATTTTTTTAAAGTAATCTAAAAACAACAAAGCCAGATAATCAACATTGTATTAGATCAGATGAGTCGCACACCTTTTAAAAAAAATATATATATATAGTGTGTTATTTTGAGAAAGAAAAATCTAAGAAAAGTCTTATTTGTGGAAATAGAAACAAGAAAATACAAGGCGTGATATGGGTAAATGAGAAAATTATACATCATATGATTTCCATTTTAGTTGTAGAGACACCGAGAGCAAGAAATTGGAGGATTACAAATTAAAATGTCTCGGAAGGTAAATAAATGCACAGAGATATAAGGTGTGTAGCATGATGAAACATCCCCTTCTTTTAAGTAGTGTAAAATGCAACAAAGCCAGAGAATCAACTTTCTATTGATATAAATAATATGAAGCCTAAAATGATAGGAAGGCATGCCTGATTTGCTTTGCGCCCCAAGCCCATCAAAAAGTTGTCAGGTTTTATATCACGGTGAAGAAATCCTCTTGAATGCATGTACTCCACTCTATTAATCTAGAAAAATGATACTAGTTATTATAGCTAAAGTTAATTAGAAATCAAGAGAAGGCCAAAAAAATCCCAACCACTTACAAGTTGATCTGCAAGCATTAATACTGTTTTCAGGGTAAACTTCCTGTTACAATAGTTAAAGAGATCTTCCAAACTTGGGCCCAGAAGATCTATCACCATGACATTATATTCACCCTCCACTCCAAACCATTTCAAGTTGGGAATGCCAGCTATACAATATGAAAAACCAACCGTTTTGAAAAGTAAGTACAATCTCAATTTGTCGCTCATGCTTCAGAAAAGAGTTATTTCAAAAAATTCATAAACATGACAGCACACTTACATGCAGTAATATTAAAATTGTATGTTTAAGAGAATCATTAACACAATTAAAAAAAAAAAGCAAGTGAAGAAGTGAAGGACAGAAATGTTCTTAAATCAAGTATGACAAGCAATTTTGCAGCAAATATACGCCAACTTCAGAATACCATATCCAAAAATCGTCTCAACCAAAAAGAGCTTGGTTGAGAAAATCCTTTTCCGAAGAGAAGTGCATGAGACATGATATTCCACATCATTGCCTCATGGACCTTGCCTACTACCGAATCATGAAAGACAAATGAGCATGCCATAGAAGCGTCCAAAATAAATGGTATACATAGTTTCTAGAAAAGAGCAACTGTAACTCTCATCCTGATCACCGGATCAAAGTCTATGGACAAATCAAGCTGCACTTTAACTACATATTTGATGTCTGACCAAATACATATCTGTCTCAGTGGCAACAATCTGGAAATAATCTATTGTGTGCATATTGGGAGATAAGATAAAGGGAGAAACTTACTTCCTCCTTGTAGAAGCATATAGATTTTTGATTCATAATGAAGTTGAGGGTGCTTAGTCTTCACCGATTCCTGATAATAACAGCATTACATATATTCAGTGATACAACAACGATTTATATTGTTAGTTGGTAAATAACAGCAAATGATATCAACAAGAATCCTATTAATGACTTGAAACTTCTTTAAATCAATGAAAAAAACATGGAATTAAGTGACAAGAAAATTTAATGTCACAAGGAATTAGCCCTGCTGCATGTTAAGAATAAGTATGCATCACATCTAGTCTTTCAATGTGAAATTTGAAATCAAAGCTGTTAGAAGTTGGATATAACTGATGTCGTAAAAGGTTTTGTTCTTGATCAATTTGATCTCAAATAGAGTTTGGTGATAGCAACTAGTCCTAAATTTGCTTTAGGATTCCACGTCATGTGTTTTCTCCTATATTTCTCCTACAATCAAGGGCAGGAAATTATAAAAAAAAAAATAAAAAAAATCGAGCATTCGCTGACATGTATTGCAGACTCCAGTTCGTGCTATGCATAGTCTTTTAGCGTACAAGATTAAGAAAGAAAGCTAATACTCATAATTAGTACACCAGATGACCAGATTTCACATGTCAAGTAAATCTATCAAGCCAAGATATATAAAAAACCAACAGTTGATTTTCTCAAAAACCTCATGAACATAAAAAAAGGATGAAACAAACATCAAGTAATGGGAAACTAAAAGAAACAATACCAGCTTAATGGCTACTTCTTCTCCATTCTGTATGTTCACACCTACATAATTAAAACAAAGGGGCGTGTATTAGTCTTCAGGAAAGCACACTAACAGTTACACTAATCCAAAAAAGCAAACAGGAAGTTCACAAAACGATGGAAAGAAAGTGGTACCTAAAAAGAGTTCACCAAATGAACCACAGCCAATTTTTCTCCCAAGCTTAAATTTGGCACCCACAACGTGATCCATTGCAGTCGATTCAAAGCAAGAAAACCTGAATTCCAATTTACACTAAACTCCACAAAGTATTCGGCAATTTCAGCTTAAAAATCGGGAGTAAAAAAACCCGAATTCGTGCCAAACAACGTTCCAAAAACAACGAATAGAATTGCCAAACGCGGATTCCCCACGAAGGATCCAACAAATCAGTAAATTAAACAAAACAAAAATATTCAATCACGAGAATCCTTCTCTGCTCGTACTACATCCTTGTAAAGACGAAACCCTAAATCGAAACCCTATTTAAAAATCCCATAATCCTTCTCATTGATCTGATTGGTCAAAACCCGAGAAAGAACTGATCAAAATCGAAGACGGCCGCGAGCAAGTGTTCTTTTGTCTAATTATTAGACCGAGTGAAGGAATATGTGAAATAATGATGGCACGAACAATATAAAGGGGAGACAAATGAGCGAAAATTGAGGGATTAGAAAGGAAAAAATAAAATAAAATAAAAAAGCAAGAGAGAAAGAAAAGAGTTTAGGGAAAGCAAAACAATGGATTTTGTTTTTGTGTGCTGGGTAGGTAAAAGCAAAATCGAAAGACAGAGGAAAAAACTAAAACAAGATCGATGATTTTGATTATTGGGGTGAGTGGTGAGTGGTGGGTGTTGGAAAAGAGAGCTTCTTTTTCATATACAAATTTTGCCCCTTTTTTTTTTCTATATTTTTATCGTATCATATAATTACTTCCCACCTATTATGCATTTATGCTCCACAATTATAAAGTATATTTAATCGGATAAAACAAAAGAAAAAATGGAACCTATTAAAGAAAAATAAAATTACACCAGTTTTGTCGAATATAAAATTTTACCGTGTAATTTTTGTGTGGGGATAATACCAAGATGTATATAAAATAAAGATTTAATGAAAAATAATATATTTGATCACAACCTCATAATTTTTTAATTTTTTTCTATAAATATTTCATTAGGAATTTTTTTTCCTCTTTGGAAACATAAGGAAGGAAGATTTTTAGAGATACTCGTAATCTTCTAATCTAATTTGATTTCCACTAGACATCAAAGATATGGCAAAGTATTATATGAAAATAGTTGATGATAAGTTTATTATAAAACAATTTTAAAGTATCATTAATTTCATTGGGAGTATTATTAATCTCATCAGGGATATCATTAGTCCGAGTTCAAGAAAATTGTTTTAAATTTTCTTGAACTCAAACTAATGATACCCCTGACAAATGTAATGATACTCCTAATGAAATTAATGATACGCTAAAACTATTTCATGTTAATCTTATTATGAAGCGTTTTCATATAAAACTTACTCCAAAGATATTAGACAAGACACAGTCTTATATACACTTGGTGCACGCTGCACTTGCTCAACAATTGAGTTTGTTTATACTAAAAATGTAGGTTGATTACCCTAAAATGTGTGGTTAAATCATACTAAAAAGTCTACATTAAAGTCGATTTTCAGTGTGAACTTTTCAATGTAATCTAACCACACTTTTCAGTGTAATCAAATCATACTTTTCTATGTAACCAATTTCAATTATTGAGTGAGTGCATCATACACCAAGTATATAAGAGAACTACTCATTAGACAAAGTCGAATATGTATAGAGTGAATTGGTTCATACATGAATCGTTGAAGGATATTAGTTATTTTTATTAAATAATATTAATTTTTTTTAACTGAAGAGTCTTAGTTTGTTTTCAATGGACAACTAATACGCTTCAGTGAAAACAACTTATACACTTAAGCGAAAACAACTAATACTTTTTAGTGAAAATAATTAATATCCTTTAATAATTCATCTATGAACCATTTTCACTATTTACTTTGTTGATAAAGTTTTATATGAATATTGTTATGATAAGCTTATACGAAACTGTTTTGGTGCTTACAAATTCTCCTATGAAACTTGTTCATAGTATGTAATTTATACATTACATTTATTTGGTGATACCATTACTTTTATAAACTAATATCATAGAGGGAAAATGCTATGAATAATAGCTTGTAAGAGCAATGGTATCACTAAATGAATAACAATATCAAATTCATACTACGAAGAAGTTTCACGGGAGAGTGATTATTGAAAGTTTTAAAGTATCAGATATTTGATCAACAGTATTAAGAAACTCATCTGGAGTTTCAATAATTGGGGTCAGTAGAATCATTCTATTGTTCATGAATATTATCTACAATATTTTTAACTATTTCAACTATTCATATTCAATATAAAATAATATTATAATATTTAAATTTAACGTATCAAGTTTTTCAATTAAAAAAATATTTAAAGTACCATATATATGACCAACAATATCAAGTATTTAATGAATGAGTATATATAGACTGGGAGGTGTGTATTCAATTGAGATTTTATTGGATTTTTTGGACTTTAAAAGTTTGTGGATTTAGAAAATTTATAGACTCCATGCAGAGTTTGACTGACTTTTTATAGTGATTTACATGGATTTTCTCCGGCGCTGGAACAATTGATGCAAATGTATATGTGACACACTTGTATATAAAAAAAGTTATCCAAATGGTTTAGAAAAATATAAAAAATACATTAGTTTCAAAAAATACATTATCATTCATCATTATTATTCTCATCTTCATTTCCATCACCGTTATACCTCGACCTCATTAGAAGTCTTTGTTTGTTAGAAGAGATTTTTGGAGAGTAAAATCTATTTATATTGTTGGAGAAGAGACTTGGCAGCGGCGCGGAGAATCCCGATCCTCGTGGGGGTCCGCCCCGAACAATGCGGGGAATTCCCAAAACAAACAGGGACGGGGACGGAGAATTTTTTTTGCACCGTAGGCGGGGATGGGGGACCTGCATTATTTTTTATATAATTAATATATTTATATATATAATTTAAATTTAAAAGTAAATTACAAATAAATAATTTCCCACTCAATTAACTATTTATTCAATATTACATCTATATTTTATTTAATATTATGTTATTAGTTCCAAATTATATAATTTTCACTTTAGTATATATGTTAACTAAAAATATTAGAATTAGAGGTTCTTCAAATTTTAAATTAATTTTTTTAACACCAACTTAAAGTAATTGTTGTGTTTGATTAAATTTCTTAATTTAGATATTATTTTATATTTTAAAGATGAGGTAAAAAAAAAAAATTAGGCGGGAATGGAGGGAAAATTTTCGTTGTTTATTTCGCGGGTATAGGGATGGGGAATGAACCCCCATCCCCACCCCGTTGACATCCCCATTGAAGAGAATCAAATAAATTTTATAGACTCTTGAATATCTAAATACTAGTATGATCCCCGCGAAAAATCGCGGGTTTCGACAAAAAAGTTAGTTTTATATTTAAAAATATCATATAAATATGTTTTTATTAATTTAGTTATCTAATTATTAATTATTTATATTAACGTTTTTTGGCATATCGTAATCAGACTTTACTTGACCCATATTTTATAAAATTGGGCCTAAATTGGACAAAATAAAAAAGAGTGTCCTAATTTTTCAAGTTATAAAGATATTGTCCTAATTTTGCGAGTTTGTAAAGATACTAACTCAATCTTGCAAACTCATAAAAAATAGTGTCCTAATTGAACAAACACTCATAAAAATAGTGTCATAAATAGCAATTTTTGTTATAGTCAATTTAGTTGATGGTAACGAAGAGTATTAATTTTAATTTAAAAAACATTAGTTGGTTAAAGTGAAGTATATCTAAAAATAATTATAAAGTGGTTTATATATGAAATAACTTAATTCCAAAACATACTCTCAACACTAATATGAATTGAATTGTATACAATAAATCATGCTTTATAATTTATAACTAAATTAATTCATATAAGCAAGAAATAATTTTTTTTTTTGCAAGTTCGTAAATATATTTTCTCAATTTTGCAAGTCCGCAAAGATACTATCCTATTTTTACAAACAAACATAAGACAATGTCCTAAAATAATAAAATTTCCCTTATAACCAATACATTTCAGAAAAGTAAGATTTAGAAATAAAAAAATAATAATATCAATTTGTTCTGTCTTTAAATAAACTTTTTAATATATGAATGTTGGGACATTGTCAGTTTTGATTAAGATCCCAAAGCCCCTGAAAAGATGATTGCCTTAATCTGTCTTTGTCAGGCTAGTCTTGGTTAGGATTAGTACTTAGTCATTTTACACTTCACAGGTACTCAGTGAGAGGAGAACTCACTGGAGACAATCAAGACTCAGAGCCTGAAGACGAAGAGCACCATCCTGAACTTATGGCAGTCCTCTAAGCTGGCTGAGTAAGTGTCAGTGATGAAGAGTATGACCCTGAGGTCATTACTAACTCAGTCCTGAAGGGAACAGGATGTCACTGAGTTAATGGGAAGACTTGGAGTAGAGCCAAGCAATGCAAAAGGAATTTCAGCGTCAGGACAAGACTGGTGGGCTCAAGACAAAATGAACTTAATAAGACAAGCCTGAAGCTCAGGAATAAGTTCTGACATTCTCACCAACCTGATGACGTGGACCAATCCGAGAAGGACACGCACGTACGGAACCTGACATGAAGACTGAATTCAGACTGCATATTCAACGGGCAAGCATTTAATGTGCATTTAATGCAAATACCAAATCCATGCAAGGACGGCTGCTGTATGAAGATATGTCCGTTTGAAGCCACTCTACATAGATGACTAGAAGGCTATCTCTCCAACGGATAGTTATTCAAATCACCTATAAATACAGAAGGCCTTGAACCCATTCAAGGTTACGGGAAATTTCCAAGCCAGAAATTACTCAAACTCTCAAGCATTCAAAGCATTCAACCTTTAAGAGAAGCACTCAAAACCTTCTAAATTTCCCAAGTGTTTCTTAGCAATTGAGAGTTACTCTGTATTCCAAGAGCTAATTAGAATTATCTTAAAGCTTAGAGAGATTATCCAATCCTTAGCATTGCTTTGCCTTGTAAGGATAATCTCAACTTAGTTGGAATCCAAACTGAAACCAAAACCCTAAGATAGGCTTGTTGGGAGTAAGTCAGTTAGAGTGTTAGTAAGTGGAGTTGTATAGATCAGTGAGGATAGCTGGTCTTGGTGCACCTTGGCACGTTAAAAACAAGAATCCCTTGAGTGGATTTCCTGTTAAGTCAGGCCGTGGACGTAGGAGCTTGAGACTCTGAACCACGTTAAACTCCTTGTGTTCTTACTGCTTTGATATTGTGCATACTTGCTATATTAATTGTTCATTCATCGCATTCAAGTTTATCAGGTCTGAATCAATCAGACTGATCTTCAAAAGAGCACTGCCCTACTAAACACCTTTCAGATTTGAGTAAAACAAGTTTTTCAGAAAGCAAACTAAACAAGACTTTAAACTTTCAGGGCTCAAACATTTCCGCACTGAACTTGAACTGATAGTTAGCCAACTGACCCGCACCAAGTGTAGTCAGTAGGTATATTATCAGCTCCTAGTTCTTCACCACTCTGAGTAAAGGGGACTCAGTCAGTTTTAAGTTAGAAAAATTGGTATACGTGTATTCCCCCCCCATACACGTATTCCTCAGTCTTGTACCGGGACCAACAAGTGGTATCAGAGCAGTGGTTCGAAAGACCACTGACTTTGAATACTAATAGTTTCAGAGGAGAAACTGTTGGTGGTCACTGAACAGATCTGAGTTTGCTTTTCATAAAACTTGCATCATCATGACTTCGAGGAGACTTGAAGCTTCGTTACCTGAATTCTCTGTGTCTAACTTTTTCTATTGGAAGTTCAGATTAGAAGCACATCTAGATGCCATCCATGACCAAATGCCGCGTGTACTCAGGGAGGGACCGATCAAGATCACTATTCCTAACGTCAGAGGACTGGGATATGAGGATCTTGCGATTGGCGTGCAGGTTCCTAAAGAAAGGAAAGACATGACCAACGATGAAATCAAGATGGTGGGACTTGACAACGTCGCCAGAAACATCATCTTGCACACGGTGCCCTTCGAGGAGTCAGCCAGGCTGATGAACTTAAAGACGGCAAAGGAGGTCTGGGATGAGCTGACAAGGATGTGTGAGGGATCTGAAAAGATCAAGGAGAACAAGAGAAACATTGCCATTCAGAAATTCGAGGCGTTCGAGATGCTGCCTGACGAGAGCATAGATCAAATGGAGTCTAGATTCATCAAGTTGATGAATGAGATGGTGATGCTGGACAAGGATGTCCCAAGGAGAGATGTTGCTTCAAAGATCCTGAATGCCCTTCCTAAGAGATGGGACAACAGTGTAATTATGCTTAAGAACACTCAGGATATGAGTAACATAACTTCTGCTTTACTTTTTTCAGAGCTCAAAGCGCTTGAATTCGATCTTAACAAAAGAAAGAAGAAAGTACAGTCAGAAGAGGAAGTGAAGGAGAAAACTCCTGAGAAAAGTGTGGCGTTCAAGGCCAGGTCTGAACCTGTTGAGCCCTTATCAAACTCTTCATCAAAGTCACTGATGGAGATGAGCAGGGAAGAACTCGCTGAGGAGTACAGCCTGATGGCCAGACGATTTGACAAGCTCAATTCCAGGTTTGGTCGTTATAAAAAGTTTTATCAGGACTCACGTGATAGGAAACCTGAAGGAACCCACCAAAGCTCGAGGAGATATGAGGAGCGAAGGAATACTGACCAGATGAGAGAACGTGGTGATGAAAGGAGATATTCTGAACCAAAACCTGAAAGAAGAGACGAACAGAGACGTACTCGCAATGATAGATATCCAACAAAGACTGAAAGCTCACCAAGAACCAGGGAACCTGACTCAAGGAGGAACCCTGAACCGAGAAAAGAAAGAGTGAGTGAGCAGGTAGCATGTTACAGCTGTAACAAGATTGGTCACTATCAGTACGACTGCCCGGAGCTGAGTGCGAGGGAGAGAGAGGAAAGGAGAGCCACTAGGGATCTAAGATCTGCTGATCGGAGAGCGATGGTCGCTGAAGATGCAACAGATTCTGACGGTCCTGCTGAAAGGTCACCTGAACTCTTCTCAGATGACGAGTACGATGATGTCTGTCTGATGGCTAGGGATGAGCCTGAGGTAACATCAAATTCTGTTTGTGCTTCTTACACTGGTCAAAATCCTGAGCTTAGCTCAGAGTCAGTTAGAGAAATGAACCTTCAGATCTGTCTTGATCAATTGATGGTTGATTTCTCCAGACTGCAGGAAACTAATGTCTTCTTGGTTGAGGAGAACAAGAAATTGAGTACTGAAGTTCAAAACCTGAATGAACAACTCACTCAGTCTGATCTTAAAGAATCAGCTCAAATTGTGAGACTAACTCAGGAGATTGATTTAATCAATACTGAGCGTCTTCCAAGAGAGAAGATTCTGAAGGAACTGGCTGAGGAAGAGCTGGTCGGGAAGGAAGAACTGAAAGTACTTAAGAGTAAGTTTGATGACCTCTTTACCAGACATGAAATCCTGAAAAAGAGTGAGGACTCTCTCAAGAAAAAGGTTGCAGCAATGAATAAATCCTCAGTGGCTAGAGAGGAAATAAATAGCAACCAGATACTTGGGAACAAGAAAAAGGGACTTGGATATGTTCCTGAGAAATCCTCACAAGGTCAGTCTCATGTTGCTTCAGGGAGCAACACTGAGAGGGTATTTGTTCAGACAGGCCAGAGTGCACCTAAGGTTGTGCTCCAGGCCCGTCAAACTGATAAGGGCAAGGAAACCGTTGACACAGTCAGGGTTGCTCCTAAGGTAGCTAAGCCAAAACCCAAGGGAAAGGCAAAGCAACCTACGGAAGCCCCTGAGAGCTCAGGCCAGGGAAAACCTCAGCGAAAGCAGAGGAAGACTCAGGCTAAGAGCCCTCAGACTTGTCAGCGAGGGTACCATCATGCTTGGCAATACCAACAGGGAAGGCCAAACATGATGACACCCCCGTGGTTTTGGCATCCTGAGGCCTTTAACTGTTTTCCATTTCCTCACTTGCCTAGGGGAAATAGAAATCAGGGTCCTTATCAAGAACAGGGCCCAAGACCTGCTGCACCCAGACCTAGGAAGAACAGGAAGCCAGCCCAAAAGGCACCCACTCAGGCTCTTGTGAAGCCTAAGTCTAACACTCATACACCATCTTCCTCTAAGGCAAAGAAGAAGAAAGTTGTGTATGTCGATGTTTCAGGGAGACAAATTTACCACTCTGAGGCAATCAGGGTTGTGAAGCAAGTCTGGATCCCGAAGGGTACAGCTGACACAATAGGACCCAACACCCAATGGGTACCTAAAGCCTGATTTGCTTGCAGGCGGCTGTGGATCACAACAAGAGGAGAGGAGACTCAATCAAAGCTGTTTGGTACCTAGACAGTGGTTACTCAAAGCACATGACTGGAATGAAGAGTCTTCTCCAAGAGTATCAAGCTAAAGATGGTCCACAGGTAACCTTTGGTGATAACTCAAAAGGTGTTACTAAAGGTTTTGGTGTTCTAATTATAGGTACAGTCAGAGTGGAAAATGTGTCCTTTGTGGAAGGACTGAAGCATAACCTGCTGTCAGTAAGTCAATTCTGTGACAAAGGGTTCAGTGTTGAGTTCTCATCGAATACATGTTCAGTCAAGGACAAATCAACACAGGTGCTTCTATCAGGTATAAGGAAAGGTAACGTTTATCTCGCTGATTGGAGCAGCACTATTCCTAATACTTGTTTTGTTGCTAAAAGCTCTCTAGAGCTCAGTTGGTTATGACATAAAAGATTAAGCCACTTGAACTTCAAGATTCTTAACAAAATTTCTAGACAGTCACTTGTTGATGGTCTACCTAATGAAGTTTTTAGCAAAGATCACGTGTGCAAAGCTTGTCAGGAAGGGAAGCAGGTCAGAGCGTCATTCAAAGAGAAAGCCTCTTATTCCACTGACAGGATACTTCAGCTCTTGCACATGGATTTATTTGGTCCCATAACACCTGTGAGTATGAATGGTAGAAAGTATACCCTTGTGGTTATTAATGATTATTCTAGATATACTTGGGTTATTTTCTTGTTAAATAAGAAGGAAACACAGGTGAAGCTTCCAGAGTTGCTCAGGAGACTCAGCAATGAGAAGAATCAGTCCATTACTAAGATCAGATCTGACAAGGGCACTGAATTTATAAATTCATATATTTCTGACTTCTGTAATGAACTTGGTATAGCTCATGAGACTTCTGCAGCTAGAACCCCACAACAGAATGGTGTCGCTGAAAGAAGGAACAGGACACTGAAGGAGGCTGCAAGGACCATGCTGGCTGAGTCAGGATTTCCCAAGAAATTTTGGGCTGAGGCAATCAACACTGCATGCTACACTCAGAACAGATCCATGCTGAACAAACAACATGCTCAGACCCCATATGAGACATGGAACAAAAGGAAACCTCGTATTTCTTATTTTCATGTATTTGGTTGCAAGTGCTTCATCCTCAACAATGGGAAGACCCAGTTGAAAGCCTTTGATAGCAAATCTGATGAAGGAATATTCTTAGGATATTCTGAAGTTAGTAAAGCCTTCAGGGTTTACAATTGTAGGACTCTTGTTGTGGAAGAATCACCTCATGTTGTCTTTGATGAATCTGCTAATGAGTCTAGGGCAAAGGTGTTGAATCCTGACACTGAGGAGGTCACAAGGAGTGTGACAAGGCTGAGCTTGAAGAATCAACCTGATCCCAAGATCAAAACTGTGCCAATTCCGAGATGGGATGATGATGACGACCAGGATGATGAATCAGGTGCCACTCCTAAGCCCAACACATCAGGGATTATTGAGCCTCAGACTGAGGAACCGGCTTAACCTGAGGTAAGCACCGTCTATGAAGATGCTGTTGTAGCTGAGACGGTTCCTGAGTCACCTCATCAAGGGGGAATCAATGTTCCTGACATTGAACTTATTAATCCCTTTGGCATAGACTCAGGATCATCCCCTTCTGTTCAATTTCCTGAATTTTATGAGCCTGTAGACACTAACATTGCAGGTACTTCAGGAACAACTCCTGGCAAGAGAACATGGCTAGAAGATCATCCCATTGATCAAATCATTGGTGATCCAACTGAGGGAGTCAGGACCAGACGGTTCCATGGTGAGAGTGCATTGTTCTGTTGCTTTCTCTCTGAGCAAGAGCCTCAGAACATTGAAGAAGCTCTCACTGACTCGAACTGGATCATAGCCATGCAAGAGGAGTTGAATCAGTTCACAAGGAATCAGGTTTGGGAACTGGTGGATAGACCTAGGCATCAAGGTGTGATTGGTACCAAGTGGGTCTTTAAGAACAAGAAGGATGAGAATGGTGTTGTGGTAAGGAACAAGGCTAGACTGGTTGCAAAAGGGTATTGTCAGTCGGAAGGAATAGACTATGATGAGACTTTTGCTCCAGTGGCTAGGTTGGAAGCTATCAGGTTGTTCCTTGCATATGCAACATACAAGAAGTTCAAGGTGTATCAAATGGATGTCAAGAGTGCCTTCCTGAATGGTGTACTCAATGAAGAGGTATATGTTGAACAACCTCCCGGGTTTGAGGTTGGAGATAGAGTATACCATTTGAAGAAAGCACTCTATGGACTTAAGCAAGCACCAAGAGCTTGGTATGATACCCTCTCTCAATTCCTGACAGACCATGGGTTCAAGAAGGGAACTGTGGACATGACATTGTTCAGGATCACTGAAGGTGATGACATTCTCTTGGTCCAGATTTATGTGGATGACATAATATTTGGATCACCAAATCATCATCTCTGTGAGAAATTCTCTAAGTTGATGACTGGTAAATTTGAGATGTCCATGATGGGAGAGATGAACTTCTTTTTAGGATTGTAGGTCAAGCAGACTGATCAAGGTATATTCATTAATCAGGCCAAGTATACAAGAGACTTGATTCATAAGTTTGGTGTTCAGAACAGCAATCCAGCCAGGATCCCTATGAACACAAATTGGAAGATTGATCCTGACACTGAAGGGACTTCAGTAAATCAGACTGAGTATCATGGGCTGATAGGTTCTTTGTTGTACCTGACTGTAAGTAGGCCTGACATTACATTTGCAGTTGGTGTGTGTGCTAGGTATCAGTCTGATCCCAAAAGAAGTCATTTGGATGCTGCTAAGAGGATACTTAAGTATTTGAAAAGGACAGTCAATATGGGACTATGGTATCCTTCAGATGACAACTTAGAACTGACAGGTTATTCAGATGCAGATTATGGAGGTTGTAGGATTGATAGAAAATCAACCTCAGGGACATGTCAGTTTTTGGAAAGTAAGTTGATCTCGTGGTTTAGTATGAAGCAGAATTCAGTGGCTACATCCACGACTGAGGCTGAGTATATGGCTGCAGGTAGTTGTTGTGCTCAGATTTTATGGTTGAGGCAACAGTTGAGGGACTACCAAGTGTTTGCTAATCAGGTTCCAATCTATTGAGATAACAATAGTGCTATAGCAATTACTCAGAACCCAGTGCTTCACACAAGGTGCAAGCATGTGGATATTAGATACCACTTCATTCGAGATCATGTGGAGAAGAAAGATATTAGGATGGAGAAGATTCACACTGACAGGCAAAGAGCTGACATCTTGACTAAGCCTCTGGCTGAATCGAGGTTTATGGAACTGTCAGTGGAGTTAGGACTCTTAGATCCAGGAGAGCAGTCAGCGTAGGGTTCTAGGGGGAACTCAGGCCAGACTCGACTCAGCGAGGTATCAGGGTGCTACAATGTCTCCCTGACAGGTATGAGTTCTAACCTGACTCCTGTGAATTTCAAGCGTCTCCCTGAGTCCTTCGTCCTGAAAATCTTTATTAAATGCATTCCGTTCTCATTAAAAGCGCGCCTTTTCATATTTAAACCCACGCGCACGGAGCATTTAATACTACAGATACTTTTTCATATACGTGTCCATTTTATATGGAATATGACTGACATGGGGTTTAATTGAAGCTGAGATTAATCCTGGCCCCTCATTTCAAAACCTTTCGAATTCAGGGATCAATCTCAACCCCACGTTTGAGTAACTGACTTAGTCTTATCAATCAAGAGTGTCATTTGAGGTTTTTACGCAAACACAACGCACAATCTGCACACTGAGTTTTCTCTTGCTCAAACACAGATAACTCTTTCGAAAAATCTCTTCCTTTCAAAATAATGGCATTCCTCGATTCCAACTGGACAACCGACAAGATCGTCGACGTTGTTGAGAAGAAACTGGTACACATGGAGCAAGTCATCTCCATGGAAGGTATCTGTCTTACGGTTGAGGAAATCAAACCCGTATTTAAATGGATTTCCGATGCCGGGTTGGAAACATACTTCACCACCCGCCCCATTTCCGTGCTCCCAAGAACAGTTGTGGAAGCATATTTGAATATGTTCTTGCGAAAGGGGGAAGTTTTCACAAAGGTGATTGCGTTGAAGCCGACGGGAGAGAAGGACGGCGACGGCGAACCTCTTTACAACACGGAGGTGGTCACTATCAACTTCAGGCAGGCGGTGAGGGAAGTCTTCAAGCTGCCTTTCTCAGGCATCAACCCAAGAACCTACAAGGAGAACTCAGAGGGAGAGTTTCTTGGGAAATGGACCAAGTCAGGGTCATCGGAGTTCAGGGCTCGCCAGAACAAGAGTACGTTAAAGCCTGAGTATAGAGCTCTGGTGGACTTGGTATCCAAGATGGTGATGGGCGCAACTGGCTCTCACGAGCAATTGAGTCTGCCCAAGCTGAGACTCATGGGAGCTATCGTTGATGGAGTAGAAGCGAACTGGGAGCAGCTCTTTCTCGATCAACTCCATCAGGCAGGATTGGACAAACTTACGCGTGACAAGGAGAAGAAGCACATTTCCGTCAGTGCCATCTTGCCTTTCGGTACGAGGATGTCCATCCTGATTGCTCATGCTTGCCATGGGTAACCTTCGACTTCGAGGATAGTCTCTCCTCGAAGAAGGTAATGTTTTCCTCACTGAGTGATACTTATTCAGTGCTAGGGCTGACTGATCCCAATGCGAAAGCAAAGGGTCAGGCCAAAAAGCCAGCTGGTAAGGCCAAGAGGGTGGCAACCAGTCTCATTGAACGAGTAGATGACCTCCTTGAGAGGAGTAAGGATGGTGAGGAGGTTGCTGCTGAGGAGGTGGAGCAGCCTGAGGTGGAGATGGCTGAGAAGAGGAAGAAGGTAAGGGTCGTGCTGGCAGGGAAGAGCACGAAGTCAGGGACTGAGTCTGATCCCAAGAAGGCCGGGTCTGAGGCTGAGGGAACTGACGATGACGTCAGAAAGGAGGGTGCTCAGGGAGAGAGGCCCCTGAAAAGGCTAAGGAAGGGGACCAGAAAATCCCCTGCTAAGAAGCTGCCTGAAGTGAGTGAGAGGGAGAAGTCAAGCTCTCCTGGAGCCTCTGACTTGGAGGAAGTAAGAAAGACTGTCGAGACGGCTGAGTCGCTGCAGCCTGAGACAGCACCCACTCAAACACACCCACACCCTGAAACCCAAACACCTTCCATCCCTAACCCCACACCTCAAACTCCCCAACCACCCCAAACCTCAGAGCCAAATCATCCTACTGAGTCAGCGCCTTCAACTTCACACATAAATGAGCCTGACCAGTCAGCCGAGCCAAATATTCCAAACCCCTCAGACTTTCCCTCATACCCCAATCCCAAGGACTGCCCCAAATCCATTCCAACTGAAGAGGATGAATTCCTTGAATTGGAGGAGGAGGAACTGGATGAACACATGGCAGGAGGGATACTGGAGAACACCCTCAGGGGGAACGCCACAGAATGGGCAGGGAAGTGCTGGCCTGGGCTATACAAGTACACTGAGCTGCTGGCGTATGTGATTGAGCTCAAGGTTTGGTTGGACTTCAAACAATCAAACATGCAGGAGCAACATATGCTGGTGGATGCTCGTGGCTGGGAGCATTGGGAGACTGATGAGGCCAAGATTTGCTCTTTCTTTGGACTTACTAGCTGGCTTCAACTTTTGAACTTCGATAACCTGAAGCAGTTAGTGGCTGAATTGATGTCCAAGAGCAAGGCTGACAACCTGTCAGGTGACGAGAAGGAGAATGAGGATGATGAAGGAGCTCAGGGTGGAGACCTGGAGAAGGCAGTGGAGGAGACTGCACAGGAAATTGGTGAGATGAACTCTGAGCCTCAGGCTCAGGGGGAAGGTGATAAGAACACTGGTGCCAAGGGTGGACCAGTGGCTGAGGATGTTGTGAACATCTCAGCTGCCAGTGAGACATCTGTCAATGAAGGGATTCCCTGCCCTGAGACAAGAGAGGAAGATGTTGAGGCATTCAAGGAGACTCTCAGTTCCGAAGGACAAGTTCCCAAGGTTCAAGTTAGCTTAGCTGAGCCTGAGGAGACGGCTATGACTACTTTACAACTGCCTTCAGTGCACCTTGAAGAAGGGACTGATGCTGCAGGGGCTGACAAGGGAAAGCAGCCAATCACTGATGCGGCCGTTGATGATGAGGATGTGATCATAACCGGGGTCGGACGTGCTGAATTCACCAGCATAGTGGAGGTCAAGCAGGAGAAAACCTCAAAAAATCTAGCTGAACTTCAGGAGGAGGTAATGAGGCCACGAGCTGAGAAGGAAGAAGACTCCAAGGCCCTGGCGAAGCACATCAGGTGGACAAAGTCAGCTTACAACACCCTTGCTAACAGGGAGCTGATTTTGTTAAAGAAAACGATGACTGACACGGCCAAGTCAGTGAGGAATGAGAGGAAGCGCACCAAGAAGATGCTTAGGAACACTCTCAAGAAGCTTGAAGAGAGGGATGCGATCAGGGACGAGAAGATGAATCAGGCAGTGGACAGGCTTGCAGTTCAGACTGGAGCTATTGTCACTCAGGCCCTGAAGGACTCAGCATCCAAACTAGAGCTGGAGTCAGGGAGGATGGATCGCACCTCTCAGTCAGTGGCAGACACTTTGGCAAAGGCCACTGAGGAATCGGCAAAGTTACTAACTGAGGCTAGCAGAGTCAGCGGTGAGTCCTCGAAGGTGGAGGAAAGGATCACCAAGGCTGAACAAAGACTCCAACTCTCTATGGAGGTCTTTGAAAAGAAAGTCAATGCTGCTATCAGTTCAGTTTCTTACGCAGGCACTGGGATTGCCACGGGAGTTGAGATGCTGAAGGAGGGCATTTTGGAAGTTCAATCCTTAGCCTCCTTTGTCATCAACAGTGGAGCCGAGTCACTCCCATCCCAGGCCAATGATGATGCCAAAAAGGGGGAAAAGAAGAAGAAAAGATCCCGCCCTGAGGCATCGGAGGCAGTCAACCAAGGTGAGACCGTTCTAGCTGACCCTGAAGCCAATCCTGAAGGAAACATCTTAAGGGTGGGGAAGTCAGCTAGGCTAGCGGTGGTGGAAAAGGAAGGAGGATCCCTGAAGCCAATCCTGAAGGAAACATCTTAAGGGTGAGGAAGTCAGCTAGGCTAGTGGTGGTGGAAAAGGAAGGAGGAGAAATTGTTGCCCAGCTGAGGGAGGAGGCAACAAAGGCAAAGGCTAATGAACCTTCCAAGCAACAACCTGAGCCAGTTCAGAGATCGTCTCCCATGAGCTCAAGGAAGAATCCCATCACTTACTCAGGTGAGTTGGTTGCGGAGCTATGTGCTGAAGCGTGGGGAGATCAATCTGAAAAATCTGAGGCTATGCGCAGAGCTGAAATTGCTCAGAAAGAGAAGATGCGCATCTTAGAGAAGAAGGTTGAGAAGCTGACGGATATCACTGAGCTTCAACAACGAGAACTAGATGATGCAGTGATCAGCTTGCTAAGGAGGAAGAAGGCGAAGCCTGAGCCAAGGAAGTACAGGAAGAAGCCAACAGTTAGGAAATCAACAATTCTTCAAGTCAGAAGGCCAGAATCAGGAGCAAGGGAAGCTTTTGTTGATGAGTTCGTCTCAGAGACATTGAAGGAGTTTTGGACTGATGCAAGGGATGAATTTGTTAGACTGTGGTTTGTTGTGAAGAAGTGGGGCGACACTGACGATATCAATGCCCACTTCACTGACTACATGATGGACAACCATCCTGAGCTATTCCAGAAGATCTTGGAGGAGGCTGAAGCAGCTCAAGTTCAAGTGAAGGCTCCTGAGTTCACCATTCGAGCTCCTCCCTTGGATCCTGGAACTCAAAAGCATGATACAAAGGCCATTATGATGGAAGTCTTGAAGATAGCCAAAGCTGAAGGGTACGTGAATCAACCTGGAAGACTTGACGAGCTGAAGGCAAGAGTTTATGCAGGATATGGACTCAAGCCTGAAATGAGATTAGTCTAGGTGTTCACAGGCTTCTTTGTAATAGATTAGATTCATTGTAATCATTTCCACATCAATCAATGAAATCTATTACTTTTGCCCACAGACAAAAACTCATTGTCTTTTTGGCTGTTGTTTAAAATTCTGTACTTTATCAAGAATTGCTCTAACACTGTCTTATCTTATAGATAGGTTTATCTTGTTTCCTCTAAATGTTTTGAGGATCTTTTCAGTGTTTTGGCATCATCAAAAAGGGGGAAATTGTTGGGACATTGTCAGTTTTGATTAAGATCCCAAAGCCCCTGAAAAGATGATTGCCTTAATTTGTCTTTGTCAGGCTAGTCTTGGTTAGGATTAGTACTTAGTCATTTTACACTTCACAGGTACTCAGTGAGAGGAGAACTCACTGGAGACAATCAAGACTCAGAGCCTGAAGACGAAGAGCACCATCCTGAACTTATGGCAG
Source organism: Ballota nigra (assembly GCA_947034835.1). Taxonomy (NCBI): domain Eukaryota; kingdom Viridiplantae; phylum Streptophyta; class Magnoliopsida; order Lamiales; family Lamiaceae; genus Ballota; species Ballota nigra. Next base: position 30,286,461 of record OX344727.1, read on the forward strand.
TCCTCTAAGCTGGCTGAGTAAGTGTCAGTGATGAAGAGTATGACCCTGAGGTCATTACTAACTCAGTCCTGAAGGGAACAGGATGTCACTGAGTTAATGGGAAGACTTGGAGTAGAGCCAAGCAATGCAAAAGGAATTTCAGCGTCAGGATAAGACTGGTGGGCTCAAGACAAAATGAACTTAATAAGACAAGCCTGAAGCTCAGGAATAAGTTCTGACATTCTCACCAACCTGATGACGTGGACCAATCCGAGAAGGACACGCACGTACGGAACCTGACATGAAGACTAAATTCAGACTGCATATTCAACGGGCAAGCATTTAATGTGCATTTAATGCAAATACCAAATCCATGCAAGGACGGCTGCTGCATGAAGATATGTCCGTTTGAAGCCACTCTACATAGATGACTAGAAGGCTATCTCTCCAACGGATAGTTATTCAAATCACCTATAAATACAGAAGGCCTTGAACCCATTCAAGGTTACGGGAAATTTCCAAGCCAGAAATTACTCAAACTCTCAAGCATTCAAAGCATTCAACCTTTAAGAGAAGCACTCGAAACCTTCTAAATTTCCCAAGTGTTTCTTAGCAATTGAGAGTTACTCTGTATTCCAAGAGCTAATTAGAATTATCTTAAAGCTTAGAGAGATTATCCAATCCTTAGCATAGCTTTGCCTTGTAAGGATAATCTCAACTTAGTTGGAATCCAAACTGAAACCAAAACCCTAAGATAGGCTTGTTGGGAGTAAGTCAGTTAGAGTGTTAGTAAGTGGAGTTGTATAGATCAGTGAGGATAGCTGGTCTTGGTGCACCTTGGCACGTTAAAAACAAGAATCCCTTGAGTGGATTTCCTGTTAAGTCAGGCCGTGGACGTAGGAGCTTGAGACTCTGAACCACGTTAAACTCCTTGTGTTCTTACTACTTTGATATTGTGCATACTTGCTATATTAATTGTTCATTCATCGCATTCAAGTTTATCAGGTCTGAATCAATCAGGCTGATCTTCAAAAGAGCACTGCCCTACTAAACACCTTTCAGATTTGAGTAAAACAAGTTTTTCAGAAAGCAAACTAAACAAGACTTTAAACTTTCAGGGCTCAAACATTTCCGCACTGAACTTGAACTGATAGTTAGCCAACTGACCCGCACCAAGTGTAGTCAGTAGGTATATTATCAGCTCCTAGTTCTTCACCACTCTGAGTAAAGGGGACTCAGTCAGTTTTAAGTTAGAAAAATTGGTATACGTGTATTCCCCCCCCCATACACGTATTCCTCAGTCTTGTACCGGGACCAACAATGAATACTATCAAAATCAATGGATGGAACAGAATTAATGGATGAAACAAAAGTTAGAGGACCATAAAATTAATGGATGGAACAAAATTGTAAAAAGAAAAAAATAGGACCAAAAAGTTGCAAAAAATTACAAAAAAAAAATTCTATTATCTAATACAAACATACACACACACACACACACACACATATATATATATATATATATATATATTAAGGACCAAAAAATGAATGTGGACCAAAACTATTCTCCTGTTTGTACATATACTTCTATTGTAACTTGAATACTATTCTTACAGACTGACATCATATAAAAAAATCATCAACAAAGTACAGACGATACTCAACTTAAACCACATCATGTGAATAAAAAATTTAAATACACAAATATAAAAATAGAGACAGATATACGCAAAAGATCGGAAAATTTGAATTTTTTGTCCTATGAGAACAGCCGAATTGCAACAATGGTGTTTTTTTTATATTTCATGTCCCATAGTTTTTTCCAAATTTGGTCCCATAAATAATTACTTGTAAGTCCCAAAAGAATGCATAAGTTGCAATTTTGGTCCAAAAAATTGTATCTTCCGTTCAATTTTTTTTGTCAATGTCTACAAATTTACAAGAAAAAGAAAGGGCAAAAAGGAATGTGCAGCAAAATTATTACATATTTGTACATATACTTTCATTATAACTCGACTACTATCCGCACAAACTGGCGTCATGCCAAAAAAATCACTAACAAAGTATCAACGACACTCAAGTCAGACAACATCACGCAAATAAAAAAAAATACAAATCTCCAAATATAATGATAGAGATGGATATACGAATCTTAACGCGGCAATCTTAAATTTTGGTCACATGAGAATAGGCGATTCACAACAATAGTCCTTCTTTAGATATTTTAGGTCCCATAGTTTTTCTAAATTTGGTCCCATTTATAGTTGTAGTGAAGTCCCAAAAGAATGCATAAGTTGCAATTATGGTCACAAAAAATTGTAGCCTCAGTCAGTAAAATTAATGGATGGCAGCAAATCTGAAAAAAAAATACACACATAGAAAAAAGGACAAAAAATGAGTGTGGACCAAATTAAAATTATTATATATTTTTTTACATATAATTCCATTATAACTCGACTACTATTTACACATACTGACCCCATAAATTAAAATCACAGATAAAATACAGAGGGCACTCAAGGTAAACAATATCACGCAAATAAAAAAAATATGAATCTCCAATTATAAAGATAGAGACAAATATATGAATTTTAACTCGATTATAATATTTGTTTTGGTCCCATGAGAACAGGTGGTTTGCAACAATAGTCCTTCTTTGGATATTTTAGGTCCCGCGGTTTTTTCAAATTTAGTCCCATAAATAGTTACAGCTAAGTACCAGAAGAATGCATTATCAATATTTCAAAAACATAATGAGAGAAGTTAGTATACTATAAAGAATTTAGGACTAATTTGGAATTTTAACACAATATTTTTTAATTTTTTTTAACACAATACCGAAGATACATTAGCTAAAAAATAGAAAATAATCGCTAGATATCCGTAGTCAATATGACTGATATTGGTACTTCAAGTTTCTTTTATTAATAAAAAAAGTTAGAGGACCAAAATGACAACATGTATCAGACATGCCTAGTATATAGAAGTCACTATAGTATTGATTATTTTAGAACTAATTTCGAACATCAAAAAAGTTTTTTTAAAAATATCATATCCGAAATTAAACTAACACATGCGATACTTACCATTAGAAAATGTATTTATATTCAAATTAAATGACCACAGATAGTAAAAGGTAAACTTTAAGATTAAGGCAACACAATTTAAAAAATCGATAATTCAAGCTATAGATATCCTAGGAATGTTTAAAAAATATAATGGTAGAAGTTATTGTTTAAAAAATATCCTAATTTTGGATAACGATGGAAGTCACTATAGTATTCATCTAATTCAAGATATAAAAGTTAACAATATACACCATTAAGTCTAATTATTGTGTTTTTCTTTATATAAGATTGCGACAGTAAATCAAATTATAATTGAATTTACATCAATCAAATTAAATCCTAATTATGAGACTTAAACAAAAGTTATGGATTATTTTAGGACTAAAATCGAAAAATTCAAGCTATAGATATCCTAAGAATATTTAAAAAATATAATGGTAGGAGTTATTGTATGACTAATTTTGGATAATGATGAAAGTCACTATAGTATTCATCTAATTCAAGATATAAAAATTTACATTATACACCATTAAGTCTAGTTAATGTGTTTTTCTTTATATAAGATTGCGACAATAAATCAAATTATAATTGAATTTACACCAATCAAATTAAATCATAATTATAAGTTGCCAATGCAATGACTTACATGTCAAATTGAGATGTGTTTGTGCCATGATTCCAATTATTTTAATTTATAATCTTCACTCTTCTTTAAAAAAAACTGAAATATCACATCCGATATTAAATACATCAACATCATACATAACAATAGAAAAAAAGATACAAAGGGAATCAACTACTATGTGAACAAAAACAACAATGAAACAAAGGGAATCGTCGGCACAAAACACGCGACCAAAAGGTGAGGTCATGTCACCCAGGGGTCAACAGAGACACATGACACACTATCATTGGCCCATAGGCGGGGCTGTAGCCAATCATTACAGAACAGCTAGGACCTAGCGGGGCCCACATGAAGGCTAGGCCCATTGGGTACCCAAACTTTGTAAACTATAAATACAATATTTATGCCCATTTGTAACACACAACATATTAATGAGATAATACTCCTCTTGAAAGTATTAACCACTCTTGCATTTATATTGAGCATTCCTTCTCGTTGAGAGTATTCACTAAACACTCCCTAGTTTTAGCTATCAACACTTAAGATTTCGCTCTCTCCTAATTTTTCTTCCTTTTAATTGAAATATGTCCAAATTTGTATTCTAAATTTTATCCATAAAAAAACAAAATTATGAAACTTTAGGATATATCAATATTCTTTTTTGTAATGGAAAATTTAAAATATCTTTGGACTTGCATAGTTAAGTCAATTATTACTACTATTAATGTAGACTAATCTCCATTATTTAATAATTGCATAATTCACTATAGGTAAAATATTCCATAGAAAAATCTAATTGCATAGTTATTATTTTGTCTATACTATAAGTAAATATCTCCATAGATAGGTTTTCCTTCGAACTTAATTATTATTTTCATGTAAATTGTTGATATAGTTCTTCATTTATAAAGATTTGAAATTATTCAAACAATTTGTTATAGTACTAATATAAACCCAATACTAATGTTATCAAATAACACACATGTTTATAAGAGTATGCTAATAATATTTTTTTGACTCATCATTAAAATATGGTTAAAGATAATTATTTTAAAATTAATTATTGTACTTATAATCTTAAAATGACACATGCACGATTAATATTGAATTAATTCAATTAAGACACTATCCAAATTCATATAGTTATCGCATGATCTGCTTTCATTGACTCAACATTTATTATTAAGATCTTAAAAAAGAAATCGACTCAATTTATTTCCCTATGATTGAGAATTATGCTCTCCAATTCAAGGAAAAATTAGAGTGTTTATTGGCGTGAATAAGAAAATGAAGAAGTTACCCAACACATAAATAGATATTAAATAACAAACATGTAATCTATACTTATATAATAACAAAATCTTATGCCATTTATAGAAACTTATTTATTAGCTCAATTTCTACTTGTTAAATCTGTAAATATATTACTGTTACAATACCTGCATTAAATAAAACTCAAAAGTAAATTAAACAAACATCCCTAATATCAAAATATTAATGTTTATAAAAACGCATTAATTGATCCATAAATACGTCAACCTCTCAACTTCCGTAATTGAAACTTGATACAATACACATACAAATAAATTACACTGTAACCCAAAAAGAAAAAAGAAAGGATCATCCACCTACCCCACTACGTATATTACTAATCATAAAAATCTGTTACAATCTAATTACAATTACACACCTACTGCAGAATATTAATTTGCTGAAATTCATTCGACAATCAGACTAATCATATTTCCCCACACACACACACACATATATATAAAGATTGAATTTTCATGTCAATCCCAAACTTTCTTCCAAGCACACATTTTGATCATCTCACCATTTTGATGTTTTAATAGCACTCCCTTATAGAACTCGATGGAAGACATAAATCCATCAATGATAACTTGGGCTTTGAAACTTAGAGTTGTTCGGCCATACGAGGTATGATTTTCCAATTAAACTGAGGTCAACCGGATTCTTCATGATCAAGAGGTAGGAATAACTCTTTTTTCATGTAAAAAATGATGCCTGTAACATTTTTTTAGAGTAGGTATGTCTGTAACTATCTTAAATCTATTAACAGAAATATATATTTCTTCAACATTCAAAATAAAAAAGATGCAGCATATAAAGCAGTCTTAAAATGTCAGCAACATGGATGCTGCAAAAAAGATGACGCTCTGGATCTTGGTTATACATATCTATAAATGCTATCTGAAATAAATCAGCCCCCTTGGAGATAACATTTACTGTGCAAAATGTAAACAAGCAGTACCAAACTAAGGGTTTTCACTACTTAATTATTGTTTAATCTAAATTTTAAATATGTTGTTATAATTACAACTGACTAATGATATTTGTTCTATCTCAGGTTCAAGTTCGTGAGGTGGATGAAACAAGATCTACATTTTTCTTCTTTGGGATCGAGCGTGTATAGTTTTTATTGAAAAAAGCCAATAACTGCAAACCAAAAAAAGATAAGTTTAACAAAACCAAAGGTTCAAAGTTGTTCTTAAAAAGATATGGTATTTTTGTTTTTTATAATATAATTTAACATTGTGTTGAATATGGGTCAGGGAACAACCATTACATCTCTACTAAACGTGACTAGGGCAGGATGATCAAATTGATGTGCTTACATGAGTGGTCAAAGTTTTAACAGGTGCTATTTCATCTCTAACTAAGAAAAGACTTATAAAAATTAACTAGGGATTGGAAGAGGTGACAATATGCAGTCTAAATTCCAAAAACTCATAACATTCAGTATAAATAAAGCAACCCTCAATGCAGATATAACATGCAATGGATTAGTTACATTACCTCAACAAATCATTTTTTAGCTTTCTGAAATTCCCCAAATCTTCAATAACTTTTCAAAATGTGGAGTTTAGACTGCTCTTAATAGCATGTCTGGAACTTTGTTCATAAATTAGCAAATTGGATCTGCATTCTAAATTCCAAAAACTCACACATCAGGTATAAATAAAGCACCCCTCGGTGCATTCTACTACTATTAGTTATATTACCTTAACAAATCATGTTCCAGCTTCCTAAATTTCCCCATAAATAGTTGACCAAAGTTCAGACAGAACACATTGTTGAACGAAAATACAAATTACAGGAACAAAAAAAATTGCATAATTGAAATCATCAAGCAGGAGGGAATTACATCAATTCCTCAACAATTTAAAACCAAGATTTTACAGAAACCAAAAATTCCAAAAATATTCAAGATTAGTGAAGAATGAATGAATTACAAAAAAACCATCTCACCTCTTTTCTCTCATTATGTGATGTCGTGAAGACCCAGGCAAACACTACCACCGCCAATTGGGATCTGTCGCTCTCAACCTCCATAAGCTACCTCTGTGTGAAGCACCGTCGTTGTGCCATCACAAAAAAGGGCAAGGAGGAGATCTGATAATCGCAAAAACAAGAAAACAATAAAAACTTTCATGATAAATCGCAAAATTGGATATGTGAGGAAAATCAAGATCTTAAATTGATAAATGGATTTTTATTCCTGGCACTGAGACAAGGCTAGAGTGGGTATAAAGGTTGGATTTCGCGATGGGAACAGATTTCTTGGCCGAATTGGGATGAATTTGCTATGGATTTGCAGTGGGGAGGGATTTGGAGGGGATGGTTAGTAATCTGTTTCTTATTTGGAAGAGGCGGTGGAGGTGTGGTGGTTGCTGGGGGAATTTGCAGAGGGCGGAGATGATTGATATTTAATCTTTTTATTTTCATGTTATTAATTTTTTTTTCAAGTTTAATTTTTTAATTGCTTTTAAAACAATTACTCCTACAATATTTTCTTTTTGAGTCAATACGTAGGGAATAGGTATTGTAGTGAGGTGGGAGTACTTTTAAACATTTTTTAATTTTTATTATATTCATGATTATTATAAATATAATAATAATTAAAATTTCAGTTTTAATTATTATTTGTTTTATATATTTTAATTATCCTTTTGATTTTTTATATCTTCAAATTATTTGATTTAAAAAAATCAAATTTTATTTTAAATGTTAGTCTTTGATTTGAAAAAAAAATTAATTTTTTGTATTTTTATATTATACTTATAATAATTTCGTAATTATTTAAACTATATGATTTAATTATTTTTAACATCATTTTAATAATTAATGGAACCCCTGCAAATCTTAATGGATGTCCAAATTTAGAAAAGGAAAAAAAAAGGGAAAACTTTAAAATATGTGTATGGGACCATGTTTGCAATTACCTAAAATTAAAAAAAAAATGAAATTATTTTAAATGACATCAAGTTATATACTTAAAAAAACGTATAAGAAAAACCAACTAGATAATCCCTAATGCCAGTCTTCATAATGTGCTAATTCAGATCAGTGAGCATTGTAATCATGATCAATGAGTTAAATTAGAAAACACAAAATAATTTACGTTTACAAAAAATAAAAATAAACTAATCGCCATACAATTTAATTTGCTTATAATTTTTTTCCTTTGTAGTTTTAAGGGTATGTATGTAATCAAGAGACTGTGTTAATTTGGTTATAAAGAAGCATTTCAAATTTGTAAGAAACAACATGTATCAAATGCTTACATTAAAAGAACAATGTAAATGTTTCACTTTTTTTTGAGTGCATAACAAATTCCCCACATAGAAACACAAGGAAGAAAAAATGCACAAATTAAATATGTGTATTGTATAAAATGTAGGATACATTAATTAAGAAACATGCATTTAGAAAAAAAAAGGCACACATACACACAATTTTTTCCAACAAAAATAAGTGTAGGAAAAATAAAACTATTTAAACCACTAACCGTGCATCGCACGGGTGATATACTAGTGCATTATTAACATTAAACAATATTAAACTTGAGCACATTATGTGGTGTATATATTGCACTATTTAAGGATGATACTTATATTCAAAATTTAAAAGAAAAATAAAATAATATTAAAGTGAACAAAAATAAAATAATATTAAAGTGAACAAAAAATAACAAAGAAAATTTGAATTTATTAATCATCATTAATGTACACTTTCATTATATTATAAAATTCCTAAATCACAAATATATGAGCAATACATCAAAATAGAAATCAATCCTCCATTTTACTTTCATCTTGAATCTTGTACTAATATGATAATCTCATCTTCTTTTAATATATGAAAATAAAAAAGAAACATAAAATAAACATATGATTTATTCTAATTATAATTCTTTTTAGGAAAAATCAACACTCAATTAACCAAGATGGGTTACATTAGAAATCTATTGACTTATTCTCCCATGATAATACCCATCACGTGATCCACTAATCACGCATCATCATATAACCAAGCTCCTATATTCTTTTTTTTAATTCAGTAAATCACGCCTCATTCCTTTCTACTTCATCTTCTTTGTTGAGTAGATTTGCAGAAAACTCTATGATCACTTTCGCTGCCACCATGAACAATCTTGCATTTACTGCTACCGCATTCTCTCAGCCTCAAGGCTCACGCCCTTATCTTGGCAAGTGTCAATTCTGTAGAGAAAATCATTCACCACCATCTGTGCTATAATTCGGCAAGCATACATTTCGGCAACCACACCAAGATCAAACACGGTGGATAAGATTGGACAGAATTCGGCTGCCTTATTATCACTCAACGAAGAAGACCGTCGATACAGGGATGACAACGTCAAACGATCGATGTGGCCAATGTAACAATGAAACACATCGCCATCCTTTTTTGTTTTTGTTTTTTAGAGAGCATGGAAGTAAAACGACCGCGGGTGCATGATCCATCACAATTAACGTTATTACAAAGAAGACAGTCAAATGAAATATAACCCAAATTTATACATCAATGCACCAATTTCTTTAGGACTGCAATATAATATGTCAATAAATCATTAGTATAAATCACTATCATTAGGATTATCATTAACAAATTTTTACAAACATTTTGCAGACACAATGAGTATTGTGACTAATTCAAGGTTTACCAGGATTAACAGTAGTTGGAAACAAAATGATGCTTAATTTAAGTGATCATATGTATGAGGGTTAATTTTACTAAATAGTATTGTAACGCCCCGAACCCAGAATATATTAATTATATCGGATTCGAAGTGTTATTGTGATCAAAAGTCCGAACTATAAAATTTTTGAAGGGAATATAACTGAATTGAGAGAGAAGTTTCATGCAGCGGATAAGTGGGAAGAAATAATATAATAATGTATCACACACATAGGTATATCTATATATATATGAGGACGGAATAAAGGTTCTGTATCTTTATGATAATACACGCTGAGTTTGGGTAATTGAAACACACGGTAAGAAGTATCGGATTCCGAGGGCGTCCCCGACAGCGGCCCCGGAGGTCGGATTTAAAACTCGATCCCAACTCCGTACATACCGACTTTCCACAAAACTGACTCAATAAACTTTACAGAGAAAAATACTTGACTGACAACCGAACTGATTCATGCTCACGTAAGGTGTTTACTCATGCAATGGTGATCGATTCATAAAACAACAGGCTAATATATAACATATATAGTTGTATCACATAATCCAAACAGTTATATAGATAGGTGTTACATTTATGTTGGATTAGATATTTTTTATTTGATTTAATCGAGTTCAGGAAATACTGACACGACGTTATTATTAGCAGATCAATCAACAGATCATCACCCACCTAATTGTTCTGAGTTCTGGGAATATTGTATATGCAGACGGTCGAGTCCTCCGTGCGTGTCCCGAAAAGTACAGAATCCTAATGAGGAGTAGTCCGATTAAAAGATCAACTTTTGAATTTGAAAAGCTTAAGCGTGTGAAACTCGAGGATTGAGTAGATTGTTGTCTTTAGAAAACTATTGAAAACTAAAGTTTTCAAAGGTTGATTTCTAATTGATAAGTACACCCCTTTTTAAGAGGAGGTGTATTAGGGGGGTGTATTTACTAATTTCAGTGCTGTCCTTAATAAAGGCCTTTTAAGGTAAAAATAATATAATTATTAAACTTGGAATTACTTAGAAAAATAAGATTATTACTTAGAAAAATTAATAAAATTAAAGAAAAGGTTTTTCTTTCTTAAGAATTCTATTTCTCATTTTTAAAAGAATTCTTGAATATAAAACTTCTCTCTTCTAAACTTATTAAAAGACTTGGACTTTTCTAAGAAAATTATATTATAAACTAAAATAGTTTATAAAAAGGGTATTCTTCTTTTCTAATATTAGTGATACTTCTAAAATAAAGGATTATATTAAAAGGCTTTATTTTGCGTTTCTAAAGTTCTAACAGGGGTACGAGGTGAAGACGAGTTTCCCTTTGTCTATAGATTCAAAACAAAAGTGTTTAACCATTGAAGATCATCATCCAAATAATAATAACAGCTCATCAAAACAAGGATACTAAAGGATTATGCTAATATCACCATAATACTAAAACAGTGACACTAAACATTCGCAAGAATAATACTAGTCCACTAAGTCATTGATACCATACATCTAAAACATTAATACATATCAACCGGTCAACTAAAAATCAATATACTAACTCATCTAATTCCAACAGTCCAACTTATGTTTGTGAAGGAAATAAAAACAAGGAAAACAATATCCAAATCCTACTTCTAAAGAGTGATACAAAGAGGACAAATCAATAATACTAAATAAGTCAACTAAAGATACTAAAACATTAAACCAAGCTTAACAATAAGTTTTCTCCTTTCTTTTCTGCTTCTTTGTTCCATGGGGTTCGAACAAAACTAGGCCAAAAATTCCAAAATTTACGAAAGAAGGAAACGAAGGTAGAAACCTTACGTTCTCCGGGTTTGAGGTGGTAAACGGGCGGCCTAACGGCGTCGTTTTGAAACTCGGTAATTTGCTTACGAAAATTGGGCAGCCTAACGGCGTCGTTCGGGAATTCAGAAAAACGAATCGAACAGCCTAACGGCGTCGATCGGGATTTCCAGAAATTCCGGCAGCAGCAACCGGTTTAACGGCGTCAATTGATCGGAAAAATCGAATGGAAAGAGGGGTTTTTGGTTAGAAACTGAATTCGGTGGAAAAAAAATCAAAATTGAAAGAGGGACTTTTAAAATCGACTTACATGAAGGGAGAAAATAAAGAGGCGGCGACGGCTGGGGCTTGAGGGAGTGCGACGGCGGCGCTGGGTGGCTGGGCACGGCGGCGACGCAGCTCCGGTTTCGGGAAAGGACAGGGGAGGCAGCGCTGGGGTCACGTCGCGACGGCGCTGCTCCTTCGGCGGTGGCATCGCGCCTGGGGCCACGGCGGCACAGGAGCGGCGGCGAGAGAGGAGAAAGAGGAGCGGCGGAGAGAGAGCTCGGCGGTGCTCGGCGACGCTCGCGACGGTGGCCGTGTGAGAGGGAGGTGGCTACGGCTGTGCGACGGAGGGAGGGAGAACGGCGGCCTTTCGCCGGAAACCGAAGAGGGAGGAAGATGATGGCGGTGAACGAGAGAGACGAGAGAAACTGAGTGAAAGAAAAATAAGGAGGAAAATGAGGAGAGAGAAAGGGAGTTAGGCTTTTATACTAATCTTTCAAGATTTAATTTGTCCTTATCTCTTAAGATTTTTATTATTAATTTAATTAGTTTAAGAAAATGAAAAGGATTTGCACGGTTGAGAATTAAAGAAGAGGTTTTCATGAGATTTTAATTTAATTGCTAGGAATTTAATTAGGGCTCGTTTGGTTTTCGAGGATTTAATTTGAGGTTAACAGTATCTTTTAATTAATCAATTAATTACTGAAATTTTGATTATCCACAAAATTACACGGATCGAAATTCTTAATTTAATTTAATTCTCGTAGTTCCTTTATTCGTTTGAAAGATTCGATTTCTTTCTTCGAATTTAGGAATTTATAAAAAGGGTATATATATATATATATATATTTAAATACACAAATAACACACAAAATAATTAAATTTAAAAGAACAAAGAAAAGAAAGAAAATAAAATAAGGTTTCTAATTAAGAAAAAAGGTACGGAATGGGACGGGGTATTACATCCTCACCCCCTTAACAGAATTTCGCCCCCGAAATTCATGTCTTAGGTATTACTTAAACATTGAGGGTATTTGGCTAGGACTTCATCTTCTCTTTCCTAAGTCGCTTCTTCTTTCCCGTATCGGCTCCACTGAACTAGCACTAAAGGTATCTCTCAATTCCTTAACAAGTGTAACTTTCTTCCTAGGATTGTTACTGGAACTTCTTCGTAAGTCAGGTCACTGCTTAGACCTAATTCTACGTGATTAATAACGTGGTTTGGATCGCTCACGTATTTCCTGAGTGTAGATATGTGGAACACATTATGTACTCGTGATAATTCCGGTGGCAAAGCTATGCGATAAGCTACATCCCCGATTCTATTCAGGATGTCGAATGGTCCAATGTATCGCGGCTTTAGCTTACCTCTTTTCCCAAAACGGATTAGACCTTTCATTGGTGCAACTTTGAGAAATACTTTCTCGCCAATGCCAAAATGTAAATCCCTTCTTCGGGTGTCTACATAAGATTTCTGACGGTCCTGGGCCGACTTGATTCTCTCTTTAATCTTTGCGACTATCTCAGCCGATCTTTCGACTAGCTCGGGTCCGAGAATCTTTCGAATCCCGACTTCGTCCCAACAAACTGGCGATCTACACCTCTTCCCGTAGAGTGCTTCATATGGCGCCATTTGTATTGTTGCTTGGTAACTGTTGTTATATGCAAACTCTACCAATGGTAGGTGGCTTTCCCAACTTCCTTCAAGATCTAGAGCGCAAGCTCTGAGCATATCTTCAAGCGTTTGAATGGTCCTTTCCGATTGTCCGTCAGTCTGCGGGTGGTACGCGGTGCTGAACTTCAATTCAGTACCTAAGGCTCGTTGCAGGCTTCCCCATAACTTGGAGGTAAAACGGGGGTCTCTATCGGATACTATTGAAACTGGTACTCCGTGCAGTCTGACTATCTCTGTAATGTATAGTTGGGCGAGTTTGTCCAACGTGTACGTCATTCTTGTAGGGATAAAATGGGCAGTTTTCGTAAAGTCTGTCTACGATAACCCAAATGGCATCATGATTCTTCACCGTTTTCGGAAATCCGGTGACAAAATCCATAGTGATGTCCTCCCATTTCCACTCTGGCATCTCCAGAGGGTGCAACAACCCTGGAGGTCGTTGATGATCTGCTTTAACTCGTTGGCAGGTTAAACAACTCCTGACGAATTGAGCTATCGATCTCTTCATACCCCTCCACCAAAAGTTCTCTTTCAATCCCCGGTACATTTTCGTCTCTCCGGGATGAACAGTGTAAGGAGTGCTATGTGCCTCTTTCAGAATTTCGTTCCTCATTCCGTCATCCTTAGGCACACAGATTCTGTAATCAAACATTAAAGCTCCATCAGTACCCAACACGAACCTCTGAATGGTTCTTTCCTCAGCGCGCTTACGCATTCCTCTCAAGAATTTATCGTCCTTTTTGCGCTGCTAGGATCCTTTCTCGTAAGGTCGGTTGTAAGGTGAACGCGTAAACCATGGAATCTGCACAACACTGTGTGGAAAATTCCAAGTTTAAACGAGAGAGTTCTCCTATTAGTGGTAATTGTGTGGTCGAAACGACGCTTAGTTTTGTATCTTTCTTTCTACTCAAAGCGTCTGCCACTACGTTTGCCTTTCCAGGGTGATAGTGGATAGTGCAATCGTAATCTTTTACCAATTCGAGCCATCTTCTCTGACGCATGTTCAATTCCTTCTGCGTGAAGAAGTATTTCAGGCTCTTATGGTCAGTGTAGATCTCACACTTTCCTCCATATAAGTAGTGTCTCCAAATTTTCAACGCGTGAACTACTGCGGCCAGTTCTAAGTCGTGTGTTGGGTAGTTTTGTTCGTGGTCCTTAAGTTGTCGAGATGCATAAGCTACAACTTTTTTATTCTGTATCAGAACACAACCCAAACCTGACAAAGAAGCGTCTGTGTAAATGACGAATCCTTCTGATCCATCTGGGATGGTTAACACAGGCGACGTGGTTAGCCTTTTCTTTAGCTCTTGAAAGCTTTCCTCACAAGTTGAATCCCAAGTAAACTTCTCAGTTTTCTTGGTCAGTTTCGTCAGTGCTTTCGCAATGCTGGAAAAATCTTGTATGAACCTGCGGTAGTACCCTGCTAACCCAAGAAAACTCCGAATTTCATTGACGTTAGTAGGTGCCTTCCAGTTCATGATGGCTTCTACCTTTGCTGGGTCCACTTCAATCCCTTTTGCGGAGATTATATGCCCTAAGAACATCACACGGTCGATCCAAAATTCACACTTGCTGAATTTGGCATACAACTTCTCTCGTCTCATTGTCTCTAAGACTGCTTTGAGATGTTCTTCGTGTTGTTCTCTGCTCTTAGAGTATACGAGTATGTCGTCGATGAAGACGATGACGAATTGATCCAGGTACGGATGAAACACTCTATTAATCAGATCCATGAAGATCGCCGGAGCATTTGTTACTCCGAAAGGCATCACGGTGAACTCGTAATGTCCATACCGAGTCCTGAATGCTGTCTTTGGGATATCCTCACTCTTGACCTTTAGCTGATGGTATCTAGACCTCAGATCGATCTTTGAGAATATGGTAGCATTCTTTAACTGATCGAACAAGTCTTCTATCCTTGGAAGAGGATATTTGTTCTTAATGGTCAGTTGATTGAGACCTCGATAGTCTATGCACATACGGAAAGTTCCATCTTTCTTCTTTACGAACAACACGGGTGCTCCCCATGGTGATGCACTAGGTCTGATGAACTTCTTTTCAAGCAAACCTTGCAGTTGTTCCTTCAATTCTTCTAATTCCTTTGGAGCCATTCGATAGGGTGCTTTAGATATTGGTGCTGCCCCAGGTATCAAGTCGATGGAGAACTCTATCTGACGATCGGGAGGTAACCTGTTTAATTCCTCGGGGAATACGTCAAGATATCCATCCACAATTGGCACTTTGATGCGTAACTTATCGTCTATCTCTCCTGCTGAGATGTGAACGAGGTAAGCTTGGCATTTCTCTTTTCGTAATATTGCAGCAGCTTGGATTGCTGATATTACTCAGGTTTCCTTCTTGGTCTTGATTTCACAAAACAAAGCGTTGGCCATCACGAGTCTCGAGGTCAATCTCGTGTTCGGCGTATTTTATTATCGCTTTGTTTCTCGTTAACCAGTCAATGCCTAAGATTATGTCAAAGGTTTTCATCTTAAGGACGTGAAGGTCGGACTCTATCAAATGATTGTCTAGCGTTAGAGGTAAACCTCTAATTTGACCCTCAATTTCCATAGTAGTTCCAGATGGAATACTAACATTTAAAACTTTTCCTTTTTCCTCGACTAATCCTAATTTTCTTTTAAAGTTATCAGATATAAAGGAATGAGATGCTCCAGTATCAAACAATACATACGCAGGTTTTTCAAGTACAAAGACAGTACCTGCTAGCGTCTCGTGCTGCTCAAGCTGAGCTGGTCCTTTCAGGCGAAGTTGCTCTCCACTGCTTTCCCCTTCCTCTAGGATAGCATTCACGTGGCCTGGCCTTCTTTGACTTTGGTTAGGCGGACCTCTGACTGGGGGTCCCACCTGGCGGTTGTTAGGTGCAGGCAGCTGACGAGCCTGATAATTGTTTGCCTGCTGAGGGCGGTACTGAGCATTATTAACCGGTTGACGGTTGCTGCTCGGTGGCTGAGCACATTCATTGGACTTGTGCCCTGGTTGATGGCAACAAAAACAAATTACTCCTCCCTAATTACAGGGTCCCCAGTGTCTCCTTCCACACCTTTGACAGTTCTGGTTGGCTCGAGGGCCAACAAAGTTATTTCCCTTGGATTGCGGAACTGGATTCCTTTTAAAGTGTGGCTGCCAATTCCGATTGACAGGGACAGTAGTCAGAGTCTATTTGTACTCCAAATTTTGACTGATCGAAACCATCAATGCTCAATGGAAAACTTCTTCATAGTTTGGCACCTGAAGGCCAATTATAATTCCTGCTATCTCGGGCCTCAAACCCTGCTCGAACCTGCGAGCTTTCCTTTCATCGTCACCCACCAGATATGGGGCATAACGAGACAATTGATTGAACCTTTTCTCGTACTCTATCACTGAGAGAGTTCCCTGTCGAAGGTTGACAAATTCTTGTTCTTTCTGATCCCTCAGGACTCGTGGAAAGTATCGATCCAGTATAGCTTTCTTAAAGTCCTCCCAAGTAAGGACCTGTCTAGCTTCTTCGTCCATAGTTCGCTCATAAGACTCCCACCATTGGGCTGCATCCTCCATCAGTTGGAACTGGGCACAGGAGACTTTCTGTGCATCAGCCAGTGCCATGTGTCTGAAGATACGTTTCAATCCCGATATGCACTCCTCAACTTCAAAGGGATCTTCTTTCCCATCCAGCCTAGGTGGCTGCAGTCGTCGAAAGCGTTCGACAAAGTCATTCGCCCTGGGCGCTATCTGAGGTATAGGCCCGTACAACGGCGGAGGAGGTGGTGGAGCTTGCTGCTGAATGTAGTTCTGAAGAGAGATCAGTATTTCTCTCGCAATATCGTTTTCTGGCGCGGCCTGTTGAGGTGGCTCAGGTTCAGCCTGAAGGGGTGGGTCTTGTCCTATAGGATCTCTTGGTTCAGGAATAGGGTTAACGCGGGGTCGTCCACGTTTACGTCCGGGTGCCATTCTAAAGGTAGTTATGATCGAAAAGAATAATATTGTTACGATATGTATAGGTGCGAGAAAGTTATAAAAACATAACCGGATTAACCAAATCAACACAACGCTAGCACTGAAACACGTGTGGTACGTAATTCACCACTTCGCATCGGGGCCCTCAATGGTACAGTGCTCACATTCGCACAGTATTCTAGGAACCAGTGATGTGTCATTAAGTGATAATCAGATAAAATATATGACAGTCAATATATAAAGCAAGTAAAACACATTGACAAGTAGTGAACACATAATAAGTATGTATATATATATAAAAAGTTTTGGTTCTACGGAGTCAGTCTCCTTACATTACGTCATGGAATGCAAAAGGGTTCTAGGTAATGCTATAGCATCGTGTCCTCACATCAATATGGACCACGAGCGACAAAAAAGAGGGGTTAGAGCTACGCTGCTATGGCCTATAAGGAAAATGACCACGCAAAATGACTACTACTATAAGTCAAGCGGCTACCACCTATACTATATATATATGCATCTACTACTATATACAAAGTCTGGGAGTCCAACTAATCATCAACCTCTGACTCTGGCGGGGCATCTATCTCTACCTCTGGCTCATCTCCCTCAAACTCAACAACTTCGGGCTCGACTCTCGCTAACTCTATCATAGGATGTGCGGCTTCTCCCAAGCCTGCTCTGGGTCGTCCACCCTCATACGGTCTAACAGTCCGGCAGCGATGGGGCGGAATATTTCGATCACTCCTCCCGCGAATCGGGTCGTAGCTGCGAAGTCAGTCTCAATGTGGGGCTCCGGGACAGTCCTTGCCCTTTCGCATGACTCTAAAAAGCGGGCAGTGAATGCATCAATGGTCTCTACTTCTAACTGCTCAATCTCTAAGTACTGGGCCACATCCATCTTAGGCTTCTTATAGGGAAAGGAAAGTTCTAGTCAAATTTTAGTTTAAAAGGAAAAATAACCGTAAAGTAAACATTTAAAGCACGTAATCAAAGAAATCACATAATATCATTTATGAAGTTCACAAATTATTCGAGCATTCTTATCAATTATTCGAGTTTCAAAAGCAACTTAGACTAGATTTTGTAGTTCCTCCTTCATAGCACGAACATTATTTTGAGTTATCGTAACCTTTTTGATCGGGTAATATTATGAAGTCAAGCAGTTGTGAATTTAAAGGCCTTTAAGAAATTTTATTAAAGTAGTAACGTACCTTCGAGGAGCTTGTAGACAGTAACCAGAGACACGTTTCCCTCAGAAAATTTTAATATTTTAATACTTAAGTGATAATAAATAATTTTAGTGGGACGGGAAAACAAGATTTGGGGTTGGGTCCGAAAGTTTTGAACCTAGGCTCTGATACCACCTGTAACGCCCCGAACCCAAAATATATTAATTATATCGCATTTGAAGTGTTATTGTGATCAAAAGTCCGAACTATAAATTTTTTGAAGGGAATATAACTGAATTGAGAGAGAAGTTTCATGCAGCGGATAAGTGGGAAGAAATAATATAATAATGTATCACACACATAGGTATATCTATATATATATGAGGACGGAATAAAGGTTCTGTATCTTTATGATAATACACGCTGAGTTTGGGTAATTGAAACACACGGTAAGAAGTATCGGATTCCGAGGGCGTCCCCGACAGCGGCCCCGGAGGTCGGATTTAAAACTCGATCCCAACTCCGTACATACCGACTTTCCACAAAACTGACTCAATAAACTTTACAGAGAAAAATACTTGACTGACAATCGAACTGATTCATGCTCACGTAAGGTGTTTACTCATGCAATGGTGATCGATTCATAAAACAACAGGCTAATATATAACATATATAGTTGTATCACATAATCCAAACAGTTATATAGATAGGTGTTACATTTATGTTGGATTAGATATTTTTTATTTGATTTAATCGAGTTCAGGAAATACTGACACGACGTTATTATTAGCAGATCAATCAACAGATCATCACCCACCTAATTGTTCTGAGTTCTGGGAATATTGTATATGCAGACGGTCGAGTCCTCCGTGCGTGTCCCGAAAAGTACAGAATCCTAATAAGGAGTAGTCCGATTAAAAGATCAACTTTTGAATTTGAAAAGCTTAAGCGTGTGAAACTCGAGGATTGAGTAGATTGTTGTCTTTAGAAAACTATTGAAAACTAAAGTTTTCAAAGGTTGATTTCTAATTGATAAGTACACCCCTTTTTAAGAGGAGGTGTATTAGGGGGGTGTATTTACTAATTTCAGTGCTGTCCTTAATAAAGGCCTTTTAAGGTAAAAATAATATAATTATTAAACTAGGAATTACTTAGAAAAATAAGATTATTACTTAGAAAAATTAATAAAATTAAAGAAAAGGTTTTTCTTTCTTAAGAATTCTATTTCTCATTTTTAAAAGAATTCTTGAATATAAAACTTCTCTCTTCTAAACTTATTAAAAGACTTGGACTTTTCTAAGAAAATTATATTATAAACTAAAATAGTTTATAAAAAGGGTATTCTTCTTTTCTAATATTAGTGATACTTCTAAAATAAAGGATTATATTAAAAGGCTTTATTTTGCGTTTCTAAAGTTCTAACAGGGGTACGAGGTGAAGACGAGTTTCCCTTTGTCTATAGATTCAAAACAAAAGTGTTTAACCATTGAAGATCATCATCCAAATAATAATAACAACTCATCAAAACAAGGATACTAAAGGATTATGCTAATATCACCATAATACTAAAACAGTGACACTAAACATTCGCAAGAATAATACTAGTCCACTAAGTCATTGATACCATACATCTAAAACATTAATACATATCAACCGGTCAACTAAAAATCAATATACTAACTCATCTAATTCCAACAGTCCAACTTATGTTTGTGAAGGAAATAAAAACAAGGAAAACAATATCCAAATCCTACTTCTAAAGAGTGATACAAAGAGGACAAATCAATAATACTAAATAAGTAAACTAAAGATACTAAAACATTAAACCAAGCTTAACAGTAAGTTTTCTCCTTTCTTTTCTGCTTCTTTGTTCCATGGGGTTCGAACAAAACTCGGCAAAAAATTCCAAAATTTACGAAAGAAAAAAACGAAGGTAGAAACCTTACGTTCTCCGGGTTTGAGGTGGTAAACGGGCGGCCTAACGGCGTCGTTTTGAAACTCGGTAATTTGCTTACGAAAATTGGGCAGCCTAACGGCGTCGTTCGGGAATTCGAAAAAACGAATCGAACAGCCTAACGGCGTCGATCGGGATTTCCAGAAATTCCGGCAGCAGCAACCGGTTTAACGACGTCAATTGATCGGAAAAATCGAATGGAAAGAGGGGTTTTTGGTTAGAAACTGAATTCGGTGGAAAAAAATCGAAATTGAAAGAGGGACTTTTAAAATCGACTTACATGAAGAAAGAAAATAAAGAGGCGGCGACGGCTGGGGCTTGAGGGAGTGCGACGGCGGCGCTGGGTGGCTGGGCACGGCGGCG
Source organism: Ballota nigra (assembly GCA_947034835.1). Lineage (NCBI taxonomy): Eukaryota > Viridiplantae > Streptophyta > Magnoliopsida > Lamiales > Lamiaceae > Ballota > Ballota nigra. The sequence continues at coordinate 30,307,314 of OX344727.1, forward strand.
ACGCAGCTCCGGCTTCGGGGAAGGACATGGGAGGCGGCGCTGGGGTCGCGTTGCGACGGCGCTGCTCCTTCGGCGGTGGCGTCGCGCCTGGGGCCACGGCGGCACGGGAGCGGCGGCGAGAGAGGAGAAAGAGGAGCGGCGGAGAGAGAGCTCGGCGGTGCTCGGCGGCGCTCGCGACGGTGGCCGTGTGAGAGGGAGGCGGCTACGGCTGTGCGACGGAGGGAGGGAGAACGGCGGCCTTTCGCCGGAAACCGAAGAGGGAGGAAGATGATGGCGGTGAACGAGAGAGACGAGAGGAGAGAAACTGAGTGAAAGAAAAATAAGGAGGAAAATGAGGAGAGAGAAAGGGAGTTAGGCTTTTATACTAATCTTTCAAGATTTAATTTGTCCTTATCTCTTAAGATTTTTACTATTAATTTAATTAGTTTAAGAAAATGAAAAGGATTTGCACGGTTGAGAATTAAAGAAGAGGTTTTCATGAGATTTTAATTTAATTGCTAGGAATTTAATTAGGGCTCGTTTGGTTTTCGAGGATTTAATTTGAGGTTAACAGTATCTTTTAATTAATCAATTAATTACTTAAATTTTGATTATCCACAAAATTACACGGATCGAAATTCTTAATTTAATTTAATTCTCGTAGTTCCTTTATTCGTTTGAAAGATTCGATTTCTTTCTTCGAATTTAGGAATTTATAAAAAGGGTATATATATATATTTAAATACACAAATAACACACAAAATAATTAAATTTAAAAGAACAAAGAAAAGAAAGAAAATAAAATAAGGTTTCTAATTAAGAAAAAGGGTACGGAATGGGACGGGGTATTACAAGTATTGAATAAAATTAATTGCCATTGATGAGTTAATTGTTAAATTAGGGTGAATTAATTTATACCACCATTAATGAGTACACAGGATCAGGCAGATTAATACATAAATTTAAGGAACAAAATACATTGAATCATCATCATAATAATTGAAATTTAAAATTAAAGAATAATACATATATGATAAACACTACGTTCCGTAGTGTTAGCACACATAAAAATTATATCAATAATTCTACGGTTCGTTCGTATTCCCCATAGAATTTCGGAACTAAGCTTGGATGCGTGATAATGGCGTCGATGTTTCTGTATGACGTCTCCAATATGCTTGCGGATCAATGGCGTCTCTCATTCTCGGATAGGTGACAATGACGTCGATCATTAATATTATTGCTAGCTAGAGCCAAATTCACGAATCAAACACGATCCAAAGCATGAGAGATGATGAAAAATGTGTAGGAGGCTAATGCAATTTATAGGGAAAATAAAATAAAATGGACGATTAAGATTGAAGAAGATAAATGTATGGTTGAGATGAGAAATGAAAAATTGATTTGATGAGAAGAAAGAGTTTTTGAAATGAAGATAAAAGAGACATGCCACATAGGCAAACTTAGGTTTGGCTATATAAAGATTATGATTTTTAAGACTTCTATTTATATTTTGAAAGATAATCAAAATCCATAGAGTATTAAAATCCATAGAGTATTGAATACCTAAAGATTTTTTAAGACTTTTTAAACTCCGTATTGAATACGCCAGGATTTTTAAAGACTTTTGAAAATTTAGATTGAATCGTTGAATGCCCCTAGACTTTAAAAGTCTAAATAATCCTATAGACTCTATAACCAATACACCCCCTTGGAATTGGTTCAACATGAATCATTGAAGGATACTCTTCAGTGAACAACTAATACTTTCAGTGAAAATCACTAATACCCTTCAGGGAAAACAACTAATACTCTTCAGTGAAAACAACTAATACCCTTCAATGATTCATGTATGAACTATTTTCACTCTATACTTTGTCTTAACGAATAATATCAAAACTAGAAAGTATATATAGAGTGGAAATGGTTTATATTGTGACAATATTTATCACAACAAATACACCCCCACTGGTTTGAATAGCCATCATTCGGAAAGATCGCCCCTCATACACCCAAATATGGTAGACCAAAGAACTTAGGGGTGACAGGCCACCTAAGGAGCAGGCCGACCACCCCCCCTTGGTTGATCACCCACATCTTTCATACACTCAAGTGACTAGTAAATACACCAATTTTGTAGGACCTCCCATTAACATGGGAGAGCTAGCAATAAGGGCACTAACTCATCCTTCAACAATCAGATAAGAGCAAGAATCATCTAGGTGTCAAAGGCCAGGAATAACCGCACTGCAGTACCAATCAAGCTGCCAAGCTTTTATTGGTTTGTACGTCTACACCTGCAGGCAACGTCAATACGGAGGACAGAGCATCATTGCAGGGTCTAAATTCCCCTTTGTACCCCCTATGTATACTATATATAGAGCTATTGAAAGCTCCAAAATATAGTGAATATACATAAAAAAAAATCATTAAGTCCAGGGCCAAAAAAACCATGACAATCCCTCTTACATTTATCGCATTTATCGCATTTTTACTTTCTGCAATCATTAGAATCTGAGATCATCCATGGCATTTTGTGATCTCATCAGAGCAGTTATTTGGTGTTTTTGCCTATTTTTAGCCACGTAAAATCCCATTCACTCCCGCTCATATTTAGGCAAACAACATTTGACGCTAGAAGAAGGGTATCAAACCCTGAAGAACACTCACTGTTCTTCAGAAACGTTTCCCGAATCTTCATATATCTTCAAATCTTCAAACCTTTTATCACCTCTCAAGTCTCCATGGAGAAAACCACCGCTACCTCCAAGACGGCTACCCCAAGATTAGTTGCGGTCCAAAATACCATGGCTGCCCCGACAACCCAGGAGACCACAATGTGGAGATTGACCGGAGGATCCGGAAGAGCCCGGGCATTGCTGATACGCTACCCAGAGGAATCTCAGCCGACTCTTGCCTGAAATTTTGTAACTCCTCAACGAGCTGAATTGGCCCGCAGACAGGCCATAGAGTTGCGCACTAGCCAGAACACTCTCTCCGCCTCAAAGTAGGGGTACAAAATAAGGTCCATCCGAGGAAAGACGAAGGTCTTGACAACAGAGGAAGAGTCACCCCCTCAATCCGCCTCCTCTGGGTCATATAGGAGTCGGTACTCCGAGCAAAGCTGATCTCACCCTATTTTCAATCGTTTGGGGTCAGACTCCTCATGGCGCCCTAGTGGCTAATCTGGCCATCTTGACATAGAGACCATGTCCTACACTAGGGGCTCCGTCTACCAGACTCCCAAAAGACTGGCCAAGGCCAGCTTGGCTCTCGCCAACTCGACAAGAAGGAGGATAAGCTTCTACCTAAGTGGTCTCATTTCCCACGATAGCCCACACATAGCCTGTTGGATTTTAGAGGCATGTAAAACACGTAAACATGCGCAGCGGAAATATCGTTCACCAACAACGAACAATTAATTGCATAATTAAAATACGAGATATCTTAAACAAGAAATCTTACAGCGCTTCGTACGCGCAATCCTCAACTATGGTATCCATGCAACAACTATTCACCGATCCGCACCGAGGTGCCAACATTGAATCTCGAGACGAACTTGCTAGGAAAACTCGAACAAGAGATTTTATGGAGAAATTATATTTCTTGTGTGTTTTGGAATTCCCATGAGACACATATTTATAGGGATAAACTTGGCTTAATTTTTAAGTAAGATATCGGGCCTGACCCGTAAATATAATCTTTACGGATTATATTTACCCAAATATGTTCCTATGAATAATATATTTCCATATCCTGGTTACCAAGATGCATGTCAACGTGGATCTGGCTGGAATTTTCGGTTTAATGAAGATTTGATTTTTTTATACTAGACTATATATTTTTTATGTTTGATTTTAATTTCAGTATGTTTGCGTTGCTACATTAATTTTAATATCTATTTTATATTACCAGAAAGTTGTGTTATTTGTTTTTGTTATACTTCTTTGTTATGATTTTTTTTAAAAATAAGATTGAATGTGTGAATAGTTACATAATTTTCAAATTTTTTGGTAGTCCCGTTTTCGAAGGGCAAAATGGGAATTCAGGAGATTTTTTTTTTAAACCTTGCGTTGCGCTCTGAAAGAGTTCAGTGAAGGAATACTCAAGTCACTGCATTGCTGAGAGTCAGAGCTATCAAGTCAGTGATGAGACTTGAAAGCTCAGGCTCTCAACAAGGCAGTGACTCGAGAAACTGAACTCTCGAGTGCGTTTCCTGAACTGGTCAGTGAGATGGAATCTCCCTGACCTGAATGCTTAACTAAAGTTCCCTTTTAAACAGTGCTCTCAGTGAGCAGATTTTCGCAATACTTTAGAAGAAAAGACATTCCAAATAATAACACTTGGTTTAATGTGGTTCAGAGACTCAAACTCTTACATCCACGGCCTGATTTAACAGGAAATCCACTCCTTTGGATTCTTGTTTTTAACGTGCCAAGGTGCACTTACAACTGGACTCACGCCACTCCCTGGGCTGCCCTTCTCCTCACTTACTACCAACAAACCTGACTAGAGGGTTTTGGTTTCAGTTAGGTTTTCTCCAACTAGGTGAGGTTTTCCCTTTACAATGTGTTAGCCAATAGCTAAGATAGGGAAAACCTATCTAAGCCTAGAGTTACAAGCTGAGCACTCTTATGTATATATTTGTGAACTCTCGGTGTATAGAAATGAGTAGAAACTCCTTATATCTCCCATGCACGTATGCTACTACTCACACTCTCAGCTCGTAGGTGTTTGTTTTTCTTACAAGATACAACAATACAACTCTCAAACAAAAACAACACACTCTAACAACAAGCTATGAGCTTGTATTTATAATGGGGATTCAAATGTATCCGTTGGAGAGGAAATACATTTGAATCCAGCATTAAATGGTTTCAACCACTTTTCTTGGAATGCGGCCTTTGTCAGTGTCAGAGTTGCTGCCTCGTGTTGATTGGTCCACGTGGCCTGAATTCACGGATCTTTGACTCAGTGGGTTGACCAAGACCCACTGACTTTAGGTGGCTTCCTCCTTCACTGACTCTGATCTTCAGTGGACTGACTCGTCCTCAGTGCAGTTGTCCTTCAGAGACTGTTTGAAGATCACTCCAAGAAGTTTGTCATGAGGCTGGATGACAAACTTCCCTGACCACAGTAGCCTGACTCCTTCAGGGCCTACTTGGTGCAGCACTGATCCACCTGATCAGGCTCTTCACTGAGTGGTCCACCAGACTTGGCTTAGATCAGCCTGACTTACACTCAATGGGACATCCTTCAGGCTTCTCTTCAGGTTCAGGTCTTCCTTCAACGGCTTCAGTCAGTTCTCTTGAGATGTCATCTTGACTTCCTCAGGCTTTATCAATGAGTTCCCCCTCACTGAGTTCCCCCTCAGTTGAGTTCCCCCTCAACTGAGTGCTTCCTCAGCTAAGTTCTTCTCACATTACAACCTGTCTAACTGAATACACAAACTATCCTGACCTGAATCTAAAGATACTATCCTGACTGCTTTCAAACCTATTACATGTTGTTTTGGAAAATCATCAAAACTAAAACATATCCCAACAATTTCCCCCTTTTTGATGATTCCAAAACTTCTAACCAAATGATTTTCTATTACAAGAATAATGTCAGAGTACAAGTAATATTTTGAAATATGCAGGAATTCCCATATTTTAAAACGTTTAAGATCTGTTCCGTAGACCATTTTTCTTAACAAAACTGGATCAGTGGTCATGTGAACAACCTGCTCTGATACCAATTGGTGGTCCCGTTTTCGAAGGGCAAAATGGGAATTCAGGAGAATTTTTTTTTTAAACCTTGCGTTGCGCTCTGAAAGAGTTCAGTGAAGAAATACTCAAGTCACTGCGTTGCTGAGAGTCAGAGCTATCAAGTCAGTGATGAGACTTGAAAGCTCAGGCTCTCAACAAGGCAGTGACTCGAGAAACTGAACTCTCGAGTGCGTTGCCTGAACTGGTCAGTGAGATGGAATCTCCCTGACCTGAATGCTTAACTAAAGTTCCCTTTTAAACAGTGCTCTCAGTGAGCAGATTTTCGCAATACTTTAGAAGAAAAGACATTCCAAATAATAACACTTGGTTTAACGTGGTTCAGAGACTCAAGCTCTTACATCCACGGCCTGATTTAACAGGAAATCCACTCCTTTGGATTCTTGTTTTTAACGTGCCAAGGTGCACTTACAACTGGACTCACGCCACTCCCTGGGCTGCCCTTCTCCTCACTTACTACCAACAAACCTGACTAGAGGGTTTTGGTTTCAGTTAGGTTTTCTCCAACTAGGTGAGGTTTTCCCTTTACAATGTGTTAGCCAATAGCTAAGATAGGGAAAACCTCTCTAAGCCTAGAGTTACAAGCTGAGCACTCTTATGTATATATTTGTGAAATCTCAGTGTATAGAAATGAGTAGAAACTCCTTATATCTCCCATGCACGTATGCTACTACTCACACTCTCAGCTCGTAGGTGTTTGTTTTTCTTACAAGATACAACAATACAACTCTCAAACAAAAACAACACACTCTAACAACAAGCTATGAGCTTGTATTTATAATGGGGATTCAAATGTATCCGTTGGAGAGGAAATACATTTGAATCCATCATTAAATGGTTTCAACCACTTTTCTTGGAATGCGGCCTTTGTCAGTGTCAGAGTTGCTGCCTCGTGTTGATTGGTCCACGTGGCCTGAATTCACGGATCTTTGACTCAGTGGGTTGACCAAGACCCACTGACTTTAGGTGGCTTCCTCCTTCACTGACTCTGATCTTCAGTGGACTGACTCGTCCTCAGTGCAGTTGTCCTTCAGAGACTGTTTGAAGATCACTCCAAGAAGTTTGTCATGAGGCTGGATGACAAACTTCCCTGACCACAGTAGCCTGACTCCTTCAGGGCCTACTTGGTGCAGCACTGATCCACCTGATCAGGCTCTTCACTGAGTGGTCCACCAGACTTGGCTTAGATCAGCCTGACTTACACTCAATGGGACATCCTTCAGGCTTCTCTTCAGGTTCAGGTCTTCCTTCAACGGCTTCAGTCAGTTCTCTTGAGATGTCATCTTGACTTCCTCAGGCTTTATCAATGAGTTCCCCCTCACTGAGTTCCCCCTCAGTTGAGTTCCCCCTCAACTGAGTGCTTCCTCAGCTAAGTTCTTCTCACATTACAACCTGTCTAACTGAATACACAAACTATCCTGACCTGAATCTAAAGATACTATCCTGACTGCTTTCAAACCTATTACATGTTGTTTTGGAAAATCATCAAAACTAAAACATATCCCAACATTTTTTATTTAATCATGTTTAGTATTTTCATTATTTTTTGAATTATAATTACAACATTAATATTATATTGAAATTACAAGATATTTTAAATAAAAAATATTAATAATCTATACATATATATATATATATAATAACGCTAACCGGCCTACATTTGAAAACCATTGAATTTTTCCGCCAAAATTATTGCTAAAGTAAATATTTATTAATCTAAAAAGAATGGAATAAGTCAACTCTTTAATTTTTGGCAAAGTATAGAGTGGAAATGATTTGTACATGAACCTATTAAAGTGTATTGGTTGTTTTCACTAAAGAGTATTGTTTTCACTGAAAAATATTAACTTTTTTTCACTTAAGGGTATTAGTTTTAGAGGGTATTCATTGATTTTATTGTAGATTATTAGTTGAAGGGTACAAAGAATATTAGTTGTTTAACTAAAGGGTAATAATATTAGATTAAAGGACATTAGTTGGTTATTCTAAAAATTACTGCAAAATAGTTTATGCGTGAACCAATTTCACTCTATACATACTCTTAATTTTTTTTGTAGAAGAAAAATATTATCTAAATTAATTATTTCGAAGAAATACTATAATAGATATATGATAATATATCAATATATTCTATTAGACGCACCACCAAATACATATGAGCATATCTATCATATTGGAATAAGTTTGAGTTATATCTTTGGATTGATTAATTAATTAACATACAAACAATACACAAGTTAATGCACTTTGTCGTCTACAAATAAAGGAAAGAGTAAGATCTCCAACATACTCCATATTCCTCAATATTTTTGCCTCTAGATTCAGAAAAATTTAACGGGATAATAATATGAACAATGCATTCCAATTGAAGACAAAATAAAATTATATATGGACTGTCCAACACAAGAATGGATAGAAACTAAGGGTTTCCAACCTCAAACTTAGATTAAATCTAGAGGATACATAATAATGTTAGTTATTCATTTATAAAAATATATGTTGAATGTATACATATTTAAATTGCATGATCATTTAAATGTGTGTATTTATCTCAGTATTATAAAATAAATCTTAAAAAATTAACATGTACGAGTAACCGTATGAAAGGAAGACTTCATAGATGATTTTTTTTATTTGAAAAAAGAAAGAAGTGAAGAGACTCCATTGATAATTTTTAAAATGTTTCGTTCAAACCTATACTTGAAGAATATTATGGACTATTTTAATTATTTGAAGGAATTCGAGTAAGTTGGTATTGATTCCTAAACTTTTACTGATCTCATTCGACCCGAGACTTCCATTAACGTTTTAGAATAGAAAGATTGTCTCATATGAAATGTCAATAAGTAAGAGTTAATGACAATCACTCGCTAATATTGAATCACCATTCTCTACAAAAAAATAAAAAATCAAGGATTAAACCTTAATAAGTAAAATTTGTGAATTTATTTTAATAAATCTATGTGAATGTAAGCTAGAATAAATACTATAAAAATGAATATCAATTTTTTTCAACTAATTATATGTTTAATGGATAAAAAGTAAAGGGTATTTATTAAAAAGTTGTATCCATTTATAAATAAAGTAATTGTTTATGAATAAAAACAATGATAAATAAAGACTAATTTTTCTAAAGCATATATAATTAAAATGATGCAAAAATTAGAATAAAAAATTTCACTACTATAAAAATGAAACATTTATTGTTGTTTAGGTTCATAAGAAAATTATTTAAAAATATAGCAATCAATAATACCTCAAGAAATAATCATTAAAAAATGAATAAATGAATATCACAAAATATTCTTACAGAAGGTAAAAGAAAAAATCTAGTCTACACTTAATATATATTTCAAAGATATATTCAATATGTTTTTATATTTTAAATATTCTAACAATATATTATTTTGATAAATATATATGGTTTCATCTCAAATATATCCTAAAGATTTAAAATTGTCTTTTCTAAAAGTAGGCCGGTTAGCGTTATTATATATATATATATATATATATAGATAATAATAATAATAACAATAATAATATTATGGATAATAATAATAAGAGTAAGTTTCTTGTGCATTTGGTGTACGATGCACTCACTCAACAGTTGATAATGTATACACTGAAAAGTTAGTCCCAATCACACTGAAAAGTTAGTCTCAATTACACTAAAAAGTTTACATTAAAAATCAATTTTCAGTGTAAACTTTTCAGTGTAATTGAGACTAACTTTTCAGTGTGATTGGGACTAACTTTTCAGTGTATACAGTATCAACTGTTGAGTGAGTGCACCGTGCACTTGGTGCATATGAAACTTTGCCTAATAATAATAATATGTTGTGAATATTTATTTTGATCAAGAAATATCTCTTATATATGGATTCTCCTATTTCCAAGGACCGAGGATTATCATCGTCAATTAGGAGTTGCTAATTCATTAATTGGGTACCTAGTTTTGTGTGGTTAACATATTTTTAGTCGTCAATAATTGGACCTGAGGCGAAGAATTTGTTAGATTCATAGTTTATACTTTGTTTTTGTTGGCAGACATATGGAAAGTAAAACAGTGCGTTAGGAACTCCCGAAAGATGTGGTGACGGAAATATTGTCAAGAAATCCCTGTTGAAATTCAGGTGTGTTAGGATAAATGTTGTATAGTTTTGATGAGTTAAAACAAACCAGAAGATGTAATAGGACCATATGGACCTGTTAGCTAGATGATGAACTAGATTAGGACTTAGTCTAGGGGGAACTGCCAGACCAGAAGACCTCACCAGAAGAGTCACCAGAAGACCCACCAGAGGACTTCACCAGAGAACTCCACCAGAGGACTTCACCAGATGAGACTTACCAGAGGCAGAGAACTTTCCCTAGACCAGACGAGTCCGGACCAGACGAGTCTGGTGAAACAAAAGATGCTCAGAATCATCCCCTGACTCTGATGAGCATTCTGTTTTTTAACCAGATCAGGACCAGAAGGCATCAAGGTTGCCTGGTGTCTGGTCTTGCCTTCTCTGGAGAGAATCAAAGTTAGGCATTGGAAGCACTTGACCGTTGGTGATTCAAATCAAGTCAACAAGATCAGGCTTGGAAAGTTTTGAAGTCAATCAATCCAAGGATCTCACCAACCCAATCAATCAATTAGGAAATTGATTGATTGAAGCTTCCTTAAATAGAGGATCTGATTGAATTAGCTCTCCAACGGCTATATCCTAATCACCTCTATAAATACAAGAGTGCAGACTCAAGAAAAGCTCTAGAATCCTACGCGCACGAAGTCATATTCCAAGCTCTTGATTATCAAGCATATAGCACTCTTATTCTGCTCATACTTTCATATTTACTCTTAAGGAGCTGTTGGATCTCAACCTGTTCATATTTAAGAGAAGGTTGAAGGCTTTAGATCAAGTTAGATCTAAAGGGTTTGTAAGAAGGAACTGGTACTTCACAATTCCAGTAAGAAAGTTGGTTGTTGGTTGGTTAGTGAGACCCCTTTGATCAAGGGAGAGTGGATGTAGGATATTCAGATCCGAACCACTATACATCCGGTCTTATTTACTGTTTTCTGTATTTACTTTCTTGCTTATTTATTGTGCTCTTGTGAAAAGAACTTTGCTAAAGACATTTCCTTTAAAGCTTCCGCAATTTATCAATCTAGTGGGACCAACAAGTGGTATCAGAGCAGTGTGTCCAAAGACCACTGCTTTGTAAAGCTTTTTGGTGGTCACCGGGCAGATCCATTGCTCTTTATTGTGTTTTGGTTAAAATTTTTTTAAATCTCTCTAGTAAAAATGTCTTCAAAATCTTCTTACAAGAGCCGTAAGTTACCAGAATTCTCTTTCGAGGATTACAGCCACTGGAGCTTCATGATGAGTAATCATCTTGGAGCTATTCATCACCACATGTTAGATGTGGTAGAGAGTGGCCCTATTAAATTTTACTGGACTCCTATTGATAGTGGCAGGCCAGAGTCCAGAGAAGAAACAAGTGAAACTGCCCAGAAAGCTGCTGAGGACAGAGTTCCCAGACAGAGGATCCTCAAGAAGAAAGATGAGCTTGACAATGATGAAAGGAAACTCTATAATTTGGACCAGGTGGCAAGGACTGAAATCATCAACACACTCACTAAGGAGGTGATAGAGAAAGTCAGAACCTGTGCCACTGCCAAGAAGATGTGGGATAAACTTGCTTGCTCTGTGAAGGAACAAAGAAGATCAAGGATAACAAACTCCAAGCTGTTCAACACTCGTTTGACACCTTCAAAATGAAACCAGACGAGACCGTTGACCAACTGGATATGCGTCTCACAAATCTCCTCAACAAGGCTAGTGCCTTAGGTAAGACCTACTCTGAAAAGGAAATAAATAGTAAAATATTGCGTTCACTAACCAGCAGGTGGAGAATCAAAGTGATTGTGATTAAAGATAGCAAGGATCTCAACACTCTGGATCATCATCTTCTGTTATCTGATCTTAAAGCCTACGAATATGATCTTCAAGAAGAGGATCAAACAGAAGAGGTTTCCTCTTCTAGTCAGAAAGGAGTTGCCTTCTCCTCTACCATCAAGACAGATGACAAACCAAAGGAGTCTCCTGCAGATAACTTGAGTCTCAAGGAACAGGTAGCACTCCTAACCCCTAAACTTGATAAAATGAGTTCAAAATATGACAGGTACACAAAGCACTGGAAGGAATCTACCAGAGACAAGAAGAGTTCCTTCAAAGCTGCAGATAAAGAGAGAAAATCTAGAGACTCAAGGGAGACCAGATTCAGAACTCCAGAGAGGAGAAGAGATAACAGCTCTGGGAGATCAGATTACCAGAGGAGGGATGACAGTTCTAGCAGATTTGACTACCAGAGAAGAGATAGTAGTCCAGCCAGAACAGAGTACAACCAGAGGAGGAGAGATCAAAGTCCCAGTCCCAGAGGAGATAACACCTGGTACACCTGCAACAAGCCTGGTCACTACAGCTATGATTGTCCTCAATTGACCCCTAGAGAAAGAGAAGAGAAAAGACTCAAGAGAGATAGGAGATATGCTGACAAGAGAGCACTACTGGCAGAAGCAGAGGATGAAGATACTAGTTCCAGTTCTTCTTCTTCTTCTTCTTCTGATTTCGGATTAGATGATGATGTATGTCTTATGGCAAACATCACTGAGGTAAATGAAACTACCCTATGCTTATCTAATTCCAAATATACTGAATCATCTCATTCATCAGGTAACTCCAGAGAGTCTGATATGCAACAAATGCTATCAGATCTCCAAAATTGTGACTATGTCAAAAACTTGAGAAGGAAAATGGTAGGCTCAGAGCTGAAGTTCAATCCCTCTCTCATGAGCAAAAATCCACCAGAGAGCTCATGAAAGATCATTCCAAAGAAGTCTCTGAACTTCAGGATAAGATCACAGAAAGAGATACTCTGGTAGATCAACTCATGAAAGAAAAGAACTCTCAGGAAGATAAATTCAATGAACTTAGAGCCAAGTACCAGACTCTTATCAAGGAAAAACAAGTTGAGCAAACCATAGAAAAGATACCCATGCCCAGAGAAGCTCCTAAGATACCATCTGTTGTATCTATTATATCCGAGTCTTCTCAGCGCATTAATGATATGAGTGGTTTAGGATATTCTGGAATTACTACCAAAACTCATAAATACCTTTACAACAAAGATAAGTCTATAAGATCTGGTAAATTGGTAGAAATCTGGGATGAAAAAGACTCAACTGGTAATGGTTACAAAGTGGTTCACAATCCTGATTGGAAAATGAACCACTCAGTTAATCACATAGAATATGGTCCAGAAGAGTTGACTGTCCTGGAAGAGAGAATCCTTGAGAATATACGTCAACAAGGGGAACTATTGAAGGTTGATGGATCTGTTAACAATAAATCTCAAAGAGTAGAACTTACTCAGATTGGAGGACCCCAGAGGAATCCTCAAAGGGAGCCTAACCAGATTAGGGGACCTCAAAGGAGACACTCAAGAAGGGGGAATCCCAATCAGAATAGGAACTACCAGAGATGGAACAATGTTCAACAGAACCAGGTACCCCAGAGACGGTTTTCTCAGAGGAATCAATTCCAGAACAGATATACTCAAAGGAACTATAACCACCAGAAAAGGTCTAACTTTCAGAACAAGAGGAGGTCTTCCAGACCCATCTATAGAAAACCAACTGATCTGGGTAGTTATGACACCAGAGATGGTTCTTCTAGGATGTACCCTTACAACCAGACCTTTAAGACCATGTCTTTGAGGCAGGCCATTCCAAAGGCCAAATTTGAGAAAAGATACACCAGACCTGTTTATAGAAAAGGTGTTCTAATCAGACCAGTAGCTCAATATGTCATTGTAAGAGGACATGTGCTGGTAGATAGATTTGGAAGGAAGATAAGATCTGCTCATCCAGCAAAGGATGATCTTTATCTTTGGATTCTTACAGAACCTGCAACTAACCAATCAGGACCCAGCTCTAGTAGGGGACCTAATTGATTTCTCTGCAGGATGATAAGAGCTCATTGGAGAAAGGACTCTCAAGCAAACATGTGTGGTACATTGATAGTGGATGTTCCAAGCACATGACATTCCAGAAAGATCATCTCCAGGATTTCAAGCCAATGAATGGGCCAAGAGTGATGTTTGGTGACAACAACTATGGAGTCACCAGAGGCGTTGGAAAGTTGAATTTTAAAGGAGTATCTGTAGATGAAGTCTACTAAGTTGAAGGACTCAAGCATAATCTGCTTTCAGTATCCCAATTTTGTGACAGGGGATACTCAGTGAAGTTCTCTAGTGATTCATGCATTGTCTTTTCTTCTGATTATAATGACATTTTGCTTATAGGCTTGAGGAAGGGTAACATTTATCTTGCAGATTTTAGCAGTTGCCCAAGAAATGCTTGCCTGGTTGCTAAAGGATCTGCAGAGATTGAGCCACCTTAACTTCATAACACTGAATCAGATTGCCAGAAAAGGTCTTATTCGAGGTCTTCCTAATGAAGTGTTTAAGAAGGATCAGGTTTGTGGTTCATGCCAGAAGGGTAAACAACCCAAGACCTCCTTTAAGGATGTCCAGAGCACAACCACAACCAGAGTACTTCAACTACTTCACATGGACCTGTTTGGACCAGTTTCTCCTCTTAGTTTCAGTGGAAGGAAGTACACCTTGGTGATAGTAGATGACTTTTCAAGATACACTTGGGTAGTGTTCTTGTTTAAGAAAAAAATGAAACTATCACTAAGCTGCCAGAGTTCTTTAAGCAGATTCAAAATGAGCAGAACCAGAGCATAGTCAGGATCAGAAGTGACAAAGGGACAGAGTTTCTGAATTCACACATTGCAGAATATTGCAAAGAACATGGGATTTTTCATGAGACATCTGCTGCCAGAACACCCCAACAAAATGGAGTAGCAGAAAGGAGGAATAAAACCCTTAAGGAAGCTGCAAGGACTCTTCTAGCAGAATACAACACACCACAAAGGTTTTGGGCAGAAGCCATCAATACAGCCTGTTACACCCAGAACAGATGCCTAATTGCCCAGAGACATAGCAAGACTCCATATGAGGTATGGAAAGGTAAAACCCCATTTGTTTCATATTTTCATATTTTTGGATGTAAGTGTTTCATCCATGACAATGGAAAATCTAAATTAAAAACCTTTGATGCTAAAGTGGCAGATGGAATATTTTTAGGATATTCCAGCACCAGTAAAGCTTTTAGAGTTTTTAATAAGAATTCACTTTGTGTGGAGGAAACACCTCATGTTGTTTTTGATGAATCTGTTTTTGAGTACAAGGTGGACTCTAAGTCTTCTGGAGAGACACAGAATCAGACTACTCCCAGAGTAATCAAGGTCAATCCACCTATTCTTGATTCAGACTCAGATTCAGATTCAGATGTTGACCCATCTTCTGGTTCTCTGAAGAAGAAGTCTTCACAAGGTGTAGAACCAGATGAGGTTGGAACTCCTGTAGGGGGAAGCTCTTCTGCAGGTGGTGATATTCATCAAGGTACTACAGAGGATGATCAATCAGGTAAGACCACGGGAAGAAGGACCCTGGTTGATCACCCCAATGACCTGATAATTGGAGATCCAACTAAGGGTGTCCAGACTAGGAGAACTCTTAACTTAGCTGCCTTATTCAGTTGCTATGTATCCTTGATTGAGCCCAAAAACATCAAGGAAGCACTGAAAGATTCAAATTGGATTGTTGCTATGCAAGATGAGTTGAATCAATTCACCAGACAGGATGTTTGGGAGCTGGTAGACAGACCAAGACATCAAAATGTAATAGGCACTAAGTGGGTTTTCAAGAATAAGAAAGATGAGAATGATGTCATAACTAGGAACAAGGCAAGGCTAGTGGCTCAGGGCTATTCTCAGTCTGAAGGAATAGACTATGATGAGACATTTGCTCCTGTTGCCAGACTAGAAGCCATTAGATTGTTCTTAGCATATGCTGCTCACATGAAGTTCAAAGTATACCAGATGGATGTGAATCTGCCTTTCTTAATGGGATTCTCATTGAGGAAGTGTATGTGGAACAACCTCCTGGTTTTGAACAAGGTGACAAAGTGTTTAAGCTTAAGAAAGCTCTTTATGGGCTGAAGCAGGCACCTAGAGCATGGTATAACACTCTATCTCAGTTTCTTCTGGACAATGGTTTTACTAAGGGTAAAATTGATAGGACCTTGTTTAGGAAAGAAGAAGGAAAGGACATCCTTCTGGTCCAAATATATGTTGATGACATTATATTTGGATCCCCTAACAAGAAACTATGTGAGAAGTTTGGTGAACTCATGCAGAGCCAGTTTGAGATGTCTATGATGGGAGAAATGAATTATTTCTTAGGTCTGCAGGTAAAGCAAACAGAGAAGGGAATTTTCATCAATCAGGCAAAGTACATCAGAAACATGTTAGAGAAATTTGGAATAGGATCTAGCAAAGCAGCCAAGATTCCTATGATGACAAATTTCAACATGGATCTAGATGAGTCTGGAGAGAGTGTGGACCAGACTCAGTACAGAGCACTTATTGGTTCTCTTCTGTACCTGACTGCAAGCAGACCAGATATTACTTTTGTTGTAGGTGTGTGTGCCAGATTTCAAGCTAATCCTAAGAGAAGTCATTTGGAAGCAGCTAGGAAGATATTGAAATATCTTAAAGGTACAGTGAATTTGGGATTATGGTATCCTGCAGATGACAACTTAGAGTTAAGTGGTTATTCGGATTCAGATTATGGTGGGTGCAGAATAGATAGGAAGTCTATTAGTGGAACATGCCAATTTTTAGGAAATAAATTGGTATCTTGGTTTTCTAAGAAGCAGACTTCAGTTGCTACATCAACAACAGAAGCAGAGTACATGGCTGCAGGAAGCTGTTGTTCACAACTACTCTGGATTAGTCAACAACTTAGGGACTACCAGATTAGAGCCAAGGATATTCCAATCTTCTGTGATAGCAATAGTGCAATAGCAATCACCCAGAATCCAGTTCTTTACACCAGGTGCAAACATGTTGATATAAGACATCACTTTATCAGAGACCATGTTGAGAAGGGAGATATAAGGATGGAAAAGATTGCAACAGAGAAGCAGAGAGCAGATATTCTGACTAAGCCTTTGGCTGAAGCCAGATTCAGAGAGTTAGCATTTGAGTTAGGTTTATTGGATCCAGAGACAGATTTGGTTTAGGGGGAACATTAGAGAAGTATCCTTGTTTCATTCCATTACTCAATATATTCATTTTCAAACTAACATGTCTACATGCTAGATATATCAGGGAAGTTACATCTCCAGATGAGATACACACCAGATGAGGCTTGTACCAGATGAGGTACATCCCAGATGAGGTGCTGAATAAGATTCCAGAAAAGTCCGGAGTCCTCTCTGACCAGAACCAGATGAGATGTAACACCAGACTAGCTGTGGTATCATTTGGTTACAATACCAGGTGATAGGTATGTATTTACTTCTCTGGCCTCTGATCATTGGGATACACTTTTCAAATTACTTAATACACTAAAACGTTTCAACTTCAGGGTGTATTTAAGACAAAGGTATAGGGCCTAGGCAATCATTTCACTTTTTACTTCGACTGCCACAAAACCCCTTTATACCCAGTCCCAATGATCACGCCTATGCACCATATTAAATATGTATTTCGCCTTTTAATCTTGGCCATCAGATTTAATTACTGTGCAATATGTCAATCAATTCGAAAATTGATTTTGTTCCCTAAATTAAATTTAAACTTTACACGCGTTCACACTTCATTTAATTTTCAAACCCACGTGTCTTGTCTTATTTAAACCAAATTTTTTCTTATCTATCTTTTCACGTTTCCTTCCTCTCAAAACCCTAACTTCTCTCTGCAAGTTTCTCTCTCTCTCTCTCTCACAGAAATGGCACCTAAATGCAATTTCGACCCTGACCACGTCTGCAAGAAGCTCAAATCGGAGATGGTGGTTGATTTCTACTCCACCAAGAACCCAGCGGCGCTTGAGATTCTGGAATTATTAAGGAAGTCTGGGGTGGAGGACCTGATCTCCAAAGTCCCCAAGAATCTGCGCACTTTGGATGGGTACGCTACACAATTTTTGGTCAGGATGAAGATCCACGATGACCACATCTCCTCCAAGCTTGACAAGGAGGATGTCGTCTTTTCGAAGGCCGATTTCTGCAGTTTGTTTGGTAATATTTCCTCGGAGGGTGTGGACCCCTTGAAGTACAAGGAAGGAGAAGCAGTTGAATCCTTCAAGATCTTTACCAGATCGTCATGCCAGAACTTGACTAAAGGTTTTTTGGACAAGCATTCGAGGCAAAAATACAAGGTACTGTTCGATATTGTGGTGAAGATCCTGATGTGCGAAAGTCATAGCACAAATGTCATCTTCACAGGCAGGCTCTGTGTTATGAGGGCAATTTTTTACGGCGCCAAGTGCAATTGGGCCGAGTTCTTCTAGGGAGTCTTGAGGAAGAACAAGTTGAAGGTGCAGAAGGAGGAGTGCCCCCAATTGGCTGGAGAGCAACAATTCTTTTTCAATGCCAATGTGTCCTTAGGCACAAAGCTCACACTGATCTTGGACTCAATCTTTCCAGAGAAGAAGTGGAGAGATTCCTGGTGCAAGGGCTTTCACAAGTCCAAGATCCTATTTTCTAGGGATGGCCCTCTCCATGGCCATGCTGATTCTGATGGAGAGCAAGCCATCCCTGCCCCTCCTCTTCAAGCAGTTCCCTCACCTGCAAAGGGGCAGAAGCAGCAGAAGCAGCAAAGTAAGAAGAAGACTGCTGAAGCTACTGGTTCTTCAACCATAGCTTTCTCTGGTTCCTCAGAGGAGGACCAGATTCCCCTTCTTGATGTGTTGAAGAAGAAGGGTGATGGTGAGAAGGCTGCCATGTCAGCGGGAGCAACTAAAAGGAAGAGGCCAGAGGAGGCCAAGAAGGTATCTGCTAAAAATCCCAGAACAAGCAGAAGGAGCAAGAAAACACTTCT